>JAYESA010000020.1:54627461-54792461 GCA_036927795.1 Iris macrosiphon | reverse complement strand
AAGCAAAATTTTATTTCCATGTTCTAACACAAGCAATACAAGTTGGGATTATTCCCTTAGCTAGGTGCGTTATATTCTTTATTAGCATGCAGGGGGTGATTCACCTAGCGACTAGCATGTATCGTCCATATTTTCAGTGTGCTAGCTAAGCAAAGACAAGTTCACCGTAGCCACCCACCTAGCGATGATTCGCCTCGGTCGAGTGATACTCCGAGAGAGCCTTTGAAAGTCTAAGTTCCGAACTCCTGAAGGGCCAAGTCTGGAAATCCTTTGCCTCAAACGAGTCATCTCGCTGAGCAAAGCGGGTCAGGTCGTTGCACTTGCGTCGTTTGAATCGACTGTCCGCTTGAACGGAATGGGTCGTTACATTATACACCACTAAGAAAAAGTCTCGTCCTCAAGACTTCCTGAGCGCAAACCGTTCTATAGCACTATCGAATATATCCCAAGCGTAGCAATCGATACCACTAGATCCGTTCGAACACAATCTTCTACTCGTTCCTTATTATCGTGTTGCGTGTATGCTGGGTCGGTTTTATTGAATGACTCTATCATTCAGTCCAAGTTCTGACTCGGTCTCTACTGTGCCTTAGCGCGGAACATATTGCTTAACGCGGGGTCCATTACAATCCATCTTAAACGATGATCTAAGGCTGAGGCAAACATATCCAAGTCTTTATACACATCCATGCGAGTCTAACATATTCACTTGCACTAGCATTCGAGATCAGCATATCGCGAGTCTGGATCGTGCACATATTCAAAGCGTTCTTCAAACATATGCATGTCACCAACTTAGCGATAACAAAGTCTTTGCACTCGAGTTTAACATATCACTGATTCTTGGATCGTGCACACGTTCAAGGCATCCCTCAAACATATGCATTCAACCAAACTTAGTGATAGTGAATTCGGACAAGCTACTTGCGAAAATCTCAAGGATTCTCGTCTTATGAATCACAATGATACTTCCAACAGGGTCAATCAAATTTCCAAGTCATTTTTTATTCCAACTCAAATCAAGTTTTGCACTACCGTTAAGCACGATCTATCCGATCAACTGATTAGAGTCCATCCGTTCGGGTCAAACATAGCACACACTTACCGTTCCAAGTCTAACTTCAAGTCTTGCTGCCCCAGTTCTATGGCTTGTTCAAGCAATGCTCTAAAGTCGGTTACACAACTTCTTTCACTATGCACATGGTCGTCTGCCTAATATATATATATATATATATATATATATGGGTAAACGAGATATGAGCCATAGTGCTCATTTTCTTAAATGAGCCATGCGCATGTGGACCAATAGAAATAGAATATGTGGACATGGGATGTAGGAATCCATTCCTATTGGTCCACATGTGCTTCACATATGCATGACTCATTTAGAAAAATAAATATTATAGCTCATATCCCGTTTACCATATATATATATATATATATATATAGACGTGATATTGCAAATAATTTCAACCACACATTTTTTTGGATCATGTAGTTATAAAGCATGCTGACGTGGCAGCAACTTTAGGGGATGTTTTATAAATATATGTTTCAAAAAAAATGTGTGGTTGAGATTGTTTGGTGCAATAACTTTGGTACAATATTCTGCCCCATATATATATATATATATATATAAACTGTGCGCGTGATGAGGCCTCCTCCTTCACGTGTTCTTGCGCTTGTGTCCCCCCTCCCCACCCACCCTCCTGTCACAAGGCCCTCCTCCGCCCTCCGTACCCCTTCTCCTCCACCTCCCCTTCTTTATTTCCATCCTACTCTCCTGATTTGCTGTGGGTTCCATTTTGAATGAGGCCTGGACCACGGTTGGTCCCCCGTCGGAGAGGCAAACTCCTTCCTAAGAAGGGGTCGGCTCTCCCTCGTACGGTCGAGGGGGGCCGCTAGCCCTGGGAGACAGATACCCCCTCATCCTCCTTTCCAGCCCCCTCTATCCCCTATGGAACATACTCTTATTTCTTGTAATCCTGCCCCTAAGGTGTTCGATGTTTTGCCTAAGAAGCCCTCAAACCCATTCCAACTGTCAAGCGACGCACCCGCCTCGTAGGCGGATATGTGTAGATCGGGAATGGATAAGGAAGCCATTGAGATATGCTATATTTAGCTGAAAAACGTTCAAGGGAAGAAGGTGATTGGATGGTGAATGATGATATTGCGAAGATGGAAGAGTATTGGAAGAATACCATAGTTCTCTGTCATGGGAGCTAAACCGTACTTTGGTCAGCTTAAAGATTTTGCCATGCATATATGGACACCAAAAGGAAGCATGTAGATTTTCTCTAGGAAAAATGGTTTCTACTTTATCAAATTTGGGCAGGCAGAGGTTCTAGAGCGGGTCATCCAGAATGGACAGTAGAAGTTTGATGGTAGACTGGTAGTTATGAGAAGGTGAGACCCCTCCTCTAACTTTAAGAGAGACATGCTGGCTACTGTGTTGATCTAAATTATATTCCCGCAGCTCTCTCCCTAACTGTGGTGCACAAAGGCTATTATGAAATTGGCTAATGGCGTAGGGAAGCCCCTACGTACTGATAAAGCTACCACAAACAGCAAACTTTTGAGCTTTGCGAGAGCCTTCGTCGAAATCAATGTGACAGACGCTTTGCCAGACAAACTAGAGATTTAACTATCGACATGAGACATTATCTTTCAGAAAGTTGAATATGAATGGATTCCGCCATGTTGCCGAATCTATAGGAGTTTTGGCTACCTAATCTCTCAATGCCCAGATGCGAAAGGTAGTAGTAATGACCACCAACAAGGTTCTCGCTCTAGACATGAAGCGGAGATCTCTAATGTGAGTGGAAATACCAACTTGAAGGTTCCGAGAAATAATGGGAAGAAGATTCCTACTATGGTAGAGGCCACCAACATTGAAATAGAGGAGCAGAAGATCCAGAGGACGCCTATACAGTTGGTGTTAGGGAAAAGAAATAAAGTTGGAACGGATCAACCAGTCCAATAGGTGGAAGAGAGGAGTGGGAAATGATGCATGGAGAACCAGAGGGCGATGGTCATTTACGGAGAAGACACTCAACAGAGGAACGAAGGAGAGGACATGCTCGAGACGGTGGATTCCAACATAGTTATTTTTAGGGCTAAGGCAGCTGGGCATGAGGGGGACCATGTAAGAGTTAGGAGAAGAATGGGAAGTGGAGGAGTGTTGTGCTTTGCCCCGCTGGCGGGTCATGATAATTTGACTAACCCGGGAATGATGAGACGCCAGAGGCAGGGTTTAACCAAGAACCTTTGGTTTTGCCCAAACTGATCTGGCAGGCCAAAGTGGAATCTAAAATGGTGGTGGTAAAAACCCGTCGGAACGTCATGACGGACTCTCCACTCCCCTTAGGGAGAGTTCGCGCATGTCAACAAGAGAATAAACCATCGTCTTTTATGACGATTTCTACCTGGAATGTAAAGGGGACGAATTTGATAGGTAGGTGGAGGAATATTTTGGACTATGCTAAGAAATCTAAGAGCTCTATTATCAATATTTTGGAATCGAAGATCAAGTCTGTCTCCAAGAACAAGATGAGAACCCTACTACATTGGGATTACGTCCACAATTTGGATTACGGAGATATGACTCATGTGTGGATCATGTGGGACACTAGGGTTTGGCAGGGTGACATGCTCCAATGTTCGGACCAAATGATCACTATTAAATTCACCAACAAGGGTGACCTTAAAATTGTAGTTGGGGTAATTTATGGTCATAATAATCAGACACAACGGATGAGGCTATAGAGAGAGATCACCGACACCAGCAACATGGTGGGAGACAGATTGCCGTTAGTCGTAGTGGGAGACTTCAACACTATTATGTATGCCAATGAAAAGAAAGGGGGAAGGCCGGGGCAGGATGTTATTCTCACAGAATTCCAAAATTGTCTCTTATCCTCCGGGCTTAGTTGTATGGATAATTGTGGCCATATGTGGACATAGAACAATCGGGTGATTCTCAATCGTATCTTCATTCAACTGGATTGTGCTCTCTATAATAGTAGATGACTCGATATTTTCCAATTTAGCATAGTGGAATGCTTGCCTCCTGCCACCAGTAACCACTCGCCTATCGTGATCAGATTGGCAGACCAACTAATTTTCAAAGGGAGGTTGTTTAGATTTAATAAAGCGTGGATCTATAAGGAGGGATACAAAGAAGTAATTCAACTGGGTTGGAAATCTGTAGTGCGCGGCTCCGCCCAATTTTGATTTGATTCCAAGCTTAAAGCCACTAAACTTTGGCTTAAGGATTGGAACAGGGAGAGATCCTCTCCGCCTCTCCGCCTCTCCAGGACTTTGAAGACAAGCTTGCTGACATTCAACATAGAGTTCATGCTGACCCTCTTAACTACGCCCTCACCGAGGAGGAAGTTGTTCTCCAGGACCTGGTATATTGGGAGAGATTCCTGGATGAGATTCAAGTTAGTCAACGAATGAAATGCAATTGGCTTAGAGAAGGAGATATGTGTTTTATATTTTTTCATGCCATGGTTAAAGCCAGAGAATATCGGAATGCCATCAACAGATTATTCGAGTCTAGTGGGACCCTTATTACTGAGGCTAATGTTATTAGTGATGAAACGATCTGATTCTTCCAAGATCTCTACAATCAGTCCTCTTATCCGACTAGCTTCCCTAGCTTTGAATTCAATAAATTGGTCACGAGATATAGTAATCAAGGCTGCAGGAATTGATCGCTATTGAAGATATCGAGGAAATTGTCAAAAAGATGGACCCGATTAAATCTTCAGGACCAGATGGTTTTGGAGCTGCATTATTCAAGAACCACTACAACCTTCTCAAATTTGATATTCTTAAAGCGGTCAGGGAATTCTTTGAGTCAGATAAACTTCTCAAGGAACTCAATCATACGTTTGTGGTGTTGATTGCTAAGTTTGAGGGAGAGACATCCCTAGGAGACTACATGCCTATAGCGTGCTATAATTTTTTATGCAAGATCATCACCCATCTGATGTGTGATCGGATGAGGGATGTTATGCAAGAGCTTATATTGCTGAACCAAACTGCATTTATCAAAGGAAGGTCGATTTCTAAGAATTGCGTGTTAGCCCATGAACTTGTGAGGGACTTCAACGAGCAAGGGGGAGACAAATTATGCCTCAAATTGGACCTAAGAAAAGCGTATGATTTGGTGAATCGGGACTTCCTGTGCCACATCATGATTTGCATGGGATTTGACCATTGGTGGGTGTCACTCCCCGTTCCCGATATACGTATTGGAATGTATTATTTCTTTCTTGTATTATTTCTTGCTTGCATGATAATTAGGTTGCATGGAGACTAGACCCATTCTTTGGTTCAACTTGGTTCATGGTTTATTTTGTGTGGCTAGGATTGCTTGGAAGAATCATGACCTAGATCCAATGGCTAAGCATCCCACCCCACTTATATATAAACCCCTTTCCTTCTCTCTCCTCCTTTATTCCACTTTATTTTATTTTCCATTCTCTTTCCTCTCCTTAGAGCTAGGCAAGTACATCTTGCACAAATGGAGAACTTGTATATTTTAGTTTTTTGATTTTTCTTGCATATTATTAGTCTATAATGTGTATATTATTGTCACGTCCTAGTACCGGAATACGGAGATGGACATGGATAGCTCCCCTGTACAAGGTATATAACGTCGTACGTTGGTCAAGGCTGTAACTAGATAAGGGAGTGCATATTACAATCAAGTCACTTAGGGTCAAGAATATCTATGTCTCAATCATCAACCAAGAAACAGTAAGAATAAGTATGCAAGATAAAGCAGTTAGGCATCCCTGACGCTCTATCAGAATGATCATGAAACTAGTTAGCCAGAATGATAAACTAGTACTGTGTCAAGAGTACATAATTATAAGTCAGACGCGGTCTGACTCAAGTTTCTCGGCGGACATCTTCCTGGTGTTCGTCGTCGGTCAGATACATGACAGGATCCTCGGGCTCTGCTACTAAACCTGGCTAAACAAAACCAGCAGGATCAGGCCCCGAGAGCAAGTACCACAAAGGAGCATAAGTGAATGAAGCAAAACCAATAAGTACATAAAATTGGAATCCGTTCCACAACTGCAAGCGTATGACCTTTCATCAGAGCAGTAGGACACCTGTACAACCAAACAAGGACAAGGAGTGTCGCACTACGCCAAGACATGGTACGACTCACCAATTATGAACACGACGAAGATACAACTCATCAATTTAATCCAGAACACATGCAACAATACAAGCTAAGATATAGGTATAATATACATCTTTGGTACATGACCTATTGTGTCACATCAGCACAATCCTACAACCAAACAAGGACAATGGTTGAACCCTTACACCACGATAGTTCATGTCCCTAGACTACCAACACATACTCTTTTAAATCGGCCAATCATTCCCACGGCTTGTTATGTGGAGTCTGAGTTATCTCAGCAGAATAATGCAATATTGGAATCCTCAGACTGAGCCATATTCTAGCGGGGCTAGCCGAGTCATGAATTGTCGTGTAGCACATAGTAGTATGCACCGGTCCCTCAAAAGGCCACTGTGCTAAGATCGCATAGAACACATAGTACAATATAATAATCGGATATTGTCATCCTCTAATGAGAATTTAAACAATATCCATGGGGGCCAACCTTCACTCCCATATGACTGAGGGTGGCTAGTTAAGCACAATCTCGGGATTCTGCCCCTCCCAATGCTCTACGTATTTTAGTTGCCTAATTAACCCTATGGTTAGTTGGAATCACATGGCGTGGTCACATATTATTCCCCTTACATATTGTACCGTAGTACGGGAACGCTAGATACGAATCCACTTTGTCACTTGGCAGTTTAATTTGGATTCACCCCAGCGTGATGCAACAATCAACACAAGTCCTAGCCATGCTTGATTATTAACCAACTATCATGTCTATGCTAGAGAAATCGTATTATATCGCATGCCGCGTAGTACGTAGGTACACCTCGGTGTAAAACATGTAACATAATCACGTAGGAACACTTATCACGTAGGAACACATAGCACGTAGTAAGTGTATCAGCATGGATACCAATAGTCGAGTCAAGTCACTAATCATTGGTAAATCACATGAGTTCTAGCACATATCAACACATAGGTCAAGTCAGGCACATAGGTAGTCATAGTCACTTGGTCGCATAGTCTATTTCTACTCATAGTCAGGTTAAGCATATAGTCAGGTACAACATATAGTCACTTAGTTCTCATGCATTTATAATCATTTATAACACTCATAGAATCACAAAATCTAATAAAATATTCAAACTAAGAAAAACAATAAAACATGCACATGGGACCGCATAAGAACCAGGGATGCATGGGATCAATGTCGCATAGGTCATGGTCTTTTAGAGGTCGGTGCCACATAAGAGTCAGGCCGCATAAGAGTCAGGCCACATGGGTCAAGGCAAAGTTCGCTCCTTGGGACAAGTGCCGAGTGACGTACATTAAATGCGTGTTAGTGAAGTGACGAAGCAGAGTTTTACGTCAAAAGAGAAGAGGTCGCATTGGAACCAATGCCGCATAAGTCTGCTTGCCGCATGCTCTACTTGCTATATAGATGTATCTTGGACTTAACGAATTTCTCATTCGTTCAGTAAGTGAAACACAAGGAGTTCTGTGTCTTAGGACTTTTCCAAGCACTTAGCTTCAGAACACTTTGTGTAATGATCAGTCATGCCTCCAACAAGATGGACGCATACTGGAATGTATATGCGGCACAGAGCTCAGGCCGCATAGCACTCAGGCCGTATAGCACTCTCTGCCGTATATGATGCTGGCCGCATGAGCACTTCGTCTTCTCTAGACAGCAAGTTCAGCTATGGCGGAAAAGCTCCAAAAATCAAAATTTTATTTTCTCCATAAAAACTTTATTTCAACTACGAATCAAGTGAACCAAAAGCCAAAATGCTCGAAATGAAGTGCTCCATCAACCACAAAAACTATTTTTTTTTCTTTCTAAAATACCATATTTTAATAGATCAAAAACAAGAAATTTTTTTGGAACCCATGAAAAACCCTAATTTTAAAACTCAGATCTACTCAGAACCGTTCATCAAAACCAGAAACTCCAAGAACTAAAACTAATAAGAACATCAAGGAGAACATTTTTCGTCAAACATATTTTTATTACTACATATATGCAAAAATATAAAAATCTATGGCTTCACCACTTTTGAGCAAGATGTACTTGCCTTGGTGGACTAACAAACCTCTTCCTAGAACCAAGTCTAGGGCTAGGGCTTAGGGTTTCGGTTGGGAGCTCTTGAGGGAAGATGGAAGAGGAAAGAAGAAGTAAAGGAAAGAAATGAAAAATGAAAGAGAGGAGAGATAGAGGATTATATATACACAAGAGAGAAAAATAGTATTCTAGTCATGACTAATCCTCACGCAATCCTAACCATCCAAAATAAGCCTAGTGGCTCCAAAAGTGAACCGAGTCAGATATCCATCTTAGACCCTTATGGAAATTTCGAGGACGGAATTTTTCTAAGGAGGGGAGGGTTGTGAGACTCGTCTCACAGTATTCATATTTTATGCGGATACGTATTTCTGTGCTATTTATTGTATTTTATTTGGTTCTTGAGGTAGCTCGGAATTCTCAAAAATTAAAACTTTACTACCTGATCGGTATACCGATCATGAAGATATTTGTTTCACTTTTTGAGATTCCTATATATAGTACTTCTTTTTCTTTCTCTTTTCTCTCTGTCCTTCTCTTCTCTTCTTCATTTTTCTCTTTGGCTTGGAGCTTGGTCTTGAGACCTGGAGTATGATTTCTAAACCCCTTCGAGGTGGTGGACTAGAAGATTTAGGCTGTGAGCTCGCTTTAGGCAAGTTCACCTTACCGATTTTATGAACATCTTTTACTTTCTGTCATTTTTCTTCCTGGAGCTTTGGTTGTTGCTTTTTAGCTTATACTTGCTTTACTTTAATTGTTCTTCTCATGATTTCTAGTCTTTTGGCCGTCTCAATTTTAATTTCTGGTAGAATCTTGTCCCGTCCCTTTTTGGTAACTCGGTAACGGAGATGCTACCGGAGTTGTGACCGTGAGTTTTAGTACATATTATGATATGGGACTTACTCCTAGACTTGACTTTCTGTTAGACTTGGTCTTGGTGATTTTTGGGGTTTGATTTGGGTCCCGGATATCAGTTCTGACTTTGGCTTATTTTCTCTCGGGAACCGGCATTCCGACGGTATACTGATTTTGACCCCTAGATATTTTTGTAAACCTTATCGGCATACCGACGGTATACTATAGTGTACCGACGATATACCGATCTTGTCGACATTGTTAGATATTTGTCTTGGCTGACAAACCGACGGTGCACTGGGCTGTGCCGACGGTATACCGATTTGTGAAACTTTGATTTCCAGCATCTTTCTTGCCTACTTAGAACGACATACTAACGGTATCCTCCAGTATACCGACGGTATACTGATTTGTTGGAATCCAAAACTTGCTATATTTTTCCTATCTCTTGACCGGTATACTGTCGGTGTACTGGACTGTACTGACGGTATACCGATCCTGCTCTCTGTAGGAATTCTTAGTTTTTCTTGATTTCGTTTGATTCTTCTGGCTTTGTTTGGACACGTGAATGACTTGACTTGACAAGACATGAACTTATGTGGCTTCATATAACTTGATATGACATGGCTTTACTCGGTTTCACTCGGCTTTGCCCGGCTTTCCGTGACATGATTGACTGGACTTGACTTGTCATGCCGTTACATGGCTTCATCGGACATGGATTGACTTGGTTCCACTTGGCTTCACCTGGATTGACATGACCTCATATGGTAGTACATGGTTTCACTTGGCTTGCTCGCACTACCAAAATAATACATATTAGCGACATCAAAAAATGTCTCTAATTACTAAAAAATGTCGTTAAAATATATTAGCGACGTAATTAGCGACGTTTTGGTATAGCCGCGTAATCCATGATCACTGACAAAAAATTCGTCACTATTCGTCACTATAGCGACGTATATTTACGACACGTACACGTAGCTAAATATTTTGTTATTAGCGACATTCAGCTACGCAACGTCAGTATATCATCGACGTTGTATATTGTTGCATAACGTCGCCAAATTAGCGACATTATCATCGACATTTTTCTACACCAATGTTGATCTGGCAAAAATTACCATTTCAGCATTTTAGCGACGTGTATCGACATTTTGATACAGATTAACGACGTCCCTGATACCAATTAGCGACGTTTTAACACAATTTAGCGATGCACTGTCACGTCGATAAACGTTGCCGAATGTCGCTAAATTTTAAAAAACCCAGAAAAAAGCATGCAATTTCTAAAATTATTTTCCAACAAAAGTTTTCCTGTAGTTATAAAATCATAGTTTATATAAATAGATCCAGAGCAACCCTCCGTTGAATTTTCTAGGTTCGTCGACCCCTTCAGTGGACACTCAACACCGGTACATACACAAACATGTTAAGAATATCGAAACACGCAGGAATGTCGTAACAAATAATTACATAAATCTAAAATAATGTCACATCCTTCTCATCCAAATAATGTAGTAAAAGTATGAAATAAGTACATCAAAGACCCAAAAATAGGCCAATATACACCAACATACTAAAAAAGTCCCAATAAGAACTACTACGGATCAGGAGGAGGAGGAGGAACACTGCCGCACATCTGGGATAAGAAGAAGCCATACTGCTCCTAAAAAAGCATCACCGGTCCCGATAGAGGAGGCAGTGGAATGGATGGAGTCAGTGTCGGTGTCGATGCCGGTGGACCAGGAGGATATTTCTGCTCCAATACTAGCAGTCGAGCATTGTATGAATCTATGGCAGATACCATCCTCGAAGGGTTCATCTACACCGTCTGACTCAACGAATCCTACGTCGCATGTATCCTCGCAAGTGAGTCACTCATGGCCATATGCGACCTCTCTAGCTCCGCATGTCTGTGCTTCATAGACGCGGCCAGAGTCGCCAAGCTGCCCTCTGTCGTCTGGCTCATAGTCCTGATCTCTATAAGGCTATGCTCCGTCGTCTGGCTTAGATTTCTAATCTCCAATAGGCTACGCTCGAGAGCATCAAAACGTGCGGTGATCATCGCATCGTCGATCTACGGCTAAGACTGGGGCTGCTCCGTAATCCACCATAGCAACTCGTCATGCAGGTCAGCAATCTGACGGTCAGCGCTCTTCTGGGCTTGTACCGACGCCTACGAAGGTTGCGAGGAATGGAACTGCCAGAGAGGGCCCTAGATGAATGCATCATAACAAAGGCGCCGTAGGATTCTATGCCGTAGTACATACACCTCTGAAGACCACCAACGACGGTTATCCAGAGCTCGTCCGCCGACGGAGCTGTAGCGGGCTGCGAGGAAGTACCAGCCCATCCCTTTGCAGGTGCACTAGCAGCCGCCCGCTCACGTAGTTTAAGAAACTCGTCCTAGAAAAATGGTTGCTAACGTCTAAGGTACTTATTACTAAATATGTAGATATCTATTTGCATATTTTCAAAGTTATATTAAAACTAACACAAGGAAAAGTAACGTACATAGGTCTGCGTGGCTTTCTCATCGATGAGCTTTTCGCCCATTCGATAGGTGGCCAGGAAGACGGTCACCATGTTGGCATTCTTACCCCCTTTGTACCTGTTAAAAATTATATTATTTTTTATTAAAATTAAACATCTTATCCTACTTTTATTAAAATAATATATATTCAATAGAATACATACCAGACGATAAAAATGTTCCGTCATGGGAATCGAGCCACCATACTATTTTCCTACCTTCGACCTAGTCGTCTTTGCCTTCTCCGACCTCTCCATATACCTGGGTTCAATAAATCTCGCCTTTATCGCAGTCCACTGCTCAGGCGTGATCCTACCGTAGATCGGGGCTCCATCGTGATCATGAGCCTTTTGATCGTTGATCGCATCACGGATCAGCTTGGCAGCGACGGAAGAAAACTGTTGCTCGATCTTTTCAACCCGGTGTGGTGGATAAAAATTGGTTTTCTACAAAAGTAAGATAGGGAGTTGTATAATATGCATAAATAATTATTTATATTAAAAGTAAATATATTTTTACCTTGAAATGGGCAAACCATAATGCCTTCCTATCTTCAGGAGCATCTGAGTGGTTGAACCAAGGCCCACCATAGTTCAGGCTCAGAAACAACCCTCGTGCTCTCTGTACCGCCGATGGACGATATCTATACAACGATAATTAAATTCATGAATATAAATATATAATCATTTGGCCCTTCGGTCCAAAATGGTAACTAATTAACTTACTTTTGAGGCCCGTCGGTCCAAATCTCCATCCTCGTCTCGTCCGCAGGCGCGCATGGAGGATCGCTCTGAACATGTGCAGACGGAGTCGGCTCGACCTCCTCCATCTATTCCTATGCCTCCATGGTGCCGTCAGCTAGAGGAACGCTGGAAGAGGGAGTAGTCTCAGGCCTAGAACTACTCGTCCCAGGAGTGCTGCCACGTCGTATCATCGACGGATTCGGAGATGCTAAAGATCAGTACACTGGAGTACTCTGCGAGGAGGAACCGGAACCAGTAGCCTGTACCGAAGGAACACTCCATCTAGAGGATCGACCTCCGAATGATCCGTGTCATCCGACCATACCTGATAATAATATATGATAATAAAATAATTACACAGACCCGGAGCAACCCTCCGTTGAATTTTTGGATACGAAATATCATAAAAGTATATAAAATATCACAGTCACACAATAAACACAATATAAAAGTATCACGGTCACACAATAAACACAATATAAAAGTATCACAGTCACACAATAAGCATAATATAAAATTATCAGAGTCATACAATAAAAATAATATAAAAGTATCACAATCACTCAATAAGCACAATAAAAGTATCACAGTCACACCACAAGTCTTATCCATTTTCTCAATCTCTCAAGAAAATTCAATACGCTAGGGCAGAACCCAGTCCCTCAGATACTTCGCATAACCAGCGTCTAGGTGAGCAATCTCCGCTATAGGTGCTGGGTGACATGAACTCCCCCTCTGAACTGGTGCATGTCCAACAGTAGGAGGTGCCACTTCCTCCTTAACAGTAGAAGTTGCCACTTTCTCCTTAACAACCTCTTCCAATTTAATAGTAGAAGGTATCACTTCCTCCTTAACAGTCACTTCCTCCTTAATAGTCACTTCCTCCTTAACAGTAGGAGGTGCCTCTCTCATGCGACGTACACGTGCTCGGGTCATGGGGGCCATCTGATAAGATAGATGGGAACAAAGAATATAATTGATAACATATATAAATATATGTATCCATATATAAATATATGTATCCATACAGTTAAAATATATGTTATATTCCGCATTAAAAATATAGTACATGGCTAGAGTTCTAAATGATTTTATTTTATTTTCAATCCTCTTCTGAAAATTTATCTTCTTTGTTTTCCTCGTCCTCCTCTTCCTCTTCCTCTTCCTCTTCCTCTTCCTCCTCATCTTCACTTTTATCTACTTCGTCTTCCTCTTCAGATAATTCTATCTCTTTGACACGATTAGACATATAATGAGCAACTTCCGTTGAGTCAATATCTACAATATTTGTTACAATAGGTAGCTCATCCTTCTGCTAAGCTATTTCGTTAACGTCAAAGGTATTTAAAGCTTTCGTCTTGCATACTGCCCACCAGTCCAACCTCGTTGATCCCCGTTTAGGATAAGTTGTGAAGTACACGAGTTGAGCCTGACTTGATAGGACAAACGGTTAATATCCATGGTATCGACGCCGGTAGTTTATATCCACAAGACCATGCTTGTCTATTTTTCAACCTTAATCTTGGATCGGATTGAACCAATCACACCTGAATAACATGATCTTAGCAGGCACTGTTCCATAATTATATGTCAACTCCACAATCTCCCGTAAGACGCCATAGAAATTATTGTCTGGATCGACATATTTATAGCTCAAAGATTTGATACACAAACAACTATTTTTTGTAGAATCGAGATCCAAGAAGCTCTCTTATTGGGGCTTTTGTTGACTTGAACCTAAACCCATTCACACAGTAGCTTGGCCAGATTTTGACAGCATAAATTTGTCCCTTGGCTAGAGTTCTAATAGACTCATTCTCGAGTGTTGTGTGGGTACGATCGACCTAAATACCAAGGAAACGATATTACGTTCAACGTTCTGTTAAATATTGTGCAAGTGCATACACAAAAAGATCCTTACATATGCACTCAACCAAGAAAGGAAATGAAGTCTCATTTTCTGTTCTACTTCTTTATCTGTTATGTTTGGTCTCATCGACCTCACATTTTTATTAAATGTGCTAAAAAATAACAAAATATCGTCCGATTAGTGTAACAATATTAGCGTATAATATTACATTAAGATGACTTAAACGTTGACATATTAATTACTTACCCCTCTAGCTTCTCCATTTCATCCTCGTTGTAGTTGAGTAATATATATAACTGAGCAGCGCCCCTTAGCTCGTCGTCATTGAGATATCTCTTCATTATTTTGCCCGAAGGCTTACCGAAAGCATTGAATACTTTCAATATTGCATCATTAGATTCCTGATATCCGTCATCGTTTCTCGGAGCTCTTGTTCTATTAGTAGCAACATGCGGCTTAAAATACATTGAGCAAAAGTTTGTAATCAACTCAAGAACATAGGCTTCACAAATGGAACCCTTGCCTTATTTTTCACCTTTCTCTTTAGTTGGTTCAGTTGATGTTTGAACTGGTACATCCATCGATAACCGACAAGGCCACCGACACGTGCCTCATAGGAAAGATGAATGGTAAATGCTCCATGGAGTCGAAGAATCCAGGAGGGAGCACTCTTTCAAGCTTGCACATTATTATCGCAATGTCCTTCTCTTAATTTTCTAGACGATCGACGATCAACTTGATAGAAAAAGATCTCCGAATAATATGCTAAGCTCTGTTAAAGGATCCCAAACTAACTGCGATAAGAATTCCCGAAATGCAATCAAAATTAACCTCTCCATGAATATGTGACAGTCGTGGCTCTTCATACCCGTCAGTTTACTCTCCTTCTGGTTGACGCATCTTCTCAGATTGACACGTACCTATCTGAAAATTTTAGCCCCTAAATCCACCTACATAGTCTCTATTTATCCTCATTGTCCAGTAAAAAAATTGCCTTAGGCTGCTTATACTTGCCATTCCTTTCCTCTATCTAATGCAATGGAGGACGTCTGCATATTTCTTCTAAGTCCAACTTGGCTTTGGGATTGTCTTTCGTCTTCCACTTTATGTCCATTACAGTATAAATTATGTTGTCAAACATATTCTTCTCGATATGCATGACATCATGGTTATGTCTGATCAGATTGTGTCACGTCCCAGTCCCAAAATATGCGGGACCAGACACGTGGAAATGGCCAGCTGGTAAGACTCCGTAGGGCTTTCCAATTTAATGGACCCAACGAAGTGCACTTACGCTGTCCATGGTCAAGTGATCATGCTAAAAATAAAATCTAGTCCTAACATGCAACAACTAAACTAAATCTTAATCTATGGTAAATAAATTATAAGAGGGAACGGTACGCATCAGTAGTCTGCAGTCCAATAATATAGCCGTTCGAATAGACCAAGAGAATAATATAGGCCTATAAACACTAGGCTACAATAGCAGAGTCACAATAAAAAATAGTACATAACTGTAATAGAGGAAAGATATAATGATACCTGCAAGGATGTCTAACACACCACCAGATCAAGCCTCATCAAAACTGCCCAAATACCCTAGAAGGGAACCATGTCCTCAGAGGAACGTAACAAGATACAAAAAGTATATGCCATAATATAAATACTGAGTAAAGTAAATCAGGGTGAACTATTCTCCTAAGTGAATGCAATTTGAGGACAACTTAGTACGTATGGGAAGTGTATGCTAGACATATGCTGACGTAATTTACCAATAATCGTGACTGGCTAGTATATGTCACATATGCCCCCATAACAAGGGCCCTCGCATATGGAATGACGTCCATAACACTCTGAAGAACGTGGTGCCTGAATATAGTAACGTCCGTATCTCTCCTAAGAACGCGAAATCTGCATAAATAATAACGTCTGTATCGCTCAAAAGAACGCATAATCTGTATAAATAAAGAGGTGGGTGTCCCATACGCCTACTAGTTATCCTCCCTGCCAAATGCTAATATACAAGTTTCAAGTACGACGTGGACATCTCGTAACTATAATGCAAGTCACCTAAAGCAATACAACTATACTAAGTACTATCACACGAGTTACTCGCACCGATGGCCAGTCGAGTGCGTAAACCGTGTCCTATCATGAACTCACTCCATGACGTAAAATGATACGTGACGAGACCTCGAAGTTATAATAATAACCCCACAACTTTAGGTGCGTCTACTAGACACTAGGTCAAACACAAGTCCTAACATCAACGTCTTCGTCGACTGCACCCGAGGCATACTCAGAAGCGCACAGTTATAAAATATTCAGAGCACAAAGTATATGAATAATAATAACTGAATTTAAATAGTACAGCAAGGCAAGGTATACTTGCCTGAAAGCCAGACGAAGATTCGAACACGAACTCGCCAAAGAAGTAACAGCGCAAAAATGGAAACTGGATCAGATATCCCCGGATGCTGTCACCAATATCACTAACAGTCCCAGAATGAGTGAGATACTCAAAAAAGTATATTCAGATGTCCAATTTGGACACAGAGGCAAAAAGATAGTTTCTGGTCAACACGGGGTCCACAAGTGAGCCCGCCTTGCACCGAAAAATATGTCAGGAGCAAAGCTCCCTAAAAATAGCATATTATAGGTCAAACAAATTCTAAATGACGATACGAACTCAACGGTATGTCCAGATTTTGATTCCGGTGAGCTGATCATAAAATGTCCGTTGGAACGGATCATGGGGCCCACGAAACAGTGATGCGGTCACTGTCTCAGAATTAGGCAAAACTTGGGTCACAGGACAAGTCGAACAACGCGAGTCCCATGGCGCCAATTTAGTCACGATATGACAAGCGTGCACAAAGTAATTGGATAATTTATAAAATACCATACGAGGGACTTTCGACGGATACGGGTTGATTCCAGCACATATACAAGTCCGAATCGAGTTTCGCGAAAGCCCACACATTGAGAAATACTGTACACGTCTTTCAGTGCAATCGGTACATAACGTGGTTGCCCGGTTTGACGGGACCAACTCCGTATCGTAGAATTTTAATATATAAAAACTATTTTTCTCATGAATTGGAAGTCAAATAACCACCAACCTAAATCAAAATAAAATAAAGTAATTAAAGGCGCTGGAAGAAGGTCAAGTGGAGAGTTAACCAGATGTGGCAGTTAAAGGATCGGATGAGTGAGGAGGGTGTAATCGTACCGTAAAGTTGGCTCGTTGATACTGTAATTCTGCTTTGATTTGTATCGTTCTTGGTCGCGGAGGGAGGTCTCGGTCGTGGCGAGCTTGATTTGCTCAGGGTGCCTTGCCAGAGGATGGTGGGGGTCGTCGGGGTCAGAGGTTGTCGGCGTGGGGGTGCTCCGGCGGCCTACTCTGGCCAGGGAGGCCGGAGCAACTGCGGCAACAGCAGCATATGCAGTCGCAGCAGCGGCAGCAGCTTCAGCATGCGACGACGACAGCTTCACCTAGGGGGCGGAGGCGGGTTGCTGGTGGTGGTGGTTGGCAGTGATGGTGGTACTAGTGATGATGACATTGGCAGTGGTGGTGTTCGACGGAGAGGATGGAGGTTGGATTGGGTGGTGATCGGCGGAGAGGATGGTGGTGATGGAGGTGATGGTGGTGAGGGTAGCTGCTGTGATTGGGAGGAGGTGGAGGTGGTTGTGGGTGGTTCGGCAAGCAAGGGTGCAGGTCGTGTAGGTGATGGCAGTGGTGGTGGTCGTGGAGGCAAGGGTGGCGGTGGTCGTGGAGGTGATATCAGTGGTGGTGGTCATGGAGGTGAGGGTGGCGGTGGTCGTAGAGGTGATAGCAGTGGTGGTGGTAGTGGGGAGCTGGTGAAGGAGAGGGTGGTGGTCGAAGTTGGGGGTGGTGATGGTGGTGGAGATGGCGATAGTGGTTAATGGTGGTTGCATGTTGAGGGAGAGAGGGAAAGGGTGTTATTTTAAATAAGGAGAGAGAGAGAGAGAGTGTTGCCTAGGGATTAGGGCCGGCTAGGTTCCCAAGGAGAAGGGGGATTTTCATGAAGGAATGTGTGGAGGTGATGTATTAGAATTTGAATGGAGGGTGGTGATTGATTGTAGGTTGCATAGTTTTATGCAAAGAGGAGGGAGATACACATGTGACCGGTCAAGCATGCCAAAGTGGGTTTCTTTCATTTGTTCCAACCAATAGGAGGTGGACACATAGCTAGCTATTTGCACAAAATCTCCAATAGTTTAGGACTTCACAAAGAGGAAAAAGTGGATTGGATGTGGAAAAATGCCATGTTTGGTGTGTTGTAGTGGGGAAAATTGGCGTGTGATATTTTGTATTAACCATGAGGGTGTGAGTGGGGGTTTGGGTTGGTGTTGGGTCTAATTTTGGGTTAGGTTGAGTCATTGCACCAATTTAGTTAAAATTAGTGTCAATGGTGTTCTTTAATTAATTGGAAGTGCATAGAATTTAAATTTGGTAGGACACAAGTGTCATGGACGTATTAGACTCAGAATAAATTATTGTCATAAATTTGGTTGTGAGAAAAGGTCGAGGTTGTGTCTCCAATTTCGATTGGAACGGGGAAGGATGCAAAGTTAGATTTAAAATTAGAAAATGTGCACGAATATTATAAAATTAAAATGAAGCACATGAGAGTTCATTTACAAGTGACACAAAGGTCAGGATTGAAGATAGGCTTATCTAGGTCAAGGATGTAAAATTTATTGGAAGGCAAATGCTAGTACATTGCTCTAAATAATTAAGAAATGCCAAGGTGCAACGAGAAAATAAAATAAATAGATAAATTTATAACTCTAGTTAATTAATCCAAAATAATTCTAAATTGATCCCTAATCTCTCACTAAGCTAAGTATACATTAAAATTGGGTGAGAGAGTTTTCAATCTATCCACCTTAGAAAATTTTGTCCTCGAAATTCAAAATTAATCTCCCCAACAACGAACTCAATACATCTCTAAATCTATAAAAACAACTTGGTACTTATTCCTAGCCACTCTCTAAATCTTAAACTGTCATATACACATAATTTAATCGTCTAAGTCATTTGGTCCTCTAAATATTTTTTTTCTCACCATCATGTATTGTCTCATTATTGTTATCCTGCTAATCATTATCCAGAAAATTACCACATATAAGCCTAGGTTACTCAAGGATGTTGCGACACAATCTAAGTTTGAAACTTCTAATATCTATACAGAAAATAACGTTATTATTTTACTCTCAAAGGACTATAGGGGTTAGGCACTAAAATTTATAAGCACAAAATTCTCAAGGCCACTTATGTAGTATCTAAATTCCTTTTCCTGCAACTAAGAAGGTTAATATCTCAACATTCTTTCCTAGGTATAACGTCATCATACTATAATATCAAAATGGAATCATGCAACCTAACTTCTTATAATTAGTCTTAGCAGCAACAAGTCTAATCTAGTCAGTCAGTTATACCTAGTCTAGAAGCTTAACTTGAACAATTTCTAGGAGAAATATATGTAATAAAATACAACATAAGTCTCTACTCAATACATAGTAATAAGAATATATAGAATTTATGTAATAAATATCTATTCAATCATTCTAAATACCCTAGAATAAAAATAAATACACTAACAAGAATACGATTCCTAAAATTTATCGGCTAGGGTAAATTGGAAATAGGTTCCCATAACACCACCTACTACTAAGGATTAGGTTCAGCAAGCTCATGTCCTCTTAGTAAAAAATCTAAATCTTTATCCCTAAGCGGATTATGTGTAAACTTCAATATTCAGCTATCATTCCTATCAGACTTCTATCTTCCATTTACACCCCCTACTCATGTGTCAATATATAATCTAAGAATCTAGTGGTAATCCTCTACCGATTGACCAATGAGTCAACGTGTGATCTAAACCTGTATTTTGTTCCTGGAAATTCGTAGCACTTTGAGGCTGATCAACAATTTCTATCTTCGCTAAATCCTCAAAATTTCAAAAGCATTATAATTTATAAATACTATAATTATTATCCCTCAAGTCCATATCAAAAAATTTCATCCTTGTGTTACATGACTCTAATATATTTTCTTTATCATTTATTTCCTACACACCTTCATATCTTTCTAGTACGTTGATCTTGTTTTCAACTCTAAACTCCGTCAATCATGGTACAGTACCTTTTACTTCGTAGTATCGATCTTCGAGGCAACTATCGAGTGATAAATTTTTTAGTCTTTCCTAGATCCTACTCTTAATTTAAAAAGCTTAAGGTCAGGTACTTGTCGCAAATCTCATCTTGCTGCGATTCTACCTTTTTACCTCGAACCTGAGGTTTCTCCTAGTTTACTCCATGCATACCTTCATCCAAACTACATGGGTACCATTTTGTTTATAACTGGCCATCCATTATAGGTAGTTCACGATATCCAACTCAAGACTATAATATCTGTCGATACTCTCATCCTTCAATCTAATTGCTCTATTTCAGATACTAGCTCAACTAATCGAGTTATCAAAAGTGAAAACAACGAGCCCAATAGACACTAGCAACCCAAACAAATCAAGTATATCTAATCTGATTCCAGAAGCTATACCCTAGTACCTAAGTTGTCAAGTCAATCAACAACCAATCTAGTAATCCACGTATCTATTTTAGCCTAGTCATATAATAATCTTTATCTAAAGGGTAAAAAATTTTTAGGTCTAGTACTGGAAGTCACAAGGCAACTAGAGATTAACCACTATGGTTTGCTACATAAAGTGCTATTTCATACCCTATTTTTATTAGTATCCGATAATCTTCTTCTAGATGTGAGTCTAAAATTCTGTCTTCTCAAGTTCATAATGTCGTTCCTTGTATTACTATCATGAGACTACAACTAATTTCTTGTATCACTATCATGGGGCTACAACTAACCCCTAGCATCTAGCTATGTCTTCCCCAAATTATTTTAGAGCCTTAGAATCAAACAATCTTTCTAGCTTCTAATACTTACAAATCACTACTACCTTAAGGAAAGGTAGGATTTTATCAGTTCCAGACGTCTACTAATAGGTTTAATTCTCATGTTAACAATCTATACTAGCTCTAACATCTAGAAAGAACCTATCAACCTACCCTACTAAGGGTATCCATCTTCTCATAAAATATCACATTAATCATACCTTTTTTCATCTTGACTAGGATATGCTCCTGGAGGAAATCATCGTGCGCGAGCATCCATCTCTCCGAAATAAAGAAGATGAGAAATAATAATAACGATGTCGACGATAAATGAACGTATACAATAATGAAGTCCAAGGGTGACAATCGAATAAAAGAGGAGTTTTAAAATCAGTTATGGATTGAGATCTTATTCAACATTAATCCTAAGTTGCAGGCTCGTTCGGTACAGTAACGTAACCAAAACGATATGCTCTGACCTGCATGGGCCACCAATAAAACCATGTCACGCTATAGTCCCAAAATATGCGGGACCAGACACGTGGCAATGGCTAGCTGGTACGACTCCGTAGGGGTTTCCAATTTAATGGACCCGACGAAGTGCACTTACGCTGTCCACGGTCAAGTGATCAAGCTAAAACTAAAATCTAATCCTAACATGCAACAACTAAACTAAATCTCAATCCATGGTAAATAAATTATAAGAGGGAACGGTACGTATCATTAGTCTGGAGCCCAATAATACAGCCGTTAGAATAGACCAATAGAATAATATAGGCCTATAAACACTAGGCTACAATAGCAGATCACAATAGAAAATAGTACATAATTGTAATAGAGGAAAGATATAATAATACCTGCAAGGATGTCCAACACACCACCTGATCAAGCCTCATCAAAATTGCACAAATACCCTAAAAGGGAACCAGGTCCTCAGAGGGACGTAACAAGATATAAAAAGTATATGTCATAATGTAAATACTGAGTAAAGTAAATCAGGGTGAAATATCCTCCTAAGTGAATGCAATTTGAGGACAACTTAGTGCGTATGAAAAGTGTATGCTAGACATATGCTGATGTAATTCACCAATCATCGTGACTGGCTAGTATATGTCATATATGCCCCCATAACAAGGGCCCTCGCCTATGGAATGACGGCCATAATGCTCTGAAGAACGCGGTACCTAAATATAGTAACGTCCGTATCGCTCTGAAGAATGCAGAATGTATATAAATAATAACGTCCATACCGCTCCGAAGAACACAAAATTAACATAAATAATAGCGTCCGTATCTCTCCGAAGAACGCAGAATCTGCATAAATAAAGAGGTAGATGTCCCATACGCCTACTAGTTATCCTCCCCGCCCAATGCCAATGTACAAGTCTCAAGTATGACGTGGACATCTCGTAACTATAATGCAAGTCACCTAAAGCAATACAACTATGCTAAGTACCATCACACGAGATACTCGTACCGATGGCCAGTCGAGTGCGTAAACCCATGTCCTATCATGACCTCACCCCGTGACGTAAGATAATACGTGACGAGGCCTTGGAGTTATAATGATAATCCCACAACTTTAGGTGCGTCCACTAGACACTAGGTCAAACACAAGTCCTAACGTCAACGTCTTCGTCGACTGCACCCGAGGCATACTCAGAAGCGCACAGTTATAAAATATTCAGAGCACAAAGTATATGAATAATAATAAATGAATTTAAACAGTACAGCAAGGTAAGGTATACTTGCCTGAAAGCCAGACGAAGATTCGAATACGAACTCGCCAAAGAAGTAGTAGCGCAAAAATGAAAACTGGAGCAGATATCCCCGGATGCTGTCACAAATATCACCAACAGTCCCAAAATGAGTGATATACTGAGAAAAGTATATTTAGACATCCAATTTGGACACAGAGGCAAAAATACAGTTTTTGCCAAAAAATGTGCCAGGAACAAAGGTCCCTAAAAATAGCATATTAGGTCAAACAAATTCTAAACGACGATACAAACACAACGGTATGTCCAGATTTGGATTTCGGTGAGCCAATCACAAAAATGCCCGTTGGAACGGATCGTGGGGCTCGCGAAATAGCGATTCGGTCACTGTCTCAGAATCATGCGAAACTTGGGTCACAGGACAAGTCGAATGCCGCGAGTCCCATGGCGTCAATTTTGTCACGATACAACAAGCATGCACAAAGTAATTGGGTAATTTGCAAAATACCTATACGAGCGATTTTTGACGGATACGGGTTGATTTCAGCGCACACACACGTCCGAATATAGTTTTGCAAAAGCCCACACGTCGAGAAATACCATATGCGCCTTTCGATGCAATCTGTATATGACGTGATTGTCCGGCTTGACGGAACCAACACCGTATCGTAGAATTTTATATTTTAAAACTATTTTTCTCATGACTTGGAACTCAAATAACTACCAACCTAAATAAAACTAAAATAAAGTAATTAAAGGCGCTGGAAGAAGGTCAAGTAGAGAGTTAACCAGAGGTGGCGGTTTAAGGATCGGACGAGCAAGGAGGGTGTAATCGTGCCATAAAGTTGGCTCGTTGATACTGTAATTCTACTTTGATTTGTGCCGTTCTTGGTCGCGGAGGGAGGTCTCGGTCGTGGCGAGCTTGATTTGCTCAGGGTGCCTTGCCAGAGAATGGTGCGTATCGTCGGGGTCAGAGGTTGTCTGAGTGGGGGTGCTCCGGCGGCCTGCTCCGGCCAGGGAGGCCGGAGCAACTACGGCAACAGTAGCATACGCAGCCGCAACAGCGGCAGCAGCTTCAGCATGCAGCAGCGGCAGCTTCACCTGGGTGGGGGGGGGGCAGAGGCAGGTTGCTGGTGGTGGTGGTTGGCGGACATGATGGTGGTGGTGGTGATGACGGTGGCAGTGGTGTTGTTCGGTGGAGAGGATGGAGGTTGGCTCAGGTGGTGATCGGCAGAGAGGATGGTGGTGATGGAGGTGACGGTGGTGAGGGTGGCTGCTGTGATTGGGAGAAGGTGGAGGTGGTTGTGGGTGGTCTGGCAGGCGAGGAAGAAGGTCATGGAGGTAATGGCAGTGGTGGTGTTGTGGAGGCGAGGGTGGCGGTGGTCGTGGAGGTGATAGTAGTGGTGGTGGTGGAGAGCTGGTGAAGGAGAGGGTGGTGGTCGGAGTTGGGGGTGGTGATGGTGGTAGAGATGGTGATGGTGGTTAACGGTGGTGATGGTGGTTAATGGTGGTTGCATGTTAAGGGAGAGAAGGAGAGGGTATTGTTTTAAATAAGGAGAGAGAGAGAGAGAGAGAGAGAGAGAGAGAGAGAGAGAGAGAGAGAGAGAGTATTGCCTAGGGATTAAGGCCGGCTAGGTTCCCAAGGAGGGGGGTTTTCATGGAGGAATGGGTGGAGATGATGTATTAGAATTTGAATAGAGGGTGGAGATTGATTGTAGGTTGCATAGTTTCATGCAAAGAGGAGGAAGATGCACATGTGACCGGTCAAGCATGCCAAAGTGGGTTTCTTTTATTTGTTCTAAACAATAGGAGGTGGACACACAGCTAGCTATTTGCACAAAAGTTTCCAATAATTTAGGACTTGCACAAAGAGGAAAAAGTGGATTGGATGTGGAAAAATGCCATGTTGGTGTGTTGTAGTAGAGGAAAAGTCTTTAATTTCTTCCCATATCGTGTCTTCGGGCCACCTTGGAGGTGGATTTGCCTTCTCCGTAATGCCGACACAAAATGTATTCATGTTCCTCCTTAACGGATGATCCGACGGCAGAAATTGTCGATGACAATCGAAGAAGCACAGTTTTCCTCCATATTTCAAATAGAAAGCCTTAGTGTGGTCCATGCAATACAGACATGAGAGACGACTATGAGTGCTCCATCATGATAACATGTCATAAGCCAAAAAGTCGTTGATGGTCCACATAAGTGCTGCCCTCATCTGAAAATTCTGCTTTTTTGAAACATCGTACGTGTTGGCACCTACTTCCGTAGCTGATTCAACTCATCTACCAACGGTTGCAGGTACACATCGATGTTCCTCTTCAGATTATTCTGACCCAAAATAATAATGATTAAGAAGATAATCGGAGTCTTCATGCACATCCAAGGTGGTAGATTGTACGGGACGACGATCACAGGCCAACACGAATGCTAGGCGCCCGAAAGTCTGAATGGGTTAAAATCGTCGGATGAGATTGTTTGTGGTAGTTTTAAACGAAAGAGATGAAAGTGTATTTCAATGGCGGGGTTTATACGAGACCCGTGCCCTTTGTCTCACAAACAAACTTGTACAATTTGATCCTATGCGAGGATGTGGGAGTACAATTTATTTAATCTGGGTAAAAATTGCTATAGGTGTCTGATCTGTGGTCGATCACTTTAGTCCTTGGACTTCACGATGTTGAAGAAGTGCCGTGGAAGACAGGATGCAGCTTCGGAGGTTGCCAAGGAGGGTGGATGCGCGATGCTGAAGGTCGTCGCTCCCTATTCCTTGCCTGAGCTCTGTATTCTTCTCTCTCTCTATCTCTCCATCTTGATCTCCGGTTCGATGACCTTGTTCGATTCTTCTTTCAAAGTTTCGACCTTTGATCTGATGTTGGTATTCTTGACCAAATTTTCCGACCTTGTTCCCCATTGACAGGGGCCTCTATTTATAGAGTCTTTGGTGACAGCGACCATTCCGTTGGTGTAGCAACCGAGGAGTGGAAAGTACAACACCCTTTTACACAACGGTTAAAGTAACCAATGCCTACGTATAGATGATCTTTTGACTGAGCGGGTGACGTGGGTCCAACTAAGGGGACACAACACGTACGGTTGCTACTAAGATCACGGCGTAAAAGCCACGTGGGTAGGTATCCATTGTGTAGAAGAGGTTGGCGTAGAAGCCAAATGTCCGTCACCATGGCATAGAAGCCAAGTAGGCATAAAAGCCGAACAGGCATAGAAGCCGAGCAGGTATAGAAGCCGAGTAGGCGTGGAAGTCGAGTAGTCGTAGAGACTGAGTGATCGTAGAGACTGAGTAGGTGTGGAAGCCGAGTGAGCACAGGCCCTGAATGGGCGTAGAAGCCGCTGCATATCGTGCCAGAATGCTGATGTGGACGTCTTTAGCCGAAATTACGGCTTTTGGAGATATAATCAAATCTTTGACAGAGATTTGCCATCATCCTGTGCATTAAATACGGAGACGTGCCTTGAGGGTAAACTGTCACCGCTCTGTGCGTTTTGACGGAGGGACGTGCCTTGAGGGAAAACTATCACCGCTCTGTGTGCTTTGGCGCAGAGACGTGCCTCGAGCCCTGTACGAAGCGCAGCTTTTGACGTGGCAGGCAGTTTGTCTTCCGCGGAGCGTAAAACAGCCCATGTTTGCCTGTGTAAAATAAGGCAGCGTGTTCCCTTTGTACGCGAAAGAGCGGTTTACGCTGGGGGATTTTAGTAAGCGCCGGTTTGGTGATATTTTAACCAAATCCTCTACATTAAATGCCGAGATCCGCCATCATTACTGTGGGGCGTGTCCCGAGTGGTCTACGATCGTTTCCAGCCGTCGTCTGGGTAGCCGTGCAGCACTTTCTGTCAGGAGTCAGGGGTCAGTTTTTACTGTGCGACTGGACAGTTTCTTTTTCGGGAAGACAAAGCGTTCCTCGTACGCTTTAATGCTGCTTTGAGAGCGGCTGGGTTTTATGCCATGGAGGCGATGAAGAACCCTGTTTTATGCTGGATGGCTCTGAAGGCCTGTGTTTACGCTGCTCTGCATTAAGACGCTGCGTAGATCTTCCAAGCGTATTTTTCATGCTTCTACAAGACCCCCTTCAAAGTTTTTAAATTCCTCAGAATTTGAAACGCTTTGAATGAAGCATGAATGGCCCCTCGTAACTCGAAACGTTTCTGAATGGAGCGTTGAAACGGTCGATGCTGACTATATGGCGGATTTATTGGGGACCGCTGTGATCTCTTTTGCTTATAAAAGGCTGGGGGGGTGAACCTGTTTTCACCATATACCCATTGTCATGCAGAGATGACCGCCGGAGTTCGTCAGGGTCGATCTGAGGAAGAAGGAGATCATGTTCTTCCAGCATGTAGGGAGCCGTAAAAGACGGCATCTTCGAGCAAGTGTCCACTGCAACGATGGATCATAGAAGGACATCTTAGCCTCCCTTGCTCGGGATAATCAGCAACTTTGTATGGCGTTGCCCCAGGAGAGAGGAAGGGTCGTATTTGACCACACTGCTTGCAAGCAGTGCCTTCTCTCGATGCCTCTGGTGACGAGAGGCAGACAGACCGGCTAGCGTCCCGGTTTGAGCGGTGCACGGAGCATAGGATCTGCAAAATCTATGCAGGCCCAGTTCTGTATCCGCCCGCCGTTGATCATTGCCATGTCAGTCGGTTTGCAGCAACCGACTGTCTGCTGGAGAAGATGGATGAAGAATTGAGGCCCAGTGAGAGTCTGCCAGAACAGCTTCTGGGCGATCTTCAGACGGCGAGGGGGGATCTCCTTTGTAGATGGAGTTTCCCTCAGATGTAATCATGAAAAATAGAGAAAAACCCTTGTAGATTGGATTTCCCTCATATGTAATCATGATTTTAATCTTTAATAAAATCGTCTTCTTCTCTATATGATCGTCTTGCCATACGTTGCTTGTGAAGTCTGAATATGTGCAGCTTTAACACGTCTGAATCTTTACGCCGACTCTGATAGAAAGAGTATTTAGGCCCTGTCCTTCACGCATAGCGAATAGTCCATAGAACGTTGCCGAGCATTTTTGAACGCTTAGAACTGTCCTGTTGCTAGGACTGAGGGACGGTGTAGGATTTCTGAACTGTTGCCTCTCTAGTGAGCGGAATTTCGTCTTTGTTCAGAATTCGTCTTCAAGAATGATCTCTCGAAACTCCCTTGGAACAGGGTCGAGGTTTTTTGGCTGTCAAACTGAGTTGCCACTTTGATAGACGAGATGTTCAGACTGGAATCTGGATGAACCTCCAGTTTTCTAGACCCGGGAGGAGTAATTTCTCAATGTTTGAACTCTATATACCTCGGGTACTTGGGATGCTTTGGGTCAAGAACGAGTATCTTCTGTGTGAACTCTTTGCAATTGACCGCTTTGGGACTGTTTGGATACGCGAAAAGTCGTGGAGCGGGAAATCATGTCTGTAGCCTCTTGAGCGTAAAATACCATCGAGCGTGAAATCGTAGACTTGTGGTTCCTGAGCATGAAGTCGTAGGTTTGTTGCCTCTCGAGCATAGAATGCTACCGAGCACAAAGGCATCCGGGCAAGAAAAAACTATAGACTTGTAGCTGTCGGACGTAAAGCCGTTAGATTCGTAGCTGTCGAGCGTAGAAAAGCTCCTTTAGCGTAGGACTGTAGATCTGTAGCCTGTGAGCGTAGAACACTATCGAGCGTGAAATCGTAGACCTGTGGTTCCTGAGCGTGAAGTCGTAGGTTTGTTGCCTCTCGAGCATAGAATGCTACTGAGCACAAAGGCATCCGGGCAAGAAAAAACCATAGACTTGTAGCTATAGGACGTAAAGCCGTTAGATTCGTAGCTGTCGAGCGTAGAGAGCTCCTTTAGCGTAGAACTGTTGATTTGTTACTCCTGAAAAGAAAATTTCTTCGAGCGTGAGGTTTGCGGATCTGTTGCTGCTGAGCGTAAACTGAGCGCCACCGAGCGTGAGATCATCGATTTGGTATCTGTTGAGCGTAAAAGTCGTAGATTTGTGGCCTCTCGAGCATAAAAGCTACCGAGCACAAAGGCATCCGGGCGTAAAACCGCAGACTTGTAGCTGTCGAGCGTAAAATCGTGGATCCGTTGCTGTCGAGCGTAGAAAAGCTCCTTTAGCGTAGAGCCCGCTGAACCGTCTTGTACGAAAATTCTTTCGAATTCGCTGACCGTCCGTCTTTCGAGGGTAGTGGGCTGACGTAGCATCCAATCATAACCAAATATTAATTGCGAGATTTGGTTAGGGTCTCGAGGGGTTCGTCCGAGGATTCGAGGAGTCGACCCGGACTGTATATATATTCCAAGCTTTTTGAGAGAAAAACTTTTTATCTGTCTTCTGCGAAAGAGAGCATTCGACTGTTCAAGTTTTTCTTCGTTCCTTCTTCGAGCACTTCGGGTCTTCAGAAATGGCGTCGAAACAAACCCCCTCCGCTAAGGGAAAGAGCATAGGTTCTTCTTCTCATTCTTCTGTCCCGGCGAGGGAATCTCCGGTCGGGCAAGGTGAACTTCCCTCTGAGGGGAGCATCCCGCCGACGACTAGCGCACCCGGCTTTAGAGGTAGAACTTTTTGGGATGACACAAACGACAAAAAATCCTTCGCACACGTTGAACGTGACTGCGCTAGGTCGTCTTCTGTGCCGATAGCCTCTTTTGAGGAAGATGACGCGCGGAGGCATTTTCATCTTTTACGCCCACATTTCTAATTTGTCAGCGTAAAGACTCCATATTTTTGTAGCTCTGAGCGTAAATAGCTCGGGCTACCGAAAATTGGCGTATTTCGTAAATTTTGAATTTTACGTTTTGTGGAGGAGACTTCCGACGTAAGGTGACCAAATTTGTACAATCTTGACGTAGAACACAGACTGTTGTTTCCTTGGTCCGTGTGTTTGTGCCAGACTTGTAATGACATATCTTCTTTGCATTATCTTGCAGTTGATCTGGGTGAGTCCCCATTGGCTGAGGTGATGGGCTCCGCTGCCGGGATGCTGCACTCGAACTATCTGGAGGATCTGTCCCATGTAGCATTTCCCATCTCTGGACCCCAGTATTCTGAGGGAAGGGAGCTCCTGATATCGGCCCAGGGTGAGCGAATGCTGTTGAGTATGATCAATGGCGAACCCTTGGTACGTGTAGATGGGGAGCAGTATATAAAGCCGGCTTTCCTTTTTGGGGACATGATTGATAAACAGTCCCAAACGAAGCCCAAAAGGGAGCCTTGGGTTTTCTCTGCCGGGGATTTGGTCTTGTACCTGCCGACGATGCCGAGGGATTATCCCATCTCGGCCTTCTTCCATGCGACGCATCCTAGGAAGATGTCATGGAAGCTGACTCCTGATCTTCACGGGAAGCCGGGGAAGATCTTTCATCTGAAAGGCGCTGACCAGGGATCGTTTGTTAGTCGCCCTTCTGGCGTTGTGACGCTGTTCCGGGGACTGTGCCCGGGTAGTGTCCCGAGTGAAGTTAGCTCGGTGATCCAGCCTGTCCAGCTGTCGACCTTCTGTAACGACTTCATGAGTCGAGGTGGGGTGTATCCCAAGAAAAATCCTCGGTGCAATGGGTGGATCGTCCCAACGAACTCCCGATGGAGATGCCTAGTTGACTGGGCCTTGATGCACTTCCGAAGAGAGCTGGAGGGCATCGGACTATATGCCGCCGTGAGTGCGACGAGTGTTGGGTTGCCTCCCAATGCTAATTTGTTCTTGGCACTGATGGAGCGGTATATTCCGCTCACCGGGACCTTCGCCACTCCACTGGGGGAGTTGGGATTGGCGCTCCATGAGATGGCAGTTGTCTTGAGACTGCCGATGGAGGATACCCCATATGAAGAGTACGTTCCCACCAACCGGGAGTTGGAGGATTTGGACCCTCGGGTGGCGGAAGTATATCAAGAGCTGATGTGTCAGTACTTTGCGTGCACCGCTTTTTATGACGAGCCCTCTGATTTGGCCCACACCACTAAGTGGATGTCCTACCTCTTCTTCCATCGGGCTAGGGCCACCAAGTCGGAGAAAGCTTCGGGGGGCAAGAACGAGCCCGTGAACTGCTTGGGCGTCCTCAGTGCCCAGGTCGTTGCGGCTCTTATGGAAGACGCCAAGGCTCCCGATCAGATTCTCGTTGAGGGTGTAGGAAAGTACCCCGAAGGTACAAAGGCCTATAGTTATTTGAGGTGTTGTCGCAGGCCTCTGTCTAAGGAAGCCCAGCTGGCTGGTTTCCTCTCCATATGGCTGCGTCGAGTGGTGGTGCCCGGTATCGCGTCCGCGGATCGCATTCACCGGAATATCCTATGGCCCGCAGTGCGTCTGGTGTTTGGGGCAAGACTGGGCTTACTTTTTGCCATGGTATGCCGTATACAGGCTGGCCTGAGGGCCATGACTGATGGGTTGCTCTCTGATGAAGCTCGACGTGAGAGTTTTCCCAGGGTGGAATTACCATACTTGTACCTGATGGGATGGTTAATTCTCCACAACCCCCGGGTGATGTCTCCCGGTTCCGGTAGCAGCTCAGGGGGTATATTCCTGCTGAATTACAGGGATTCTCTCTGGAATGTGAATATAGTCTTAGACTGTCGACTGGCGTTGAACCTCAGCCACGGCTGGAAGATACTTTGTACTCCCCCTCCTATGTATCGTAACCAGTCAGGGCTGTGGCTTGAGGATTCAGGTCGAGAGAAGACCGTTCTTTCTCCGGAGGCATTTAATTGGTTGGTCTGTATTAGACCTTCCCATCTGCTGTATAGGAGCGAAGACCATTGCTTCTTCGAGCCCTACCTACCTAGTCGGTTTGCCAGGCAGTTCAGGTACGACCAGTTGCATGTGGGCAACGCCGTCACCAGCTTCAGGTCCAGGGATGGACTCATTGATGGAGCTAGAGGGTGGCGATATTTTATCATGGGTTGTACGGGGGCAATTTTTATCGTGCCGGTCGTTTCAACCTCTACGGAGCTGCGCATCCTTCACTCCTACGCCGAGTTTTATGTGGCGGTTAACACTTTTTACCGCGATTTCGACAGGCGTGGGAGCTTCAGGGTGCCTTGGTCTCTTCCTCGAGATCTGACACCAAATCTTGGTGAACCCACATAATCTCGCCCCGCCGGGTAGTTAGGGGCACCAGGTTGTGATCTTGACCCCTAGCAGGGGGAAGGTTAACGATGCTCATCGTTGCCCGGGAGATAGGTGTAACACCATCAGGGACCTTTTGGGGAGGCAGATTGCCAAACTGCAGAGAGATCATGTGGGCCATGACCGTTTTCTCGGTGTTGTGCAGAGTGATGGCCTTAGCATCGATCAACCCCTGGATCTTCTTTTTTAGTACATAGCACGCCTTTGTCGGGTGGTGTACGTATCTGTGGAAGACGCAGTATTTTGGGTCGTCAGTATTGCCGGCCTCCTGGGGCCGCCTTAGTTCTGGGAGGGTGATCTTGCCACTTTTGACGAGACATTCGAAGATACTTGGGATATCGTCGTCGTCGAAAGAGTAGACTTCGACGGGCCTAGGAGCCCCCGGTTTTGCTTGGGCGGTCGCCGCAATCTTTGGCCTGGCCGTGTTGATTGCCAGGGCTTCCTTCCCTTTGGGGCCACGATGATGGTCGCTGCCAGGGGATGACCTCTTGCCTCTGTCAGAGGCGGAGATCATGATGCCATTGTCATGCGCCTTGCGACTGTTGTCTTCGGCGGCTACCGCCGAGAGGATGAACGAGGGCCAATCATGGAACTGATATGGTCCTGTGAACACTGAGACCACGGGAAGGAGGTTCTTCATGCAAATGTCCACCAATGCTGAGTCTAAAACTCCTGGAGGCATCTGTAAGGTGGCCTGACGAAAGCGTTCGATGAAGACGCGAACGTCTTCCTTTTCCTTCTGCTTGACTTCGATGAGAGAGGACATAGACATGTCCATTCCTCCCTCATAGAATCGTGTAAAGAATAGAGCTTTGAAATCCTCGAAGGAAGTAATACAGTTGTCCGCCAAGCTACGGTACCACTGATAGGCTACTCCTGAGAGGCATCCTTTGAACACCCGAGTGTGGAGGGCATCGTTCCCTTGTAGCAGCACCGTCATCATACTGAAATAGTTCATGTATTGGCTTGGTGATGTTTTTCCCTCGAACAGAGCCATCGCCTGAGGTTTGTATTTTGGAGGGAAAGGGACCTCTTCCCAGATAGCTGGGTAGGGCTGATTGATTTCCAGTTTCTTGAGCTGATCTTTGTGCTTCAAGGCGTCGAACTGGGCTTTCAACTCCCGTACTGCCTGTATCAGATTTTCCGCTGGAAGCGGAGGAACTGCTGACTCTTGATCTAGAGCAGGTTCTTGGCTTGGGTTGGATGGTGGCAAGTCCACCCCCACACGTATCTGAGTTGGCGGGACCGATGCTTGAGCCATGGCAGTTGCGTGCTGAGTTAGCATCATCTGGTGCATATTCTCCATTACGGACTATATTTGTTTCAGAGACGTCTCCAGGACAGTGATGCGTTGTTCTGCGTCTCCTGACGGCGATGCTTCCTCGCGTTCGTCTTCGATGGCGTAAGCTCCCATTTCTCTGGGCGTCGTCGAAGGGTAAGTATAGGTCGCTGCAGAAGTAGACTCTAAACTCTCGGTGTCTGATCTGGGAGATTGGCGACCCCCAGCGTCGGAATCAGATGAGTACGGAGCTGGTTGCTGTGACCTGGCACGGGTGTTTTGGAATACCCCAGCTTCAGCGTTCCTGAGGAGGTCTTCGAATCTTCTTTGGCTCGGAGGCTCAGAGGGAAGACGTCTTGAGCTCGACCCTCTTCTAGGTATGCGTGAAGCCATGTTCACGGACGCATACGCGTGCTCTTCCTCCGGGAAAGATTGAGAGTAGTTCAATCGGTCGAAGACCGATCGTTTTGCTTTAGAACAGTAGCAGTCAATCACAATCTTATGACTATTACAACATTGTTCCCTAGGGGGCGTAATAGACATGTTAAAAGGTCCCCTCTCCTTACGCTTCTGGATTAGGCATTCACGTAGGTCAGGAGTAGCAACTTGAGCTTGTTTTGCGCCGTGGGACTTCCCCTGACGTGATTTGGAGATTCGCTCAGACTGGCGTAAAGCTGAAGAGGCGTTCAGTCGACCGTCGTCTTCCCGCATAATCCGGAGGATAGGCAGATTGCTTCTTCGCTGGCGTAACGGCCGAGGAGTTGAGTACTCGCCTGCTTGCTTCCCCTGGCGGAGATCACAGCGCTCATTTGGTTTACCGTAGAGGCCGGATGTTGCTTTGCGCGTGGTGCGTGATCTGTTCTTCCGATTTGGCGTTGAGGCACCGTCGGAAGTTTTGTCTGTACCGCGCGTAGCGGGAGACTGGTTCCTATGCGTAGAGCGCAGGAGATACTTCTGGGTCAGCGCTGAGGCTTTGCCCGAAGTTTTGTCTGTACCGCGCGTAGCGGGAGACTGATTTCTACGCGTGTAGCGCAGTGGATACTCTTGGGTTAGCGCTGAGGCTTTACCAGAAGTTTTGTCTGTACCGCGCGTAGCGGGAGACTGAATTTTACGTGCGGGGCACGGAGGGAGCGATGCTACCACCTCATTGGTCGGAGAGATCGGAGAGATCGGAGAGTCCACAGGAACAGGGGAGGATGTCTTGGGCATCCAGACTTTGAGTAGCTTCCTGTTGTCTTGGACGGAGAGAGAGTGAGAGCTATCCCCAGTCCGAAGCATGTCTTCGTAGGCAGACTGGTCGAAATGAACGACCAGCGTCTTCTTCACGGTTCCTACAGATACCGCATCGTGTTGAACAATTACTTCCTCGTCAGAAGAGAAAGATGTCCCCAGCAGAGTCGCCATCTTGTTTCTGGTGGTTTTAAACGAAAGAGATGAAAGTGTATTTCAATGGTGGGGTTTATACGAGACCCGTGCCCTTTGTTTCACAAACAAACTTGTACAATTTGATCCTATGCGAGGATGTGGGAGTACAATTTATTTAATCTGGGTAAAAATTGCTATAGGTGTCTGATCTGCGGTCGATCACTTTAGCCCTTGGACTACACGATGTTGAAGAAGTGCCGTGGAAGACAGGATGCAGCTTCGGAGGTTGCCAAGGAGGGTGGATGCGCGATGCTGAAGGTCGTCGCTCCCTATTCCTTGCCTGAGCTCTGTATTCTTCTCTCTCTCTCTATCTCTCCCTCTTGATCTCCGGTTCGATGACCTTGTTCGATTCTTCTTTCAAAGTTTCGACCTTTGATCTGATGTTGGTATTTTTGACCAAATTTTCTGACCTTGTTCCCTATTGACAGGGGCCTCTATTTATAGAGTCTTTGGTGACAGCGACCATTCCGTTGGTGTAGCAACCGAGGAGTGGAAAGTACAGCACCCTTTTACACAACGGTTAAAGTAACCAATGCCTACGTATAGATGATCTTTTGACTGAGCGGGTGACGTGGGTCCAACTAAGGGGACACAACACGTACGGTTGCTACTAAGATCACGGCGTAAAAGCCACGTGGGTAGGTATCCATTGTGTAGAAGAGGTTGGCGTAGAAGCCAAATGTCCGTCACCATGGCATAGAAGCCAAGTAGGCATAAAAGCCGAACAGGCATAGAAGCCGAGCAGGCATAGAAGTCGAGTAGGCGTGGAAGCCGAGTAGGCATGGAAGCCGAGTAGTCGTAGAGACTGAGTGGTCGTAGAGACTGAGTAGGCGTGGAAGCCGAGTGAGCACAGGCCTTGAATGGGCGTAGAAGCCGCTGGATATCGTGCCAGAATGCTGATGTGGACGTCTTTAGCCGGAATTACGGCTTTTGGAGATATAATCAAATCTTTGACAGAGATTTGCCATCATCCTGTGCATTAAATGCGGAGACGTGCCTTGAGGGGAAACTGTCACCGCTTTGTGCGTTTTGACGAAGGGACATGCCTTGAGGGAAAACTGTCACCGCTCTGTGTGCTTTGGCGCAGAGACGTGCCTCGAGCCCTGTACGAAGCGCAGCTTTTGACGTGGCAGGCGGTTTGTCTTCCGCGGAGCATAAAACAGCCCATGTTTGCCTGTGTAAAACAATACAGCGTGTTCCCTTTGTACGCGAAAGAGCATTTTACGCCGGGGGATTTTAGTAAGCGCCGGTTTGGTGATATTTTAACCAAATTCTCTGTATTAAATGCCGAGATTCGCCATCATTACTGTGGGGCGTGTCCCGAGTGGTCTGCGATCGTTTCCAGCCGTCGTCTGGGTAGCCGTGCAGCACTTTCTGTCAGGAGTCAGGGGTCAGTTTTTACTGTGCGACTGGACAGTTTCTTTTTCGGGAAGACGAAGCGTTCCTCGTACGCTTTAATGCTGCTTTGAGAGCGGCTGGGTTTTATGCCATGGAGGCGATGAAGAACCCTGTTTTACGCTGGATGGCTCTGAAGGCCTGTGTTTATGCTGCTCTGCATTAAGACGCTGCGTAGATCTTCCAAGCGTATTTTTCATGCTTCTACAGAGATCCCCAAACTTATATTACGCAAATCCAAAGGAAAATCGAGATACTCTCGATCGAAGTGATTCTATGCTTCTCCATCGGATGGGTGATCTAACACTCCTTCAATCTGTTCTCGCCTGTGCCAACTCATATTTTCGGTAGTCTCCTTCACCATAAATAACCTCTGTAGCTGCGGCGTCAAAGGCAAGTAGTGCATCGAATTGGTCGACTTTCTTGCACCGACAGGCCTTCCTGTACCAATTGTCTTGTAGCGATCAGCACCACAAAATTGTCACACATCTTCATCCTTGTCGTCTTTGTAATACAACATGCACCCATTGTGACATGCATCAATTTTCTCGTATCCCATCCAGAGCGATCTCACCATCCTCTTAGACCGGTAGAAGTCTTTAGGTAACTTAGCACTCGCTGGCAAAATCTTTATAATCAACTCCATCAGTCGGTTATAGCATTCTTGTGACATGTTAAAATTGGACTTGATGCTCAACAGTCTTGTAACCACCTCAAACGGTGAATGATCCCCACAACCATGATATAATAGAGTCCTTGCATTATCTAATAACTCAATGAACTTTGCAGCATCGGCATTCGGTGCCTCCTCAATTGCATCATAATTGTCCGGATCAAAACTAAGCCTGGCAGCATCGAAAACCATGTTCACGCACCCATCGTCGTAATCAGCGTGGTCGTGGACATCCATGTACGGCTCGACATATGGCTCTGGCTCCCTAAAGACACAAGTTCTCCGTGTGAGGTTCATTGATAGTAATTTGGCGTAAAATCTTTCGAGTACAAATGATATGTCACATCCACTTTTGAGTGATATTTTAAGTTGCGACATCTCACACGCGGACACTTAATTTTGGTGTCGTCCATGAATTGAGGGATCGCATTGACTAACTGCAGGAACTGTTCCACCTCCTGTATGAATTCATCCCGCACACCGCACATGTCATCAGGATGACAGTTGTATATCCATGAACGATGACGCAGGTAGTAATTTAGATCCATTGTTAGATACTTCCGAAAAGATGAATAGACATCGTTCAAGTATATTATCCGAATAGATGCAAAGATTGATACACATGTTCATCAAAGTAATTAACAACTCCTATTGATGCGTGGGTATTCGAGTTGTGATGCGTGAGTATCCATATCATGGCTCATGAGTATCCGTTTTATAATTCATGACTATCCGAAAACTAGTAGACGTGTGGACAACTCTAATTTCGAACCCTATTAAATATGTGTCGTCACGTGTTCATTATCTTCCTCAGGATCCTAGTTATTCTACTTTTATAATAAGTATTATCTATGTGAAACTATTTACCACTTAACTTAAATTTATCTAGCTTGTAACATAAACCTAGTTATGCGATACATATACCAATGTCGTGCCACAACTACCTGATGTAAAATTCCTCACCCAAAATATGTATTTTGTGTATATTCTATATTTATTGTGTTTATTTAGATTATGTTTAAAATTAATTTAAATCTAATTGTTGTATTAGGACACTTTACCGTTGTTTGAACATTAATGACGTAGGATGACCCCAAAATCTACATCGCCTTTCTTAGGAAGTAGCCTACACGGGAGATACAACTGGTAGGATCTTTTCGCGACTCAGATTTGGACCATTCAACATTAGTATGTCATTAGTATAACAACCATAGTTTATTATATTTAACATTTAGATATTTTTATATAAATAATCCATTTATGGTTATTTTCCATACAAACCTTCTTGAATAAGCAACCCATAATTCCTCCATGCCAAATTAGGCCACTTTCCTCTTTTATAGCATTTATTTATTATTTATTACTATTTTTAATCCCATAGAATCAAATCAAATATTTGTCATTAATTAATTATTTGATTACTTGTTAACTTTTAATAACTAACAACCTAATTAGGAAATATTCTAACAAACTAACTACCATATCCTAATCCTATCCCTCTCCAGAAACCCACGTGAAGGGGAGGGTAGGCCTTGGTGGTGATGGTGGCGGCTAGGATTCTTGAAGGAGGAAAAAAATTAGGGTTTTGAAGAAAAATTTAAATTAGAGTTTTTAGAAGAGCCGTATCACAACCACCTGATGTAAAATCCCTCACCCAAAATATGTATTTTGTGTATATTCTATATTTATTGTGTTTATTTAGATTATGTTTAAAATTAATTTAAATCTAATTGTTTTATTAGGACACTTCACCGTTGTTTGAACATTAATGACGTAGGACGACCCCAAAATCTACATCGTCCTTCTTATGAAGTAGTCAACACGGGAGACACAACTTGTAGGATCTTTTCGTGACTCAGATTTGGACCATTCAATATTAGTATGTCATTAGTATAACAACCACAGTTTATTATATTTAAAATTTAGATATTTTTATATAAATAAACATTTATGGTTATTTTCCATCCAAACCTTCTTGAATAAGCAACTCATAATTTTTTCATGCCAAATTAGGCCACTTTCCTCTTTTGTAGGATTTATTTATTATTTATTGCTATTTTTAATCCCATAGAATCAAATCAAATCTTTGTCATTAATTAATTATTTGATTACTTGTTAACTTTTAATAACTAACAACCTAATTAGGAAATATCCTAACAAACTAACTACCATATCCTAATCCTACCCCTCTTCACAAACCCACGACCTCCCCCATCCGTACGCACATCCCCCCATTGGCAGAATCTCTCTCCCTCTCTTCTCTCCATAAATATATATACATATAAACTCTTTCTCTCTCCTAAAAACTCTAATTTAAATTTTTCTTCAAAACCCTAATTTCTTCCCTCTTCCAAGAACCCTAGCCGCCACCATCACCACCAAGGCCTACCCTCCCCTTCACGTGAACACACACAACCATCTCTTCAATCCAAGAACCCTAGCAATTCTCTCATTCTTCTTGTAAGTTTCTTTAATCCTTCTCTCCTTCATTCTTCAATATCTTCTTGTTATATGTTTATATAGATTTTTATGTATGTGTGAGATATTTTATAAACTTTATTAATTTATAATTGAAGAATCCATGCAACCCATGAACCCTAATTTTGAGGCTCAACCCAAAACTTTTGTGCATGCATGAAACCTCTTTCAAAACCCTTTTTAATTCTTGTTAATATATTCATATAGATATTAATAATACGAAATATATATTTAGTTTTTATAAATAATTATATATTTATTAATTTGTATTAAATTAGAGTTTTGAGCATATTTTATGGGTAGTTTTGATCTAGTTTTGATGTATGCATGTTGGAGACCTTTGGACCTTGTTAGGACTTGATCATAGATAGAAAATCCTAAAATTTTCTTCATGTAGTATTATTTCTCCAAAAATTATATATTCTAAAATTTTATCAAAATTATATTATTTGATGATTATATTGTCACAACACCCATGTACCACCCCTTGGCATGTATACTAGCAAAGTTTGGTTGCCAACCCTAATAGGATCAACTTGTAGATGGTAAAAACTCTAATAATTTTTGTATGGATAAAAGAAATAGTATTTATTTTATTTATTACTGATTTTACCATATTTATTCAGATTTTATTTCTATTTATAAAAATTAGAATTCTAGGTATTTTATTAGCAAGTTGACCAAGTTTTGACAAAACTTGACCCCGATAGCTTTAGACTTAAATCCCGACCAAAAATCCATATTTTTAGCATTTAAAATTATATTATTATATTTTAATTCTGAATTTTTAAGTATTATTCTAGATTTACTTATTTGTCAAAAAATAATTTTTATTGACTAGTAGGTAACTTGTTATGACCTAGTTTTGGTTTTCACTTAGTTTTGGAGTCATAGAATTTATATGAGATAGCCCTATCACTAAAAACCCTATTTTCTAATAAAATTTCAGAATTAATAGTTTTTATTAATTAATGATTTAAAAATAGTTTTTGGCAATGTATAATGGTTAGTAATATTTTGGCATATAGTTACTTGCAAATGCAACCAACGTAGGATTAATAACTAGATAATAACTTAATTTGACTAGAGGAATAATGGTCTAATTAGTGTAATAATTAATTGGTAGGTGTTCGAGACGTTCCTGTAGAGAGCTCCGGACCAGATTTGTTGTGCTCGCATTTTGGCTTGGAAGGCAAGTACACCTTGCTTGATTGTATTGTTCAGTTTATATTATGCCTAGTTTTTATTTGTTTAGTTGTGTGCACGCATCTTAGAATTAGTTGACTTACCTGCTATGTTGTAAAGATACGTGGTATCTTCTGACCTCACACTGTTTCAAACACGTTCACTGTCTGAGTGAGAGAGTGCATGGACTAGCATGTCGATCGCGCATCGATACGTGAGTTCGCATCTTGTGTTAGTAGTTAGTGTTATTTAGTTCTAGATTTTACTGACGTCTTGTATTATGTCTGCACCGCGTATACGGTTTGAATACATTGGGAGGGGAGAATCTACTAGTGAGCGTATGGGATTTCTGTTTCTAATGGTGTATATCGTGTACTCCCGAGTTCTGCGGAACGCATGGTGGGACGACTATTCTTCTATTACTCCCCCCTCATGTGCCACTAGAGATGTCTTGAGTGTATTTCACATAGATGGTTTTCTTACCCTATTTACTGTTTACTGATTTACTTTTATGCATGTCGATTTTTTGTGTGCTTGTTATGTCCCTCTGAGGACCTGGCACCATTTCCAGGTATAAAAGATCATGATTATTTGTAGGAGCACGGATCAAGACTGGCTACTTCTTTCTCTTTCGAGAAGGTCTTACCTTAGAGTTTCTTGATTACTTAATGATGTACTTATTTGTTATCTTTCATATCCTAGTTGGTAGTGGATTTGTCTCCACCCGAGTACTAGTTCTTCCCGACTATTTTCTACTTGGTACATTGCCATATTGGGTTATATATTTCTATTTGGTTTTTTGGATGAGATTAGTATCGCCTGTGACTTATGAAGTTATATACTACTTGTAAATTCCATCGACCAAATATAGGTCTACTTAGCTTAGAGAGAGGCTAGGGTTAGTTTGGAGCCATTTAGAATTAGAACATGATGTTTAACTTAATGTACATAATTTCGTATCACTTAGTGCACCTTACCATTGTCTCGATATTTGGAGTGCTACACTAGCATTTGCTTTCAAACAAATTTTACACACTTGCCCTAGACGTGCCAGCCTTCCATTTTGACCTTTGTGTAACCCATAAAAACGCTCTCTTATGCTTCATTTTAGTCGCACAATATTCGTTACAAATATCTATTTTTAAATCCAAATAAATCTAACTTTGCATCTTTGTCCGTTCCAATCGAAATTGGAGACACAACCTCGACCCGTTTTGTGCAACCCAATTTATGGCAATAATCTACTCTGAGTCTTCTACGTCCATGATACTTGTGTCCCACCCAATTTTATTTTTATGCACTTCCAATTAATTAAAGAACACCATTGACACTAATTTTAATTAAATTGGTGCAATGACTCAACCTAACCCAAAACTAGACCCAACACTAACCCAAACCCCCACTCATACCCTCATGGTTCATAAAAAATACCACACACTAATTTAATCCACTATAACACACCAAACATGGTAATTTTTTGCATCTAATCACAATTCTCCTTTACTTGTGCAATTTCCAAACTGTTGGGGGCTTTTGTGCAAATAAGCAACTAGGTGTCCACCTCCCATTGTAGCAAAATAATGAAGAAAGCCCTCCTTCATGCTTTGACCGGTCACCCCACTATTTTCCCCTCTATTTTTTTGTATGTATAATACAACACTTTACACCCACATCCAATCACAACCCTCCATTCAAATTTTACCTCAATCTCACCACTCATTCCCTCATAAAAATCCTTCCCCCATCCCTAAAAATAGGGATGTAGCTGGCCCTAATCCCCATGCTCCCTACTCCCTCTCTCCTTCATTAACTCTCTCTCTTTCTCTCTCTCTCCAAATAATTTTAGCCACCACCACCTCCTCATTCAACCGAAACCCTCACTTCCACTCCCCTCCTTCTTCCTCTTCTCCTCCCCTAGCAACCTCCCCTATCCGACCACAACCACCCTCACCTCCACGACCACCCCACTGCCACCACCTCCTCAACCACCAGCAACCCGACCTCCCTCGCCCGCCGGACCACCCACGACCACCATCACCATCATCCGAGTCCCCTCATCATCCATTTAACCTCCACCACCATTACCTCGACCTTCTCTCCTAGCAGTCGACCACCACCACCACCACAATCTCCTCACAGTCCCCCCGACCTCCTCACCGTCCGCACAACCTCCTCTCCTCCATTCAACCTCTACACCATCATCAGCCTACCATCGCCACCACCATCATCATCACGATCTCGGCCACCACCACCCCACAACCACCTGCACCATCATCCATCACCACCAACACCATCACCCTCACCCAACCTCCTCCTCCTCCTCCAACCCATCAACCTCCACCACCATCACCTCACCACCACCACCTCCTCCCTCACAAGATGATGTCATTGCTTCTACAAGCCGCTGCGTTGCTGCTGCAAGCTGCTGCTACTACTGCTGCTGTGCAGCCTTGCACCGCCGGAGCACCCCCCACCCGCCGGTGACAGGCCGCCCACGGGCCGCAGGTCGAGCACCCCCCTTTCTTTTCAGATTAGCCCTAGGTATATATTCACCTCCTCCTCATTCTTTATCTTTATGGTTGCATGAACCCATGAATGTATTATAAACCTTATTATCTTCTTGTTGTATAATTTTAGAATTTATATATATGTTAGAATAGTATTTAGTGATATTAAATATTGCATGAGATAGGTTGTATAGTATGACACTTGTGTTTGTGTAGTACCTAGGTTCTTAGACTAGTTTGTCATATATACACCTTAACCTAATAGTTAGGACACGTGATTAGTGTTACACGATATTTGGAGTTATAAATACGTATTGGTAGCGTAGTAGCTAGCTGACTTATTGTGCACAATATTTGAGGACATATGACGTACTTGTATATGGAGACCTAGAGGGTTAACACTATCAAACTTGTGTTGGAGAACAACTTAGCACCTACATGAACCTTAGTTGACCTTGGTTGTAATATTTGAGAAATGTACATTTAGAGAGACATGACACTTGTGCATTTTTAGACACTTGCACACTCGACCCTTCTAGTTGACCGATTATAACCCCTACTTGTGTTAGCTTCTAAGTGCAGTATAGATGTACTTTTGGTACATAAACTAGTATAATGACTGACTGTTATTATATTATATATATAGGATCGTTGGATCGTTCGGGCGAGGCTTCAGGAGCAGGACTTTGGCATTTGCATCTTGAGGATTCAGGCAAGTAAACCTTGCCTTATTTACTATTTAATTCAAGTTATTAAATGTTGCATGAGATGTTGTTGCAAATATTATATATAACTGTGCGCGTCGGAGAATGACTCGGGTGTAGTCGACGATTACGTCGATGTGTAGTATATTGACTTAGTCACTAGCAGACTCACCTACTGTGGCTGATATTTTGATATCTTCCAAGACCCTGACACTTCTTACACTCATATTGGGATGCGAGTTAGCGTACCCGACTAGCTATCGGTGCGTGTGACATGTATCACGATTTAGTGCGTAGTCAGGTTAGTCTAGTTATTTGAGACTTGGCATGTTAGTTTACGTAGTATGCACGTTGTGTATTGGACTTGTATATTTGCATTGGGCGGAGAGGACAACTGGTAGGCGTATGGGATACACACATTAGAATTTGTAGCGTCCAGAGAAGCCACGGATCTAATGACCCCCTTTATTCAGATACCTCATTCTTCGGAGCATTACAGACGTATATATGTGTGTATATATATATATATATATATATATATATATATATATATATATATATATATATATGCAGATACCTCGTTCTTCGGAATGATGGAAATTACATGTGCAGATACCAAGCTCTTCGGAGTGTTGGACGTTATGCCTACACCTACCCATACGTACCAAGGTTGTCCTCATATTGTATTCACTTAGATGGTTAGTACACCCCATTTACTTATTCAGTATTTATATTCATCATATATTTTTGTATCTTGTTACGTCCCTCTGAGGACCTGGTTCCCTTCTAGATTTGGACGAGGCATACTATCCGACCGTGTACGGGCCCGGACAGGAGACGAGGTACGCGACTGAGCAGGAGCTTGAGGTGTTACCTTCAGAGTTAACCTGATCACTGGTAGGCCTTCCGCCTAGGGCCAGAGCATCTTTATCTAGTTAGTCGATGTTCTAGTCTAGTATTCTTATATGTTCTTCCGTACTCTTATTTCAGTATTGTAGTGGGTTTGTTCCCATCAGACTTATTTAGGTTGTATTATGACATTCAGACTCCGCACTTATTTCTAGTATTTATTTCTGCACTTCCTATTTATATTATGTGGATGAGATTATATATTTACCTGCTACATGTTAGCTTATTAGACTTGATAGTATTTTAGGACAGCATAGTACGCTTCGTCGGGTCTATTAAATTGGGAAATCCGTCGGAGTCGTATTAGCTGGCCATTGCTACGTGGCCTGGTCCCGTGTATTTTGGGACTGGGTCGTGACACTACTTGTGAATTATTATTCATAAAATAGCGTACGTATGTGTATGGTTTCCATATATTGGAGTTGCCATGTACATACGGCTAGCATGCTTACGTATTCCTAGTCCTACGTATTTTAGGACTGAGACGTGACATATTTTTAGTTGTGGCCCATGCAGGTCGAGAGTATATTGACTCAGTTACGTTACTATACCAAACAAGCCTGCAAATAGGATTAGAGTATAGGGTCTCATCTACATATTTGACTTCCCTCTTTATTTTCGTTCTGAATTCTTGAACTCACCTACCACTACCAGAATAAGTCAAATTAGCGACGTTTGAAAACGTCGCTAAATGGCCTAAAAACATCGCTAAAAAATTAGCGACGTTTTAATGAAGTCACGTTTAAGCTAGTCGCTCACAGGATAAACGTCGCAAACATCGCTATAGCGATGTTTTCTAGCGACGTATTTGCATCGCTAATATTTTTCATATTAGCGACGTTTAGCGACGTGTTTGTGTCTCGCTAAACGTCGCTAATTTTTTTATCTTTAGCTACGTATTTAACGACATTCAGCGACGTATTTAGTGACGTATATAAATTTTGCTAAACGACGCTAAACGTCGTAAAATTTTCAATAAAAAAATAAAAAAATATATATAAAATGATTTTCAAACTAATCTTCCTGCAGTATATGAATTCACAATTTATATAAATAGGCCCGGGACAACCCTCCGTTGAATTCTTTGGGTTCGCCGACCCCTTCAGTGGAACACTCAACACTGGTAAATTAACATACATTTAATATTAATAAAACAAATACACAGACTTATAATAGTTCCTAAAAATAGACAAACCCGGAGCAACCCTCCGTTGAATTCCCTGGGTACGAAATATCGTAAAAGTATAGAAATATCACAGTCACACAATAAACACAAAATAAAAGTATCACAGTCACACAAAAAACACAATATAAAAGTATCACAGTCACACAATAAGCACAATAAAAGTATCACAGTTACACCATAAGTCTTATCCAATTTCTCAATCTCTCAAGAAAATCCAATATGTTGGGGCAGAACCCAATCCCTCAGATACTAGTAAGATAGATAAAAATAAAGAATATAATTGATAACAGATATAAGTATATGTATCCATATAGTTAAAATAGATATTATATTCCACATTAAAAATACTTTACATGTATCGGTATCGGCCATAACGGGTCGGTATCGGCCATATCGGGTCGATATCGGCCGATACTAAGTTCAAACTCGTCCACTTTTCCAAGCTTTGGTGCCACACTGGATAGAGTTGAACGAGGATGGTATTATATATATATATATATATATATATATATATATATATATATATATATATATATATATATATATATATATATTCAAACAATAACAATAAAATATGCATTGTAGTTTTCTAGAGGTCTCATAATAATATTTATTTTTGTAATTTTTTAGACTAAATGGTGGTAACTTATATATACTCGTTTCAATGGGCTAGAATGATATAGTTTTGCTTTAGCCCTACCTCTGCGGAATCTATTTCTTGGTTATGAATTCATTCAACCTGTAGCTGATGACTGGCTTTCTTGGTTATGTTCATGTCTCTTAGTTGTATGGTAGGATGGTATGAAAGAAAAGGCGTCCATGCTCTGTAGAGCCATCTTTTTGTATGTCTTGATATATACCATGATCCTGAAACTGTAATTTGCATGACCAATATTTTGATTTTTCTTATATTCTTTGTGTCAATTGATTTATCTATAAATATTCTGTGAAATAATGTTTGATTTCTTGTACTTCTAGTGTGTTGGCAGCGAAAAACCTAGGTGAAACAGGTTACGATAATTTCTTGGATCACACTTTCATTAGTGACCGGAAGACGGCCATTCGCCGGTATTTGGATTCTACTGGCTATGGTATCATGGAAGAAGAGCCTCTGGAAGCACTCAAGGCTCGCTACGGAGGATGAGAATTCCAGATAATGCATCAGTAAAGAACCGAAGACTTTAATTCTTACAACTTGCTACGTAATGGCGTGCATATTGAATACAAATTATTGTTGTAAAGGGGACAAGAATATTGTAAATGTTAGAAATAAAAAACATGTGCTCGAGAGTTTGCTCTGGAAGTACTGCAGTGGGGAGCAAGAAAAGTATGTTTAATTAATTTTCAAATAAGGTGGGAAGCTGGAGGAGGCAACCCACCAACAATCCTACGACATAAATTCTTTCCAATACTATTAAGAATAATACTATTCCTACCTCTAAATTATCTCACCAAACTATTATTTGTAGTTGATGTGACAATTTTTGTGGCAGCATACAAGTTTACAATGTCCAATAATAATTTTATAATATGTGTCCCAACTAATTCCTTAATTTGTAAAATACTAAATATTTTATAAACTATCTGAATACAAAACTGCAAATACTTATTTATAATAAAAAACTATATTATCTAAAGAGATACTTGGTACCATCTTAATCTAAAATTCCAAGTGGACACATGCATACTTAAAATATAATCCAGTCAAATTAAAATTCAAATCTAATATATTTTAAAATTTTCTAATTACACGCACAAAAAAGATATAGATAAAATTGTTCTATAAAAAACTGTATTGAATTTTGTAAAGGCCATGGCTTTCTAATTGAAAAGTCAAGTCATGGATATCCAATGTCCGCGTGTGTGTGTGTGTCCGAGTTAGGATTGGAATAGGGTTAGTGTCCGCAGCATCGAGATATCCACACACACACACACCCTCACTGCACTGTGCTCAAGTGTGCACTGCATAATACCTCATTTGATACCTAAGACTACGTCTAATTAACTTAGATAGGTTTAGGGTCTGTGTCATGTCTCAGCTTTGGGTTATGAAGTATAAAGGTATAATCCAACATCTCGACCACATCCTATATATAATATCAAAGGAACCCCCCAAATCAACGGCTATGAAGTATAAAGGTATAATCCAATATCCCGTCGCTAATCCAACATTATGCGTGTACTGCACTTCTCATATAATCCAATATTTCTTCACTAATTGGACAAAATTTAGTAGTGACTTGACACGCACACGCATATGAACACACGCATACACATGAACACACACACATAATTCTATACTCACAAGCCAATTATATGATACTTAACAACATATGATACTAAATTTATATTAAAATCCTATCAAACAACTATATAGCATATTTGTGGGTGTTGTATTATGTGTGTCCATGTGTGCGATATACTAGTACAACCAAAATTCCTAATTATGCAACCAAACTAGGATATGTCTCCATATATGTCCGGGTGTGTCTCCATGTATGTCCGTGTCCACGTGTGTCCATATATGCCCGTATGTGTTCGTGTCCATGTGTGTCGACATGTGTGTCCGTGTTAGTACGAATGGTGTCATGTAGGGTTGTGTCTTGTGGTTGTCCATGTGTTCGGGTCCATGTGTCAGGGTTAGGGTTGTGTCTTGTGTGTGTCCATGTGTCCTGATTGTGTCCAGTATGTGTGTGTGTGTGTGTCCTAGTTGTGTCCGGGTCTGGGTTAGTGTTTACCGAGCTGGGGGAAAGGAGAAGAAGCACCTGAGAGAGGGGTCGACGGAGGAGGACCACGTCGGAGGGGGAGGAGCCGCATCTGGGGTCGCCTGTGTCAGGGTTGGGAGGTGAACACGGTCGCGTCGTGGTAGAGGGCGAGGGAGGCGGTCGAGGTATGGGTCGCCGGAGCCGCGGAGGGTCGCCGGAGCCACGTAGGGTCATCGGGGGAGGGTGGATCGCCGGCAGGGGCGCACGGGAAACAAAAAGTTGGGGGGAAAAGAAATAAAAAGTCGAATAGACGAGGAAACCCTATATTCAGTAATTTAACAACATCCACTCGAGACGTTGCTAAACGTCGCTAATTAAAAAATTAGTGACGTCATAAAAAGACGTTGCTAAACGTCGCTAATTAAAAAGTTTGCGACGTTAGAGACGTCGCTAAAGATAAAAAAAAATAATGTCGGTAAATACATGCTAAACATCGCTAAATCATAAAAAACAGCGACGTTTAGCAACGTTAAAGAAACTTATAGCAACTATTCTTGTAAAAATTGAAGTACAGTCGCTAAACGTCGCTATTTGTCTCCAATAGCGACGTATAGCGATATTTATTTTAGGGGTCGCTCAAGTCTTTAATATTAGCGACGTTTTATTATGACGTCGCTAAAAACATTGCTATTTTATTATTATTTGGTTGTGTACCTTCTTTGACCTTCAAAATTGTACTCGCTTAATTCTCTTGACATAGGTATCCTTGCTTCCTCACCTCTTCCTACTTAATGTACTTCCCTAATAGTTCCTTGGGTATAGCCTCCTGCCAGAATATATGAATCCTTGTTATTAGAAGATAATTATGATAGCATACCTACTAAGAAAAATAAATTAGAATATTGGCAGCTCCTAAAGGTTTAACATACCTAATGAACCCTAGAATCCAACACCTTTAATTAATTGACCATTATCCCTTGATATATTTAGGAATGACTTGAGAGTAGTATAGATACTACTATAGTTAGTTAAAAATTTGACCATATTATTTGACCCTAGTATTGAGGAACCAATAGAAATTCAAGGTTGAATATTAGGACTAAACCTAACTTTCATAGTGAGATAATATAAGAGGACTATAAATTTATATTATTGTCTTGATATTAGCAGAGCAGTACCTTAGAAAACCAAGAGGAATGGACCAATACCTTAGTAAGAGCAAGGGTACCCTACCTTCATCTTAGTGGATCCCCTAGAATCTATGATCATCATTGAGTCATACTTGAGTCTCCATGAGTCACCGACCGTGCCATCTCATCCAACTATCTATATACTTTTTTATCTTGACTTAATCCCTTCCTCCGCCATAGATCAATCGTCATAGCTATTTACACAATTAAAACCTATTGAATGATTAGAACCTTTCCTTTGATCATACCTCGAACATAGAGACTAGCATACCACATACCCTTAGGAAACCATGATATTATCAAGAGTCTCTCTATTTACTTTAATATCTTGTTTCTCCGAAATCTTAACGCTCGCTATTTGTGCGATAACTAAAAATTTTCTTCATATTTCAAATCGTGACACCTTACCCTTCTAATGATAGGCCTAGTGATTCCTTTTATGCTAGGATATATAGTTTGGTAGAATTGTAGTTTGTTAATCTAAAATTTTAAAATTTTGTACTTAGTAGTTAAAACTTGATAGTTTGAATTATTCATTTAGATTATGACTTTATGATTATATTTTAGTTTTAAATCAAGTAATATGTCCCACATATCTTAATACAGGTTATGTCCTCTTTCACTTGAGAGCTAGTAACTTCTCCATTCTTAATATCAACACTTTTGTTCTATAAGCACTATGATTAAGACTTAAGATGACCATTACCTATGGAGTTTTATAATGCAATAGGATACCCTAATAAGTACCAAGATTTTTTTCTCGTATATCCTAACAAGAGTTTCTACTTTATTTATAAGAACAAGGTTATTTTGTAGAATCCCCTTAAGGCAGTTACAGTATTAGAAATTCTTGTAAGTTTGATAGCATGTCTCACAACCTAGTATCCCATATTCCTTTTTGACCCATTAATGAAGTGTACTTGAATGACATCAACTATATGCTAGCATAAGAAGATAGTGTTTATCCAGACTGTAGAGCTTTAGAGACCATACCCCCATTTGGTCGACCAGAGACTTAGACGAGAAGTTAGTATGGCAACTGTAGAGGCACAAACACCGGTCGAGTCTTAGATTCTTGATGAACTTGAACTATTGTACTTTCATTCATCATAAACTCACATACTTATATTATTTGGACTATCTTGACTCATGCTGCTATTACAGCCTAGTTTTGCAAGCTTATTCTTTATCGAGCTTGTTCCTGACATATGTATTATTGGGGGCCCACACTAATATATTGTATAATTAGAATCAGTGTATTATGGTCTGATCAATCTTAGTGCACTGGGTTCGCTCTTTGCATGACTACTTTACATGAATTGAGATATAGTTGACTTATCTTGTTAGACAAATATACTTGCCCTCTAGACAGGTCAGAGCATATTGTATCGATTACATAATCGTACTGATATGAGTATGCGAATAAAAATTTACCAAAAAAAAGATTTAATCCACAACTGCCTTGACAACTCCCTTTTGAATTCTTTATTCGCCTTGAACCCCGTACTTGTATTCTATCACCTTCTCCTTGAACTCTTTTGTCATACCCCAGTCCCAGAATACATGGGACCAGGCCACATGGCAATGGCCAAATAATACGACTTCGAGGGATTTTCCAATTTAATGGACACGACGAAGCGTACTACGTTGTCCTAAAATACTAACAAGTCTAATATGCTAACATGCAGTAGGTAAATGTCTAATCTCATCCATAAAATATAAATAAGAAGAGCTAAAATAAATACTGGAAATAAGTGCGGAGTCAGAATGTTATAGTACAATCCAAATAAGTCTGATGGGAAAAAACCCACTACAATGATGAAATAAGAGTACGGAAGTATAGGTAAGAGTACTAGGCTAGAGCATCGGCTAATTAGATAAGAATGCTCCAGCCATAGGTGGAAGGCCCACCAGTGATCAAGGAAATTCTGATGGTAACACCTCAAGCTCCTCCTCGGTCGCGTACCTCGTCTCCTGTCCGGGCCCGTACACGGTCGGATATTATACCTCATCCAAATCTGGAAGGGAACCAGGTCCTCAGAGGGACGTAACAAGATACAAAAATATATCCCAAATATAAATACTGAATAAATAAAAGGGGGTGTACTAACCATCTAAGTGAATGCAATATGAGGACAACCTTCGTACGTATGGCTAGGTGTTGGCATAACGTCCAACACTCCGAAGAGCGTGGTATCTGTACATGTAACATCCATTGTTCTGAAGAACAAGGTATCCGCATATATATACGTCTGTAACGCTCCGAAGAACACGATATCTGTATAAGGAAGTCATTGGTTCCATGGCTCCTCTGGACACTACGGATTTTAATGTGTGTATCCCATACGCCTACCAGCTGTCCACCTCGCCTAATACAAATATGCAAGTCGAATACACGACGTGCATACTACGTAACTACATGCCAGGTCTCAAATAACTAGACTAACCTAACTACGCACTAAACCGTGATGCATGTCACACGCACCGATAGCTAGTCGGGTACTTTAACTCACATCCCAATATGAGTTTATTATTGTGATGAGTGTAAAAAGTGTCAGGATCTTGGAAGATATCAGAATATTCTCACAACAGTAGGTGAGTCTGCTAGTAACTAAGTCAATACACTACACATCGACGCATTCGTCCACTACACCCGAGTCATTTTCGGACGCGCACAGTTATATAATATTTGTAACAACATCTCTTGCAACATTTAATAACTTGAATTAAACAGTAAATAAGGCAAGGTATACTTGCCTGGATCCTCAAGCTACGAGTATCAAAATCCTGCTCTCGAAGTCTCGCCCAAACGTTCCAACGATCCTATATATATGATATAATGTAATAATTATTAGTCATTACACTAGTACGCACAGAAATACAACCACACTGCACTTAGAAACTGACGCAAGGAGGGGTCATAATCGGTCAACTAGCCGGGTCGAGTGTGCACGTAGCTAAAATACACAAGTGTCATGTCCCTCTAAACGTACATTCTTAAATATTACAACCAAGATTAACTAAGATTCAAGTAGGCACTAAGTTGCTATCCAAGACAAGTTGGTAGTGTGAATCATCTAGGTCTCCATGTACGAGTACGTCATGTCCTCAAATATCGTACAAAATAAGACAGTTAGCTACCAAATACGTTACAACTCCAAATATCGTATAACACTAACCCGTGTCCTAGCGAATAGGTTAGAGTGCACAAATTGTACTTTAGTCTAAGCACTTAGGGACTACACAATTATATGCCATACTAACAACCTAATTTCCATGAAGTATTTAATAACACTAACTACTATTCTAATACTTGCACATATATACACTAGGTAATAGGGCTCACTAACAATATTTTTCTATGCAAAAATAACATGAAGGAGGAGTGAACATGCAAACCTAGGGGTGCTCTTAAACCGGGGGGGTGCTCGGTCCGCTGCCAAAGGGTGGCCGGTCTTCGGCGGGTGGAGGCCCTTCGACGGTCTGCACAGGAGCAGCAGCAGCAAAAATGGCTGCAACAGCGAGGTGGTGGTGACGAGGTGACGGTGGTGGCAGGATGGCTGTCGGGATGATGGTGAGGCTGATGGTGGTGGTGGTCTCGACGATTGGAGGTGGTGATGGTGGAGTGACGATGATGGTCGGGGTGTTGCTTACTGTTGTCGGAGAAGAGGTTGATGGTGGTGGAGATGGCGGTGGTGAAGAGAAGCTGGTGGCGGTCGTAGGAGGAGAAGGAGAAGGGTGGTAAGGTGCTGTCGAGGGTGGTGGTTGAGGTGTGGAGGCGGGATGATGATGATAGTGGTGGAGATGGTCGAGGAGACGGTGGTCGTGGGGATGATGGTAATGGTCGGGGAGTTGGCTGAAGGGGTCGGGTTTAATGGAGGAGGTGGCAGGTGATTGCTGTGGTGGTGGTGGTCGGATAAGACGGTGGTCGTGGGGATGATGGTGATGGTCGGGGTATTGGCTGTCGGGGTCGGGTTAAATGGAGGAGGTGGCGGGTGATGATGATTGTGGTCGGGATGGATGACGAGGGTCGCGGTGTTGGCGGTGGTTGGTCGGAGGAGAGGGAGGAGGCCAGAGGGAGGAAGATGGTGGTGACTGTGGTAGTGGGGTGGCGATGGCCGGAGAAGGAAGAGGAAGTCGGCAGGAGGAAGAAGAAGGAGGAGGAATTTTAGGGTTCGGCTGGGGTTATAGCGGTGATGATGTGCTGAAATTGGAGAGAGCGAGGAGGAGTTTTATGTAGGAGAGAGAGAGAAGGATGGCATGGGGATTAGGTCCGGCCACAAGGCTTTTCTAGGGATGGGGGAAGATTATTCACGAAGAATTGGAGGGTTAGGATGGGCTAGATTTTGAATGGAGGGTCTAGATGAGGTAGGTAAAAAGGTGGTGTGTTGTACACACAAAATGGGGAGAGGGGGAACTTAGGGGACAGGTCAACAATGGAGGGGGGTTTTCTTTATGTCTTTGCTCCAATGAGAGGTGGACACCTAATTGCCTATTTGCACAAAAGTCCCTAACAATTTAGAAATTGCACAAGTAAGAAAAATTGGGATTGGATGAGGAAAAATATCATGTTTGGTATGATGTAGTGGGTTAAAATGGTGTGTGGTGTTTAGTATGAACCTTGAGGGTGTGAGTGGGGGTTTGGGTAGGTGTTGGGTCTAGTTTTGGGTTAGGTTGAGTCCTTGCACCAATTTAATTAAAATTAGTGTCAAAGGTGTTCTTTAATTAATTGGAAGTACATAGGGTTAAAATTGGGTAGGATACAAGTGTCATAGACGTAGTAGAATCAGAATATATTATTGTCATAAATTGGGTTGGCTAAAAACAGGTCGAGGTTGTGCCTCCAATTTTGATTGGAACGGACAAAGATGCAAAGTTGGATTTATTTCGATTTAAGAATAGACGTTTGTAACGAATATTGTGCGACTAAAATGAACCACAAGAGAGGGTATTTATGAGTTACACAAAGGTCAGAATGGAAGGCTGGCATGTCTAGGAAAAAGTGTGTGAAATTTGTTTGAAAGCAAAAGGTAGAGTAGCGCTCCAAATATTGAAGCAATGGTAAGGTGCACAAAGTGATACGAAAATTTGTACATTAATCTAAAATACTATGTTCTAATTCTAAATGGCTCCAAAATAATCCTAGTCTCTCTATCTAAGCTTGGTAGACCTAAATTTGGTCGAGGGAGTTTACAATCTACCCTCCTTAGAGCATTTTATCCTCGAAATTAAAACAGACATATGGTAAAAACCATTGACCAAAATTAAATTCTACTACATACCTAGGCCTTCAAAGAGATAGAAAAAATGCTGTCGAATATCATCCTCTCGTTCTTAGGTCGACTCACCTTGTGCATGATGCCTCCATGCGACACAAACTAGAGGGATAGTCTGACCTCGCAATACCTTCTCGCTTCTGTCCAGAATCTCTATAGGCTTCTCCTGATATGACAAGCTCGGCCCGACAGTGATCTTCGAGTGGTCAAGCACATGACTCAGATCTGGCATGTACCTCCTTAACTGAGATACATGGAAGACGTTATGAACTCCTTCTAATGCCTGTGGAAATGCTAATCTGTAAGCAACCTCCCCGATGCGCTCCAACACATTGAATGGTCCGATGTACCTCAGACTCAGCTTTCCTCTGCCTCCAAACCTGATGGTCCCTCGGGTAGGCGAGATTTTTAAAAATATATGATCTCCAACCTGGAACTCTAGGGTTCGTCGATGTACATTTTTCTAATGCTTCTGTCTGTCCTGTGCTGCTCGCAGGTGCCCTTGGATCTTCTTTACCTTCTCCACTGTACGAACAACCAACTCTGGTCCAAGAATTTGCCTCTCGCCCACATCACTCCAATATACTGGGAAATGACACTTCCTGCCATACAATACCTCATAAGAAGTCATCTAAATGCTCGCTTAATAGCTATTATTGTAGAAAAATTTAACCAAATATAAATGGTCCTCCCATGATCTACTGAAATCAAGCATGCACGCCCTCAACATGTCCTCCAGTGTCTGAATGGTGCACTCGGACTGGCCATCCGTCTGTGGGTGATACGATATGCTGAACTTCAGGCGGGTACCGAGACTCTCTTACATACTCCGCCAAAAGTAAGATGTGAACCTCGTATCCCTGTCAGACATTATACTGACTGGCACCACATGCAGTCGCACGATCTCCCTCATATACATATCTGCTAAGACCTCTGTAGACTGTCCAACTCTGAAGGGTAAAAAGTGAGCGAACTTGGTGAGTCGATCCACGATCACCCACACCGTATTGCGACTACTAGGACTCCTCGAAAAGCCTATAACAAAGTCCATAGTGATGTGTACCCATTTCCACTCAGGTATTGGGAGTGGCTGAAGTAAACCTGCAGACCTCGGATGCTCAGCCTTGATCTGCTGACACACCAGGCACTTCACCACAAAGCGGGCTATCTTCCTCTTCATTCTATGCCACCAATAGTACTGCCTCAAGTCTCTGTACATCTTTGTGCCTCTTGGATGAATAGAGTATGCTGAACTGTGCGCCTCCGACATCAGCTCTTGATAAAGTTCTCCATTCGGAACATAGAGACGATCTCCATATCTCAAAGTCCCGTCCTCATGTATGCACAATCCTGTCTGCATCCAGGCTTCTGTCCTCTGTCGAAGCCTTTGAAATCTGGCATCTATTGGCAAGGCAGCCTTGATCCTCTCAACCAATGGCGATTGCACCTGAAAACTCGATAACTGGCCATCTGCTCTGGGCATAATGACTTCTATACCCAACTGCTCCAGATCTCTCAATAGGTGTTGTTAGGTAGTAAAAAAGAATGCCATGGGCCTCCTGCTCAATGCGTCATCTACCACGTTGGCCTTTCCCGGATGGTACTGTAGTTCAATCTCAAAGTCTGTCATCACCTCGAGCCAACGTCTTTATCTCTGGTTCAGGTTCTTCTGAGTATAGACATACTTCAGGTTTTTGTGATCTGTGAATATCTCCACCCGCTCTCCATATAGTTAGTGCCTCCAAAGCTTCAGGGCAAAGATCATTGCGGCGAGCTCCAAGTCATGAGTGGGATAGTTCTTCTCATGGGTCCTCAGTTGTAGTGCCTCAAATCTCGATCCGACCGGGATGTGCACTACGTAATTGGGCTTATGGCTAGTCCGTCTGAGTCGTAGCTTAGATCTTCGGCATCTTCTTGCCACGGACGAAATGTGATGATCCTTTCCAACTCATGGAAAGGCCTCTATTGAAACGAGTCCAATAGTTTTCGTGTTTGGTTGCTTGGTTTTTTTGATTGCCGCTTTGGGATTTTGATTTGGTGTTGCTTTCGATTTGCTTGGTTTTCGCTGCTGGTTTTATCGTTTGGAGCTTTGATTCTTGGGGAGTTCGGCAAGGAAGGATAGGCAAGAATTTTAATTGGTGCTCGTGCTGTGCAGGTCCGCATAACTGACGTTTGATCGTCGCTAGGCGGGATTCGTGTTTCAGCTACCTTTTCCTTAACCAGTGAGTGGTTTGGACCCTTCTTTCCTACTTCTTCACGCCCACATCTCTAATGTTTCAAACGTTCACTCGATGATGCCCGGTTGGACGCCTAGGAAATCCTTGCCACAATGCATGCCAGCCACTAAGAAAGGAACATGGGATTTGTAGACTAATTTTACTATATGCTTGCACCTTATTTGAGTTGTTTATAAAGGGAATTGGTCGTTGGTGGCGGCCTAGTACCTCGGACGGAGTTTGGACCTATGGGATACCAAAATCGGAATACCGCATTGAGAAAATATGAACTGTTGCATGAGATATATATTGCTGCTTTACTTCTTTGTTTATTTCGATGCATTGTATGATAATATGAATTGTTCATGCATTTGCATGGTCTGGGACAACTTGTGCACAAGGTTTGGCATTTCCTCGAAATGGCTTTCCGGGGCACTGGAACCGTATCGATCCGGAGGGAAATATTTGATTCGTGCTCGTCACGATGCATTGCGGGACCTCCAGCAGGGCTTGCTACCCGGGCTGATAGGGCGCGCCGCTAATGCTTGAAATATGTCCCTAAGGTGTCGATCACACCAATGACCGCATAGAATAGAACACATGCTAATTTATTGTCTTGTGCAGATGGTAAGTATACTTGTGTTTCGTTGCAGGGAAGGCGTGCATCGGTTGAGTAAGCAATCGATGCACTGGTTTGATTCAATGCTATTTTCATTCCTATCAAAACATGCAACTGATATGAATTGAATTCACTTGCTTCTTTATAGAAGTTCATCTTAATGCATGCTCGCCCCTAATAAGCTAGTGTCGATTTAGTCGAGTGGGTTCATCCCGCTCACCAGTACAAGTTGAGTACTGACCCACGTTGTGGGCAACTATTTCAGGCACTCAGACGGTGCAACGCTGGTGGATAGACGAGGAGACGTTAGGAGCACCTCTATTTTGAAGTATAGTTGGAGTAAGATCATTTTGGAGGCTTGGACTTTCAACCTATACAAGGACGTAATGTATGAACGACGTGGACTATCTGATGGAGCGTGCCCTGCCTTTTGAGTTATCTTTTTGTAATGCAAATCAAGTAGCCGAGAGGCGCATCAATGTAAACTCTATGTAAATTACTCTGAATTATCAATGAAAAAGCATGTTTCTTCCTGCACTTGTGTTCAAATCTCTGTGAATGTGTTTTCTAAATTGTGTTTTAAAATGGGTTCCTATAACTGCAAGTTCTTGTCTTGTGCGAGCGCAACTCCAGGTTCGCACGGCATCACGCCCCAAGCGAGGACGAATCGGTTTCGTAAAGGATCCAGCGAGGACGATCGACCCTTACGGGATCGGGGCGTGACATATTGGTATCAGAGCCGAGGCTTTACTTCCATGGGATTTTAAAAGATTATAAAGGAGTTTGATGCGCCTCTCAATTGAGTTGTGTTCGGCGTCCGCTGCATGAGATGAGTCGCCTATACAATGAGCCCATAGATACAAAATCTATCTTTTTTGGAGTGTTAACAAGCTACTCTCTTTTGTAGCCATGGCAAAGAAGAACACTGCAACTACCAGCAGTGCTCAACCCATTCAGAGTGATCCAGCAAGCTCTGGAGAATCTGCAGGAGCGGGCTCAACCGGTATGGCGGAACGGCTTATGCACCTCATGGAGGCGCAGCAACAATAAGCTGTTACCCAATAAGCTAACATACAAGCGCAGTTTGCTTCTCAACAGAAGCAAATGGATACAATGATGCAACTGATTGCATCCCTGGTACCAAGCAACGGGGCAGCCACAGGGGCGCCGGTCACGCCGCCGGCTGTGGCGGTAGAAGACGAGTCGGAAGAGACTCACCCTCCAGCAAGGAACTCCTGCCGTGCAGCCGAGTTCACTAAAATGCATCCGCCAACGTTCAACGGACGAGCCGAACCGGACGTGGTGATGGGGTGGATTTCTAAGCTGGAAGGACTCTTCAACCTGGTTGGCATCAGAGGATCCAAGCGAGTGGCCTGTGCATCGGTTCAGCTGGAACTGTGTGCGCATGATTGGTGGAAGGCCACGAAGCAAGGGATTTATGATGCCAATCCCAACTGTAAAATTACTTGGGAAATATTCAAATCTGCCTTCATTGAACAATATATTCTCCGAGCCGTGCATCAACAAAAGGAAGACGACTTCAGTAATCTGGTGCAAGGAAGTCTGTCTGTTGACGATTATGACTCAGTGTTCGCTAAACTAGCTAAGTTTGCAGGGCACTTCTTGCCTAATCAGCAGGCGTGGTGCTATCGGTTTCAGAAGGGTTTGAATGACGATTTGCGTAGGGACGTCATCAACCAAAAATGCCAAACATATAGGGAATGTTACGAAGCGGCTCTGAACAGCGAGCGGATCTTTGGGCGCCCTCTTCCAAAGGCCGAGGTGCAAACCCCCCGTACCAACAACAATAAACGTCCTCATGAAACGGGAGGGTCTGGAGCACACAAGCGGTCGCATACGTCTGATAATAGGGGCCAATCCCAATCACTGAACTGCAGCCGATGCGGCAAATCAGGGCATAAAGTAAATAAATGTCGGGTACAAGGATGTTTCAAATATGGTCGTCTGGGCCACAAACAGTTTAACTGCCGAGAGGGCAAGCCGAATCAGGGCAACGGAAATCAAAACAAGGGGCCTCCAGCAAGTGATGCCAATGCTGTGCCGGTCAATCCACAACGCCAGGGTGCTCAAGGCCGAGTCTATGCACTGACTCGGGATGAGGCATCTGTATCTGATACTGTTGTAACAGGTACTTTACTTTTCAGAGATTTGCCCGCTAGAGTCTTATTCGATTCAGGTGCTACGCATAGTTTCATATCTGCTGATTTTACTGTTGAGCATAAATTAGCTTCTACTCCTTTAAATATGAACCTTTGCGTAAGTACCCCTTCGGGAGTCGATATGCCCGCCCATGCGATCTGTAGGGATGGTTATATTTGCATTGGAGGAAGTAAGCTTTCCTTAGATGTCATTGTACTAGACATCAAGGATTATGATATTATTCTAGGTATGGACTGGTTGGGTGCTTGCCATGCAACAATTGAGTGCACGGAGAAGCGAGTCGTATTTCGTCTACCCGGCGAGGCAGACTTCTACTATTCGTACAGCGCTGCACCGAAGACGGCAATGGTGATATCAGCAATTTCGGCTAGGCGTATGTTGCATTCGGGCTGTGAAGGATACTTAGCTTCTGTTCGAGACACCCGGCGGGAATGTGCAGATGCAGCTCAGGCTGAAGTCATTACAGATTTCCTCGACGTGTTCCCAGACGAGCTGCCTGGAATGCCTCCTGATCGTGAGATCGAATTCAGCATTGACACTTTTCCGGATTCGCGACCGATATCAAAGGTACCTTATCGTATGGCCCCAGCAGAGCTTAAGGAACTTAAAGTTCAGTTGCAAGATCTGTTGGACCGAGGATACATTCGTCCAAGCGTTTCTCCGTGGGGCGCTCCGGTGCTGTTCGTGAAAAAGAAGGATGGATCCATGCGACTGTGTATTGACTACCGAGAGCTGAATAAGGCGACCGTGCAAAATCAGTACCCATTGCCAAGAATAGATGACTTGTTTGATCAGCTGCAAGGTGCAACAGTTTTCTCTAAAGTTGATCTCAGGTCAGGGTATCACCAGTTGAAAATCAAATCAGAGGATATTCAAAAATCTGCTTTCAGAACCCGTTACGGACACTATGAGTTCCTCGTGATGTCGTTCGATTTGACGAACGCCCCTGCAGCTTTCATGGATCTGATGAACCTCGTGTTTCGGCCGTTTGTGGATAAGTTTGTAGTCGTGTTCATAGAAGACATACTAATTTATTCCAAGAACGAGACGGAGCACAAGGAACACCTGAAGATCGTGCTACAGACATTACGAGACCATCAGTTGTTCGCTAAGCTCAGCAAGTGTGAGTTTTGGTTGAACAGCGTGGCGTTCCTTGGTCATGTTATCTCGGCCGAAGGCGTCGCCGTAGACCCGAAGAAAATAGAGGCGGTGGTGGACTGGAAACAACCTACGTCAGCCAGCGAAGTTCGAAGCTTTCTGGGCCTTGCGGGATACTACCGTAGGTTCGTGAAGGATTTTTCTAAACTGGCCTCGCCGATGACTCGCCTTACTCAGAAAGGGATTGCATACGAATGGGGTGATGACTGCGAAGCCAGCTTTCGGGAACTTAAGCGGCGTCTTGTTTCAGCTCCGATTCTTTCACTTCCAGATGGGGTAGAAGAGTTTCAGATATACAGCGATGCTTCAGGACTCGGCTTAGGGTGTGTGCTCATGCAGAGGGACAAGGTAATATCGTACGCCTCCAGGCAACTGAAGCCGCACGAGAAAAACTACCCGACGCATGATCTGGAATTGGCGGCAATTGTGTTTGCATTGAAGTTATGGAGGCATTATCTTTATGGTGTTGCTTGCAAAATCTTTACGGCTCACAAGGGCCTCAAGTACCTATTCACCCAGCGGGAATTGAACCTCCGGCAGCGGCGTTGGCTAGAACTTATTAAGGACTACGACCTAACGATCGCGTATACACCGGGCAAGGGAAACGTCGTTGCTGATGCTCTGAGTTGGAAGCACGTGGGCTCGTTATCTATAGACAACCGTTTACTTCGAGATCTTGAGGCGATGGGCATCGAGTTTCGAGTTCGGCATCAAGGAGTGCAGCTGGCACCACTCCATCTTGAACTGGATTTACGTGGTAGAATCAAATCAGCTCAGGAGGGCGATCAGTTCCTAGCGAAGGTACGCGGATTGATCTCGACGGAAAAGACGTCTGATTTTGTGGCAGGCGAAGATGGGGCCTTACAGATGAAAGGAAGGCTATGTGTTCCTAGCGACCCAGAACTCCGAAGGGAAATTATGGCGGAAGCACACTACGTGAAGTATTCTTTACATCCGGGGAGCACTAAGATGTACAAGGACTTGCGCGGGACCTTCTGTTGGCACGGTATGAAGCAGGATGTGGCGACCTTTGTGTCACAGTGCATGACTTGTCAACAGGTTAAAGCTGAACATCAGAGGCCCGGCGGGGAGCTTCAGAACCTCGCTATTCCCGAGTGGAAATGGGACAACATCACTATGGATTTTATTGTGGGATTTCCGAAGACGCCACGGGGGCATGATGCGATTTGGGTCATAGTTGATCATTTAACCAAATCAGCCCACTTTCTTCCCATAAAAGTTACTTGGAGCGTCGATCGGTTAGCACAAATTTACATAGATGAGATTGTTCGATTACACGGAGTACCTGCCTCAATCGTCTCTGACCGTGACGGACGCTTCTTATCTCGATTCTGGACTAGTCTACAGGCTGCTTTGGGGACCAAGCTATAGATCAGTACCGCATATCACCCGCAGACTGACAGACAGACAGAGAGAACAAATCAGATACTTGAAGATATGTTACGGCTGTGTGCTATTGATTTAAAGACTAGTTGGGACACGCATCTTCCATTGGCAGAGTTTGCGTATAACAACAGCTACCAATCAAGCATCCAGATGGCACCGTACGAAGCACTATATGGGCAAAAGTGTCGATCTCCAATCTGTTGGGACGAAGTCGACGAGCGGCAGGTACTCGGGCCAGAGCTGGTAGAGCAGGCAGTTGAGAAAGTTCGCTTGATTCGGGAAAGACTCCGCACAGCACAGAACCGACAGAAAAGTTATACTGATGCTCATAGAAGACCTTTGGAATTCTTGGTCGGGGATCATGTCTTCTTGAAAGTGATGCCGATGTGAGGTGTGATGCGTTTTGGTGTGAAGGGCAAACTGAGTCCCCGGTTTGTCGGCCCCCTTGAGATACTGGAACGAGTGGCAGCTGTGGCATACCGAATTGCACTCCCTCCCGCCTTGGCTGAAGTGCATGACGTATTCCACGTTTCTCAACTCCGGAAGTATGTGCATGACCCTAGTCATGTGGTTAGCTTCGAACAATTGGAATTGCGCACGGATTTGTCATACTCAGAGGAGCCGGTGCAGATTCTAGATCGTAAGGAAAAAGTACTTCGCAACCGTACGATGTCCTTGGTTCGCGTGCTGTGGCGGAACCATTCTGTTGGGGAATCAACTTGGGAGTTGGAATCGGAGATGAAGGAGAAGTATCCTTCATTGTTCATTCAGTCAGAGGTAGGGCCTTGTTTTTAAGTTTCGGGTCGGCCTTGTTCTTAAGTTTCGGGTCGAAACTTTTTCTTAGTGGTATATTATGTAGTACCTCAAATCCCGATCCGACCGGGATATGCACTACGTAATTGGGCTTATGGCTAGTCCGTCTGAGTCGTAGCTTAGATCTTCGGCATCTTCTTGCCACGGACGAAATGCGATGATCCTTTCCAACTCATGGAAAGGCCTCTATTGAAACGAGTCCAATAGTTTTCGTGTTTGGTTGCTTGGTTTTCTTGATTGCCATTTTGGGATTTGATTTGGTGTTGCTTTCGATTTGCTTGGTTTTCGCTGCTGGTTTTATCGTTTGGAGCTTTGATTCTTGGGGAGTTTGGCAAGGAAGGATAGGCAAGAATTCTAATTGGTGCTCGTGCTGTGCAGGTCCGCGTAACTGATGTTTGATCGTCGCTAGGCGGGATTCGTGTTTCAGCTACCTTTTCCTTAACCAGTGAGTGGTTTGGACCCTTCTTTCCTACTTCTTCACGCCCACATCTCTAATGTTTCAAACGTTCACTCGATGATGCCCGGTTGGACGCCTAGGAAATCCTTGCCACAATGCATGCCAGCCACTAAGAAAGGAACATGGGATTTGTAGACTAATTTTACTATATGCTTGTACCTTATTTGAGTTGTTTATAAAGGGAACTGGTCGTTGGTGGCGGCCTAGTGCCTCGGACGGAGTTTGGACCTATGGGATACCAAAATCGGAACACCGCATTGAGAAAATATGAACTGTTGCATGAGATATATATTGCTGCTTTACTTCTTTATTTATTTCGATGCATTGTATGATAATATGAATTGTTCATGTATTTGCATGGTCTGGGATAACTTGTGCACAAGGTTTGGCATTTCCTCGAAACGGCTTTCTGGGGCACTAGAACCGTATCGATCCGGAGGGAAATATTTGATTCGTGCTCGTCACGATGCATTGCGGGACCTCCAACAGGGCTTGCTACCCGGGCTGATAGGGCGCGCCGCTAATTCTTGAAATATGTCCCTAAGGTGTCGATCACACCAATGACCGCATAGAATAGAACACATGCTAATTTATTGTCTTGTGCAGATGGTAAGTATACTTTTGTTTCGTTGCAGGAAAGGCGTGCATCGGTTGAGTAAGCAATCGATGCACTGGTTTGATTCAATGCTATTTTCATTCCTATCAAAATATGCAACTGATATGAATTGAATTCACTTGCTTCTTTATAGAAGTTCATCTTAATGCATGCTCGCCCCTAATAAGCTAGTGTCGATTTAGTCGAGTGGGTTCATCCCGCTCACCAGTACAAGTTGAGTACTGACCCACGTTGTGGGCAACTATTTCAGGCACTCAGACGGTGCAACGCTAGTGGATAGACGAGGAGGCGTTAGGAGCACCTCTATTTTGAAGTATAGTTGGAGTCAGATCATTTTGGAGGCTTGGACTTTCAACCTATACAAGGGCGTAATGTATGAACGACGTGGACTATCTGATGGAGCGCGCCCTGCCTTTTGAGTTATCTTTTTGTAATGCAAATCAAGTAGCCGAGAGGCGCATTAATGTAAACTCTATGTAAATTACTCTGAATTATCAATGAAAAAGCATGTTTCTTCCTGCACTTCTGTTCAAATCTCTGTGAATGTGTTTTCTAAATTGTGTTTCAAAATGGGTTTCTATAACTGCAAGTTCTTGCCTTGTGCGAGCGCAACTCCAGGCTCGCACGGCATCACGCCCCAAGCGAGGACGAATTAGTTCCATAAACGATCCAGCGAGGACGATCGACCCTTACGGGATCGGGGCGTGACATCAGCTTCCTAGAGGTATAGGCCACAACTTTTCTATGCTGCATCAAGACGCATCTTAATCCTTTCTCAGACGCATCACTGTAGATCACAAATCCTCCAGGTCCAGAAGGTATAGTCAAAATAGGTGCCGTAGTCAGACGCTTCTTCAGTTCATCGAACACCGTCTGACACTCCTCTGTCCAAATAAACTCCTGCTCCTTGCGGGTCAAGCGGGTCATCTGCTCTACGATCCTCGCAAAGTTCTCTACGAACCTCCGGTAATATCCGGCAAGTCCTAGGAAACTCCTCACCTCGGAGACGTTGCTAGGGGTCGGCCACGACTCTACTGATAAAATCTTCGCTGGATCTACTAAAATACCATCTCCTGAGATAACGTGTCTAAAGAAAGAGACACGGTCTAGGAGGAACTCACACTTGCTCAACTTAGCATAGAGCCTCTTATGCCTCAGCATTTCTAACACTAACCTCAAGTGCTTCCTATGCTCCTCGTGACTTTTTAAATACACCAAGATATCATCGATAAAGACTACCATGAACTTGTCCAAATATTGGTGGAAGACTCTGTTTATCAGGTTCATAAATACTGCAGGCGCATTCGTCAGTCCAAAAGGCATCACCAAGAACTCGTAGTGGCCATAACGAGTCCTAAATATCGTCTTTGGAATATCTTCTCTCTGTACATTCACCTAATGATACCTTGATCACAAGTCAATCTTCGTGAACACCACTGCTCTTGTCAGCTGGTCGAACAAATCATTAATCTGCGATAGGGGGTACTTGTTCTTGATAGTGAAAGTATTAAGGGCTCTATAATTAATACACATATGGAATATCCCATCCTTCTTTGGTACAAACAACACTGGTGCTCCCCAGGGTGACACACTAGGACGGACAAATCCCTTGATCTTCAACTCCTCTAACTGTAGCTTCAGCTCATCCAGTTCCCTCTTCGCCAACCGGTACACATTTGAAGATACCGGCGCTGCTCCGGGTACCAACTCAATAGTGAACTCTACCTCTCTATCCAGCGGTAGTCCTGAAAACTCCTCCGGAAAGACATCCTCGAACTCTGCAACTATCGGTAGGGGTGCCGTCTCTATAGCCATGTAAACTCCAGCTGTCTGCCCTACTCCTTGCTCGATGGTCCCCCGCATGTACTCAAACTCCGAGTGATCTGGCGGTCTAAAAATGATGATACCCCTCCGACAATCCAGTATGGCATTGTACTGGGTCAACCAGTCTATGCCTAGCACAACGTTGAAGTTTGGTATCGGGAATACCAAAAATTGAGCTCTCATCTCCCAACCACACACGACTACCGAGCACGTTCTAATAGTGCTAGTAACCAGTATGATGCCTCCTCCGGTAAGAATCTTCCAACTCTTAGGTAAGGGGGAAGTAGCTACTTTATGCTTAGCTAGGAAACTACTAGATATGAAAGATAATGTAGCACCAGAATCAACCAACGCAGTCGCAGGTAATAATGCAACTAAAATGGTACCTGTGATAGCTTCCTCTTTTGGTTCCTCCTCAATCACTGCTAGTGCAAAGGCCTGCTCGCACCTCTGCCCTCCGGCCTGCTATCTGGCTTGATCAAACTGTGCCTCATGTGGGGCCAGGGGTGGTCCCCTCTAAAATCCTTCGGGTGCAGGTGGACGTTGACCTCTTGTCTGGGGTAGTATCCTCTGGACTGGTGCTGCTGGCCTCTGTCCTATCTGTGGTGCTGCATCCCTATGTTATGGTCAATCTCTGGCAAGGTGTTGACTCGCTCCATAGATCATGCACAATCCAAGCTTCTTCTGGTAATCTCTGTTAAAATGTCCCTTCTTGCCATAATGGTGACAAGTCAGAAGCTCCTTATGCTGGTATGGTACTATCCTCTGCTATGTCTGCGCTCCCGGATGACGGATTATCCTCCCGCTCTGGGCTGAGCTCTGGCTAGGACGGTCGCGCTGGAATGCCTCGATCCTCTGCCAATAGCCTCCTGGATCCTAGCCTCTGACAGAACCTTCTCGTAAGAGATCCTCAACTGGGTAGTAGTGTACCTCTGTAGCTCGTAAGTCAGACCATGATGGAATCTCCTGGCCTTCTCCAGATCATTAGGTATCAAGGAGGCACCAAATCTACTAAGTCGACTGAACTCTGCGTTATACGCGTCTACGATCATGTTCCCTTGCTCTAGGTGCAGGAATTGGGAGTATAATACATTCCTGACTGTAGCCGGGAAGTACTTCGCATTGAAGTACTCTAGAAGCTGCTCCCACGTTTGCTTTTTGCTGATGCTGCGCTCCATGGAGTCCCACCAATGATGGGCATTGTCTTTCAATTGAGCCCTCACTGCGGTCATCCAAAGGTCTAGAGGTAGTTGAGAAGCCTCCAGCAGCATCTCCGTGTTGGCGACCCAATCAGAGATCTTCTCTGCGGTCTCGCTGCACGAAAAGGTATCCGGGCCCATCTGTCGAAACCCTCGAACAATATCAACTGGCTGAACAGGTGTAGGTGTTGGTATGGGTGCTGGGGCAGGTGTCCTCTCCAGAACTACCATCAAGCTCTGTCTCATAGTCTCATCCTGATGCCACTACGCCTGCATCATGGCTTAGAAGAACTGGAACATCTGTGGATGTCCCTCTGGATGTGGCATCTGAGGTAAAAAGGGTGGAGGTGGTGGCAATGGGGCCTCTGGCTGTGCTGTAGGTGTCTCCTGAGATGTCGGCCTTTTGGGCTGCGGTATCGGCGTGGCCCTCAAAGTCTGGCCCGCGAGGTATTGTGCGACAGTCTGAGAAGTCTGGCCCTCGTGCTGCTGCGTCGGATCGGCCTGAGAAGTCTGGCGCCAGTGTATCAACGGGGCCTGCGGGATCACCGGGGCCTGTGGTGGTGGCTACTTTCTTGGTGGTCCCTGGGATGTATCCTTCCTCTGTACGGTGGCGGATGGCACAATGGCACTGTATGCCTCGCGTCCGCTGCGCAAGTTTATCTCTCTGCAAGAGATAGAACTACATTAAAAGAGTACAAAAATAAACAAACAGGATACAGATATTCAAATAACTAAATACGAAGGAGGTTCAAAGACGGTAGTCAAGGTGGATGAGATCTAATAATTTATGTCCTATTGCAGGCTCGCTGGACATGTTACCATACCAAAAGCGATAAACAGACAGACATGCATGGGCCACCACTAAAACCATGTCACGTCCCAGTCCTAAAATACATGGGACCAGGCCACATGGCAATGGCGAGCTAATACAACTCTGGGGGATTTCCTAATTTAATGGACCCGACGAAGCGTACTACAATATCCTAAAATACTAACAAGTCTAATATGCTAACATACAATAGGTAAATGTCTAATTTCATCCATAAAATATAAATAAGAAGAGCTGAAATAAATACTGGAAATAAGTGCAGAGTCTGAATGTCATAGTATAATCCAAATAAGTCTGATGGAAACAAACCCACTACAATGATAAAATAAGAGTACAGAAGGATACGTAAGAGTACTAGGCTAGAGCATAAGCTAACTAGAGCTCCAACCCTAGGCGGAAGGCCTACCAGTGATTAAGAAAACTTTGATGGTATCACCTCAAGCTCCTCCTCGGTCGCATACTTCGTCTTCTGTCTGGGCCCGTACAAGGTCGGATAGTATACCTCGTCCAAATCTGAAAAGGAACCAGGTCCTCAGAGGGACGTAACAAGATACAAAAATATATACCAAATATAAATACTGAATAAATAAAAGGGGGTGTACTAACCATCTAAGTGAATGCAATATGAGGACAACCTTGGTACTTATGGGTAGTTGCAGGCATAACGTCTAATACTCCGAAGAGCGTGGTATCTGTACATGTAACGTCCATCATTCCGAAGAATGAGGTATCTGCATATATATATATATATATATACGTCCGTAACGCTCCGAAGAATGCGATATCTGAATAAAGGATGTCATTGGATCCGTGGCTCCTCTGGACACTATGGATTCCAATGTGTGTATCCCATACGCCTACCAGCTGTCCTTTCCACCTAATACAAATATGCAAGTCTAATACACAACGTGCATACTACGTAACTACATGCCAGGTCTCCAATAACTAGACTAACCTGACTACGCACTAAACTGTGATGCATGTCACACGCACCGATAGCTAGTCGGGTACGCTAACTCGTATTCCAACATGAGTTTGTCATCGTGATGAGTGTAAAAAGTGTCAGGGTCTTGGAAGATATCAGAATATTCTCACAACAGTAGGTGAGTCTGCTAGTGACTAAGTCAATACACTACACATCGACGCATTCATCGACTACACCCGAGTCATTCTCGGACGTGCACAGTTATATAATATTTGCAACAATATCTCATGCAACATTTAATAACTTGAATTAAACAGTAAATAAGGCAAGGTATACTTGCCTGGATCCTCAAGCTGCGAGTACCAAAATCCTGCTCCCGAAGTCTCGCCCGAACGGTCCAACGATCATATATATATGATATAATATAATCATCATCAGTCATTACACTAGTATGCACATAAATATAACTATACTGCACTTAGAAACTGACGCAAGGAGGGGTCATAATCGGTCAACTAGCAGGGTCGAGTGTGCACATAGCTAAAATACACAAGTGTCATATCCCTCTAAACGTACATTCTCAAATATTACAACCAAGATTAACTAAGATTCTAGTAGGCGCTAAGTTGCTATCCAAGACAAGTTGGTAGTGTGAATCATCTACGTCATGTCCTCAAATACCGTGCGAAGTAAGACAGTTATCTACCAAATATGTTACAACTCCAAATATCGTATAACACTAACCCGTGTCCTAGCTAATAGGTTTGAGTGCACAAATGGTACTTTAGTCTAAGCCCCTAGGGACTACACAATTATATGCCATACTAACAACCTAATTTCCATGAAGTATTTAATAACAATAACTACTATTCCAATACATGCACATATATACACTAGGGAATAGGGCTCACTAACAATATTTGTCCATGCAACAACAACAACAACATGAAGGAGTAGTGAACATGCAAACTTAGGGGTGCTCTTAAACCGGGGGGGTGCTCGGTCCGCTGCTCGAGGGTGGCCGGTCTTCGGCGGGTGGAGGCGCTCCGACGGTCTGCACAGGAGAAGCAACAACAACAATGGCAGCAGCAGCGGGGTGGTGGTGACGAGATAACGGCGGTGGCGGGATGGCTGTCGGGGTGATGGTGAGGCTGATGGTGGTGGTGGCAGCGGCGGTTGGAGGTGGTGATGGTGGAGTGAAGGTGATGGTCGGGGTATTTCTTACTGTTGTCGGAGAAGAGGTTGATGGTGGTGGATATGGCGGTGGTGAAGAGAAGATGGTGGCGGTCATAGGAGGAGAAGGAGAAGGGTGGTGAGGTGCTGTTGAGGGTGGTGGTTGAGGTGTGGTGGCGGGATGATGATGATAGTGGTGGAGATGGTCGGAGGAGACGGTGGTCGTGGGGATGATGGTGATGGTCAGGGAGTTGGCTGTCGGGGTCGAGTTTAATGGAGGGGTAGCGGGTGATTGCTGTGGTGGTGGTGGTCGAATAAGATGGTGGTCGTGGGGATGATGGTGATGGTCGGGGTGTTGGCTGTCGGGGTCGGGTTAAATGGAAGAGGTAGCGGGTGATGATAATGGTGGTCGGGATGGCTGACGAGGGTCGCGGTGTTGGCGGTGGTTGGTCGAAGGAGAGGGAGGAGGTCGACAGGAGGAAGATGGCGGTGACTGTGGTAGTGGGGTGGTGATGGCCGGAGAAGGAAGAGGAAGTCGGCAGGAGAAAGAAGAAGGAGAAGGAGTTTTAGGGTTCGGTTGGGGTTATAGTGGTGATGATGTGCTGAAATTGGAGAGAGGGAGGAGGAGTTTTATGTAGGAGAGAGAGAGAAGGATGGCATGGGGATTAGGGCCGGCCACAAGGCTTTTCTAGGGATGGGGGAGATTCTTCATGAAGAATTGGAGGGTTAAGATGGGCTAGATATTGAATGGAGGGTCTAGATGAGGTAGGTGAAAAGGTGGTGTGTTATACACACAAATGGGGGGAGGGGGAACTTAGGGGACAGGTCAACAATGGAGGGGGGATTTCTTTATGTCTTTGCTCCAATGGAAGGTGGACACCTAATTGCATATTTGCACAAAAGTCCCTAACAATTTAGAAATTGCACAAGCAAGGGAAATTAGGATTGGATGAGGAAAAATATCATGTTTGGTGTGATGTAGTGGGTTAAAATGGTGTGTGGTGTTTAGTATGTACCTTGAGGGTGTGAGTGGGGGTTTGGGTTGGTGTTGGGTCTAGTTTTGGGTTAGGTTGAGTCCTTGCACCAATTTAATTAAAATTAGTGTCAGTGGTGTCCTTTAATTAATTAAAAGTGCATAGGGTTAAAATTGGGTAGGACACAAGTGTCATGGACGTATTAGACTCGGAATAGATTATTGTCATAAATTGGGTTACACAAAATGGGTCGAGATTGTGCCTCCAATTTTGATTGGAACGGACAAAGATGCAAAGTTAGATTTATTTGGATTTAAGAATAGACGTTTGTAACAAATATTGCACGACTAAAATGAAGCACAAGGGAGGGTAATTATGAGTTATACAAATGTCAGAATGGAAGGCTGGCACGTTTAGGAAAAAATATATAAAATTTGTTTGAAAGCAAAAGCTAGAGTAGCGCTCCAAATATCGAAGCAACGGTAAGGTGCACAAAGTGATACAAAAATTTGTACATTAATCTAAAACACTATGTTCTAATTCTAAATGGCTCCAAACTAACCCTAGTCTCTCTATCTAAGCCAGGTAGACCTAAATTTGGTCGAGGGGGTTTACATCTTTATTGTTGTTTTTTGTCTTTTCCTCTTTCGGAAAGATGAACGCTCGTGCTTGATATAAGTTTGATACACGGATAGTACTAGATATACCCATAGGCCAATCACATTACTATGTGACTACCTTTTGTAATTAAGGGCATATCACCTGTGATAGGTTTTGTGTTAAGATTTTGAGTATTAGTAAGCACTATTGAATGATTGAGGAATTTTTTTGTATTTTTTTGTATAGCCTGGTGTGTATGAAAGATGTGTAAATTCTAAGTTGGATAGAAGTTGCATTGTTAACTTGAGCTAAAATTTTATATGAAGATATTAGACGGTGGTTACGAAGGTTATCAAGTAAGATAAGATCGAGGGAATTTATATTTTAATTTTGAGAATTTTTTTAGAAGAATAATTATGATGATGAGGATTTAACTTTAAAGATAAGAATGCATTATAGAATAAATTTTGAAATTTTGATATTATGAACTAAATATTTATAATTTGAACACATGATTTAAATTTTGAATATTGGAGATTGAATCAATGATTTAAATTTTGAGGATAAAAATAGAATTCTAAACATGAACATTGATGGATTGAATTCAAAATTTTATAATTTGATGATTTAAATTAAAAGTTAAATTTTGATTGTTGGATCACCTATTTGAAATGTTGAGAATGGAAATTGATTTTAAAATTTGAAGAATACGAAATTCTTAAGTTGAAAATAAGAATAAGATTTGATTAGAGTTGTTTACATTTAAAAATTTAGAGGAGATTATGATAGTTGGAGTCATGATTTAAATTTTGATGTGGGTTATTTAAATTTTGAAGATGTCATATAGATTTGACTTAAATTTGGACCTTGATTATTTAAATTCGAGAAGAGATTACGATAGGTCAAATTTTGATTTAAATAGTGGTATTTTAATTTTAAAGAGATTGAGATGAATTTGAATAGATTTTGTTATTTAAATTTTTGAGAAGATTGTGGGTGACTTGGTTTATATACAAATTTGGAGGATTTAACAAATCGAACTTTATTTTTATTTTCGAGGACAAAATTCTTGTAAGTTTGGTAGATTGTAAAACCCCTCACCCAAAATAGGTATTTTGTGTATATTCTATATTTATTATATTTATTTAGATAATTTTTAAATTTTATTTGAATCTAATTTTTGTATTAGGATAATTTACCGTGGTTTGAACATTAATGACGTAGGACGACCCCAAAATCTACATCGTCCTTCGTAGGAAGTAGCCTACACGGAAGACAACATGTAGGATCTTTCTGTGACTTAGAATTGGACCATTCAATATCAGTATGGCACTATTGTAACAACCATAGTTTATTATATTTAATATTTAGATATTTTTATATAAATAATCCATTTATGGTTATTTTCCATCCAAACCTTCTTCAATAAGAAACTCATAATTCCTACATGCCAAATTAGGCTACTTTCCTCTTTTGTAGCATTTATTTATTATTTATTACTATTTTTAATCCCATAGAATCAAATCAAATCTTTGTTATTAATTAATTATTTGATTAGTTGTTGACTTTCAATAACTAACAACATAATTAGGAAATATCCTAACAAACTAACTATCCAATCCTAATCCTATCCCTCTTCACAAACATGCGGCCTCCCTCATGCGTACGTACGTACCCCCCTTGGCCGAAGAGGAAGAATTATCCGAAGAGGAACACGAATACGAAGATGAAGTAGATGAAAGTGAAGATGAGGAGGAAGAGGATGACGAGGAAGGCGAACAAGATAAATTTTCTGAAGATGATTGAAAATAAAATAAATCCATTTGGACTTATGACATGTATTATATTTTGACTGTAGAATGTACTATCCATTTAGACTTATGACACTAGTAGTTATTTACTATAAAATTCTATTAATATTGTGAGATATGCATAACATTTTGATTGTAGAATGTACTATATATTTGTTTATTTGTTCTATCATCATATGTTGTTATCAGGTATGACAGGACGACGCAGAGCGTTCGGCAGGTCCCGAGGTAGACGGAGTGCTCCTCCAACACTGCCTAGTGTTGGTTATGGATCCTCGTCGCCAAGTACTCCAGTATATCGCCAGTCACATCTCTGACTGCGACAACATTACATGGCAGCACTCCTGGGATGAGTAGTTCCAGGCCTAAGATTACTCTCTCGTCCAAGGTTCCTCCTGCTGACGGAACCATGAAGACAGATGATCATTTGGCGGAGGTTGAGCCGACGTCGTCCCAACATCAGCGAGATCCTCCATGCACACCTCCGGACGAGACGAGGACGGAGATTTGGGCCGACGGTACAAAGTAAGTCAATTAGTTGGTTTATTATCATATATAATATGTATTTCTTTATTCATCATTTATTAACTTTTTGATAAAAATAATTATCACTATATAGATATCGTCCCTCGTCGGTACAGAGACGCTTGGGCCACTTTCTGAGGTACAACTATGGTGGCCCTTAGATCAACTACTCTGATGCTCCGGATGAGAGGAAGGCGTTCTGGTTTGCGCACTTCAAAGTAAAAGTATATTTGGTTTTAATATCAATCATCTAATTTATGCATATTATATAACTTACTAAATTACTTCTTGTAGCAAACGTATTTTTATCCACCGCACTAGGATGAGTTGATCGAGCAAACGTTTCCTACCGTTACCGCCAAGTTAATCTATGATGCTCTGGATGACCAAAAGGCTCGTGATCTCGATTAAATTAAAATTAAAATTAAAATTAAAATTAAAATTAAAATTAAAATTAAAACTAAAATTAAAACTAAAACTAAAACTAAAACTAAAATTAAATTTAAAATTGAAATTGAAATTAAAACTAAAACTAAAATTAAAATTAAAATTAAAATTAAAATTAAAATTAAAATTAAAATTAAAATTAAAATTAAAATTAAAATTAAAATTAAATTAAAATTAAAGTTAAAATTAAAATTAAAAATAAAAATAAAATAAAAATAAAAATAAAAAAGAAATAGAAATAGAAATAAAAATAAAAATAAAAATAAAAATAAAAATAAAAATAAAAATAAAAATAAAAATAAAAATAAAAATAAAAATAAAAATAAAAATAAAAATAAAAATAAAATTATAATTATAATTATAATTATAATTATAATAAAAAAATTAAAATTAAAATAAACTAAAATTGAAATTAAAATAAAAATAAAATTAAAACTAAAATTAAAATTAAAATTAAATTAAAATTAAAATTAAAATTAAAATTAAAATTAAAATTAAAATTAAATTATAATTATAATTATAACTAAAACTAAAATTAAAATTAAAATTAAAACTAAAATTAAAACTAATAAAAATAAAATAAAAATAAAAATAAAAATAAAAACAAAAATAAAAATAAAAATAAAAATAAAAATAAAAATAAAAATAAAAATAAAAATAAAAACAAAAATAAAAATAAAAATAAAAATAAAAATAAAAATAAAAATAAAAATAAAAATAAAAATAAAAATAAAAATAAATTAAAATTAGAAGTAGAATTAAAATTAAATTAAATTAAAATTTAAAACTAAAACTAAAACTAAAATTAAAATTAAAATTAAAACTAAAACTAAAACTAAAACTAAAATTAAAATTAAAATAAAATAAAATTAAAATTAAAAATAAAAAAAAACTAAAATTAAAATTAAATTAAAATTAAAATTAAAATTAAAACTAAAATTAAAATTAAAATTAAAATTAAAACTAAAATTAAAAATAGAATTAAAATTAAAATTAAAATTAAAATTAGAATTAAAATTAAAGTTAAAGTTAAAGTTAAAATTAAAATTAAAATTAAAACTAAAATCAAAATTAAAATTAAAACTAAAATTAAAATTAAAATTAAAATTAAAATTAAAATTAAAATTAGAAATAAGTTAAAATAAAAATTAAATTAAAACTAAAAATTAGTTTAAATTTATAATTATAACTAAAACTAAAATTAAATGAAATTAAATTAAAAGTAAATTAATATTAATATTAATATTAGAATTAGAATTAGAATTAAAATTAAAATTAAAATTAAAATTAAAATTAAAACTAAAACTAAAACTAAAATTAAAATTAAAATTAAAACTAAAACTAAAATTCAAATTCAAATTCAAATTCAAATTCAAATTCAAATTAAAGTTAAAGTTAAAATTAAAATTAAAATTAAAATTAACTTTGAAAATAATATTAACATTAACACTAACACTAAAAAAAAATTTTAATTTAAATTTAAATTTTTAATATATTTTCATGGTATATTTATTTTTAAAAATAAATTGTTTTTTAGATTCATTTTGAATTATTAATTATTTTTTTGAGTTGTAAAAAAAAATTCTCTATTTAAAAAATAAAAAATAAATCTATCTATCTCTATTTAAAAAAAACTATCTCCGTTTCAAAAAAATAAATAGATTGATAAGGCTTATTTTTTAAAGATAAAGATAGATTTGTTTCAAAAAAGGAAAGATTTAAAAAAAATTTAATTAGAATAGTACATAGGTTTCTTGATCCCGTAAGTTTGTCCAGCAAGTTAATCCCGTAGGAGAAGGCATATATATATATATATATATATATATATATATATATATATATATATATATATATATATATAAAAGATTGGAGACAACTTTTTTATCCATAAATAATGACATGATTAGACAAAAAGATATCACCAAAAATTTAAGTGATACTTCTAATATTTAGTTTTTTTATTAATATAGATATGTGTAAAATAAAGAATTATGTATGTATTTAAATTAAGAATAGGAAAGAAAATATAGATAAGGAAGGAGCGGAAGTGGAGGCTCCATACCAAGTTGATATATATATATATATATATATATATATATATATATATATATATATATATATATATATATATATAAAGTTGGATTTGGACTGAATCGGTCATAAAAAAAATTAAATGACCTAAAAGATTGTCCTATACAGAAGGGTTGTCCAAATTCGAAGTCTGACTGGACTCGCATGGATCTAACACAAATAAAATGTGTACAATTCAACCAAACCAAATTAAACCGAACAATTAAACCGTAGAACAGGTCGTACTACGAATTAAGGACCAAGCCACAGATTGACCAGTCAAACCCACAGAGTTTGATGAATAATTCAACGGTCAAATAATCAACCAAATTATTATTATTTTTATTATTTTATTATTATTATTGTTGTTGTTGTAGTTTTTTTTTTTTTTTTCTCTCTTTCTTCTTTTCTTCTCTCAGAAGCTCCATTGGTAACTCTTTTTTATACGTGACTCAATTTCTTCTCTCTACGTACATGCATTATACCACATAATAACAAGCACCACTCCTAAGGAAAGTATTACTAAGCTCAAGTCTCCTTCCTCTCTCTTCTCTACAAAACAATTCCTTGACCTCCGACGTCTCTTCCCATCGATCCTCTCCTCGCTTGATGACTTCCTCCTCGGGGAGCTTGGACACCCCCGCGAAATCGTTCTCCACCGGTCATCGTCGTAACTCGTTCTCCGAGATGTTACTCTCGAGGGACGATGGCCTGTGGCCGGAGTTCAAGTCTGTTGCTCCTCCCTCTCTGCCCATCTCTCCTCCTCCTATCTCGCCGACTTCCTTTCTCAACGGCCTCTTGGACTCGCCAGTGTTCTTCCAGTCTTCTAACGTACGTACGAGCGCATATATGTTTCGAGTATTCTTTCTCTTTCAACTTAGTTTCTAGTACATGTTTGACATGAAGCTAGCAAGTACTACAACTCTACAAGATTGATGTTTTCTAGCTTGTTCGATCGTATACATATTATGTTCGTTGTTCGATATTCTTCCTTCTTGTATGCATGCATATGGTTCACTCTTAGATTAATTGTGATTCTATCATGAAATTGATTTTGTTCGTACGTACGTGTTGGGTTCTCTCATTGTAGACCTTGCCTTCTCAAACCTTCAATTGGAGAGCCCCGTCCTTGGACTACCAGCAAGGAGGAGAGGAGGAGGAAAGGACTTGCTCCAATTTCTCGTTCCAAGCCAACACAAGGACCGGTGACATGCAACAACAACAACAACTGTCCTTCTACTCTTCTTCCACAGCAGCACCATACTCGGTAAATTCCCCGATTGATTCGATTCCTCGTCAATTAGCCATTTATGATCTATTCTTTACACCGAAATTTCAATATATGCATCGCCTGATAATTATTTGTAGGAGGAAGCCTTAAGAGCGCAGTGGAACTACCAAGAAGCCAGCAACAACGCAGCACAACGCCTTGCACCAATTAGACAGGTCCCGATATCGCGTGCCCACAACCATCTCAGGCTACAGAAGCGGTCGGACGACGGCTACAACTGGAGAAAGTACGGGCAGAAGAAAGTGAAGGGGAGCGAGAACCCCCGGAGCTACTACAAGTGCAGCTTCCCGAGCTGCCCTTCGAAGAAGAAGGTGGAGAGGTCTCCGGATCATGGGCAGGTCACCGAGATCGTGTACAAAGGAACTCACAACCATCCCAAGCCTCATCAATCCACAAGAAGAGACTCTTCTTCTTCTTCTTCTTCAGTTAATACAGTTCATTCTATGGTACCTACCGAAGCATCACCACCGATGGAGTACTCCGTTACGACGCCTGATCAAAACTCTTCGCTTTCTCACGGTGATGGAGGAGATCATGAGTTTGATGATGATGAACTGCCGGATGCGAAGAGATGGTGATTAATTAGCTTGTAACTATTTGAATATCATGAGTATATATATTTTGTAGTATCAGAACAACCTAGATTTGAATCCTTTGCAGATTAAATTTTTTTATTTTTCGATCTAGTATAGATATATGACCCTCATCCTTCGACATAGCTCTAGCTACAGTTTTGGTGTAGCGGCAATAACTTTAACATGGCCATTGCAGGAAGGAGAGCGAGCGTGAAGGGATCTCGACTTCGGGTAATAAGACTGTGAGGGAGCCTAGAGTGGTGGTGCAGACAAATAGCAACATCGACATCCTCGATGATGGGTATCGGTGGAGAAAATACGGACAGAAGGTGGTAAAGGGGAATACTAATCCAAGGTTAGCATTGCTATATATATCCTCGCATACATTCTTCACTGATTATAAATCGATCCATACCATACTCAAGTTTGAACTTGAAATTTCCTCCTTCCTTCAATTTCTACATACAGGAGCTACTACAAGTGTACTAGTGCTGGTTGTCCAGTCCGTAAGCAAGTGGAGAGGGCGTCCCACGATCTAAGGGCGGTGATCACCACCTACGAGGGGAAGCACAACCACGACGTTCCTGCTGCACGAGGGAGTGCCGGCAACCGGCCTAATTTCATGGGCAACATTAACAGTTTTTTCATGGCTAACCAACCAAACAACCAAACATCGTCGACGTTCACTGACTCGTTCGTCGGTAGGAGGCCTAATGTGCCCGAGACGTTGCCAGCTGCAGGAAACTATGCGTTTTCCGGGTACAAGAACTCGGTTGCCTCCTCCAACACGAATCAGAATCACCACCACCAACAGCAGCAACAAATGCCACATTAACACGAAAGGCATATGGAGATCGTGTCGTCAAGATCAGCCAAAGACGAACCGAGGAACCATTTGTTACACGACTCAGGTGTCGTTTTGAGATTGGTATAGGACTAGAAGAAGAAAAATTAGTCGACATACTAATTTGAGAATCATACTGTATATTTCATTGGGTTTGGGAGTGTAGCTTCCCAGTGATAAATAAAGGATACTAGGAGATGGTACCTAGTGTAGTATATATGTCACTATGATCAATATAATTGGAAAGGGAGAAACATAATATTTGAACACTTTTAGGTTGCAACATCATTACATGATATGGTGAGTTTTCGGAATCGATTGGTGCGACAATTGGATTTAGTTGATTTGGGGGAAAATAAGAACGAAATCTCACTTTACAGGCATATGCAAAAATGCTCAGACACATTTCTAGAAAATATAAAATTTATTGTAGCGAAATAAAATTATATTAAATTAATGCAAACGAAACAAGTTTGGTAAAATTTAAAATAAAGACAGAGCCAGCTAACTCAGTTGGCGGAAAACATAAAAAATCGAACACGTAGGCAAAAAAAACCAAAGTGGACCCCACAAGTCCGATTTTCGCCAACACTGTTGGCTGCCAACTATTTTTGCGAAAATTGGCTGTGGGGGCCCACGATTGGGTTGGGGTAGTTTGGTTTGGTTTGGTTGGTTTGATTTGATTTGATTTGATTTGGTTTGTTTTATTAGTTTGTTTTAATTAGTTATATTTTTATTTTTTATTTTTTTAGTTTAGTTTTGGAATTTGGTTTAAGAAAATTTATTTTAACGAAATAAAATTAAAATAAATTAATTGTAAAGAAAAATTTAGAAAAAGTTTTAAAAAAATGGTTTGTTTTTTTTTTAGAAAATTTTAAAGAAAAGAAAAATGTTCTTTAAAGAAAAAAATGGCTATTGCTATGTTGGATAAGAAAAAAAACTAAATAAATAAAAAATAAATAAATAAAAACTAGTATTTATTTGTGTCCTCTAATTTTTTTGTTTATTTTAATGGTTTAGTTTTTTTTTATATGAAAAAAAAGACTAAGTAAAGAAGAAAGACAAATAATAGGTTAGGAAATGATTTGGTTTTTATTTCAGTTTGAATGGGTCTGGGTCTATGGGTTGTTGGTTAAGTAGTTGGTTTAGTAGTTGGTTTATGTCCAACGGCTATTTCAACGGCTCTTATTTTTTCAACGTTCATATCCAACGTTCGTCTAAGATCGGTTCGAAGCTACCTATATAAACGTAGTTTTTGTTTGATATCAGCATATCAAACATTGCAATCAAAAATTTTATTTCTTTCCATACGAAGTTTCTTTCTTTCCACACAGGAGAAGCTCAGTTCAATATACAATCTTTGAAGTCCATTTTCTTGTTACCATGGATCGAAGTATAACAATACTATGCTCGCTTGGTGGTGTACTAAATGGGTTAGCTTATGAAGGAGGTTTAGTTGAAGTTCTTTTAATTGATCGAAATATTTCGTTTGATAATTTACGTAATCTAATAATTAAAAAAATTTCTATTGACTATAAATTTTTATTGGTACATATTTATCTATCTAATTGTATAAATTTAGTTAGTGAGGAAGCATGAAAATTTATTCTTGAAGTTAATATACAATCAACGTATATTAATATTTTTGTGACTCCACCACCACCAAGAATTAGTAGTGCTCCTAGTTCTTCTCACAAAGTTATTTTATTTACTGAAGAAGAACATAGAGTAGATGATGGTAATACTGACGATAAAAATAGTGATGATTGAATAGAAAATATAGATGATGTACTTGATGATAATGTTGATAGTTTAAACAATTTATTCATTGGAACTGAATTTATGAATCGTCATGCATTTAAAATTTTTATTAGTGATATAGCAATTGCAAAAAAAATTGTTGCAGGGCTACTAGAAACAATGCCAGTGGAATTGTATATAAATGTAACGTTTCTAGTTGTAATTGGAGAGTGTACGCTAAAGCCATTGGTTGTCACGTCCCAATCTCCCGCAAGCTCAACTGTCCCCACTGAACGCGAATCAACACGTTGCAGCGCTTCCGTAGGACAATCGTTCTCATCGGAACGTGATGCCGTACGAGCCTGGAGTTGTGCTCGCACAAGGCAATGTTGTCAAACATCAAAGTTATCATCGAAATGACCAAGTTGCAGCGAAAGTCAAGTATTGTGTACCATGCACACATCAGAGTATACGCAGCGAAGCTCTCGATAGGGTCCAAATGAAATTGCCACAAAGGCGATTGCCACAAAGGCGATGTAATACTCTTGCTCTTTTCTCTAGCCCACAAAGGTACTTATCGTTCATACATTATGTCATGTATATCCAAGCAGTGCCACTACACCTGCGTACTTGAAATAATGTCCACAAATGTGGGTCAGTACACAGCTGTACTGGTGAGTGGGGTAACCCACTCGTCTAAGCCGACACTAAGTAAATAGTGAATGCAAACACAGTTATATGGTGATCTTTCTAGTTGAATCCTAGATTTATTTCATGGCATAGGTATGACATGTTAAGGAAAGATGTAAAGCAAGTTAAGCATGCAAGCATTCAACTCAAGCCAAAAGACAAACTAATATAGCCAACTCGAAGGAAACAGCATGCAAACCGTCCTACTCAAACCCAAGCAACACGAGAACCTATCGAACCATTTCCAAGCCTCAATACCCATCCTCAATCCAAATCTTATAATCCAATCTTCGATATGCACACTCTTGCCGAGGCAAGGTGGCCGCCGCCTACGCGAAAAGCACAAACCAAACCAAAGTAAAGCAAACCAACTCTTATCTATATAAAATTACTGGCCAAGCCATAAAGGACTGATCGGCCTGATCAACTGCAGTTCTACCCGATTCAGACTGGTAGCTAGCCCGTCTGGTCGTATCAAACTGTCGACATTGCGCCCAAGGCACGTTACCATTTGTTTCCTCCATGGCCGAACGATTCCGTTGCTCCGGAGCCTATCCCGTTCGAGGAAACCAAACCCCGTGCAACACAGGTTGTCCATGACCGATGCAGACACCAAGTAGGTATGATGAGAGGATCAAACATTCTTGCCCCACCAAACGATCCCAGACTCATCCAACCAACTATCCAACCAATTATCCATAATTATTCTCCAACATGTAGCCCAAGGCACAAATATCAAGTTATCCTCATAGGCACTATGCCACTTCTCGACATAATATTCCAATTAGTGCAACACCCCTCGCTCAGAACAATCCCTTGGCACAATGCCCCAATAGTGGCACAATGTCCTCGCCGATGTAGTTGTTCGATTTTGAACCACAACAGCATACTTTGCTTGACAAAGCGCCCAAGTGATACTCGTGCACGGATGCACGCTCGCTCGCCCGAATTCTCGATGTTCCAACTTGTCCAAGCATAATTCCAAATATTTCTCCAACTGCCCCAAATGTAATCCAACTCTAGCTCCAACTATCCAACGGGAAAACCAATTCAAGCCACAAATCTATCCAAGCAAATAACGTACACTCTATGCACGCCTCAGTGTAGTGATTTTCAAGTCCCAGTCCAAGTGTTCAAGCATTTACGTATGTTCCATATTATTAGGCATTAAGGAGTAGAGGAGAAGGGATAGATCCCACTCACAAAGTTTGATTCCGTTAAGCATCTTGCCCTGCCGATACGGTCGACCCCTTGAACCTGTGGTCCGATGCAAAGCACAATCTACTCAATTGGTATGACCGGGTGAGCAGGACGTGCTCTCCAAATCATCCGACCGATCGGACTAAGGAATACGGCATTATCGCTCCAATCTAGCTATTTCAGTACTGCTTTGAATGAACACTTGATTCCCATCGAACTCCGCTAGCGATCTGCACATGAAACCAACTCAATCAATACTTGTTCCCAAATCCAACAAATTAAAATATAATCAGCTATTACCTCATTCAATCCGACTCAGCATAACGCACCGTACGGTTGTGGAACGTTACATAATTTATCACTTAGATTAAGGTTCGTCCCCGAACCAAACAAGTATCCAATCCTTATCGCATGCCGCATGTCCAATTCATAACTTTGCTTCATGCAACTCACATTCTCTTGATCCCTACTCAGTATCTCGCTCTGCGTTGAACGTATCGCACAAATTCTATATTCCCACATCCTTCTTGCAGCTCAATACGAATTCCTCATATCACTTAGTTTTGGATCATACACATATTTAAGGCATCCCTGAAATACATGCATTTCAGCCGAGCTTAGCGATAGCGAATTTGGATAAGTTACAAGGGTATCTTTATGTTCGAGGCATTCATTCACTTTACTCCCAATTGAACCAATCCTGATTTTTATTCCAACATATTCGCACAAGCGCTATCCTCAATTATGATAATTTTCCACCGACGATCTTTCCACCTGACTCAAATTAGTTCGTGTTCTAACTCAATCCATCCAACTATTTATGAATCCACACTAGCACCGTCTCCAAATATCTTCCATTGCTCCGAACGATCATTACAACTGATACTACCCCATCTAGGCGACTTACCCAAATATTAAACGTTGCTTTTAGATCATCTTAGCCCAACACCTTTTCCTCAATCTCAATACCTCACTGGGTGAACATCTATATTGAGGTTCATGTGATCCACGAAGATCTCGTCGCTACGCCAAATGGATAGTGTCACCACGATTTCAACGTGGACACACTCGCCATAATTCCTATATTGCGCATGGAATAGTTCTTTGTGCTGCTTCTACAGCCTCGAAGCACAGGATATCACCTTCTCCTTCCGTACGAGCACGCATCCCAGACTAAGTTCTGATGCATCTTGTAGATCTGAGGCACATATGTCCCTTTCAGTATTATAATAATTTGATCTGAACGAGCCGATGCTTTAACTTCATAAGCTAGTTTTACAGTCGTCAATTCATATGAATGTTATTCCCTTCCGGGGCACGACGAGTCGGAGGCGATGCTATCTTCAAAAATTTGCGACTCCGAAATCTCATCAGTTGACTTAGGCCATTCCCACCATCGCTTCAATCTTCTGGCTGTATCTTCAGCTAAAGACTATCCCAAGGATCTCTCAAATCCAACACTCAGTGACTTAGGCCAATCTCCAACACACACTACTCAAATCCACCCTCAACACATTCCCAAATGCGCCGCCGCAAGGGTCGTTCTATGGGTCTACAATATTCATCTCTGATTTGGCGGTCAAGTCGCTAGGATCAGTTGTCCCGAAGCTACGCTCGATAATTGTATCACGATGGACAGTTACTACGAACCATGCTATCTCTCATCTATAATCTGAGCCATAATCCAACCATTCCATACGAACAAACTTCTGACTCTGAGAACTTCATACACTACCTCTGACGATCTGTCAACCAATCGCCGCTCAACACCTAGAGTCTTGCTATTTATCCAAGCCATAATTCAAGAATTGCGCTTGTTGAAACCGTCTTCCATCAATCCGTTGTTCTGTCCTGAATCCATCAAAAAATTTGAACTGCCATGTTCGACTTCTCGCACTACCACTTGCAATGATTCCCGAAACCAAAGACTTGCTCCAATTCTTATTTGTATGCCATGTTTCACAGTGCACGTCCAACTTGCTCGAGCAGTACAGTAATTTGCTCCAACGTTGCTCTCTAGTTTAGCTATCTTCAAAAGTCCATCTGCTATAATCCTTGCTCTCGTTCCATTCCTTAGCCCGTCTTAATTTTCTCTATGTTTCGATTAGTCCACACTCTTTCAATGCCTCGTACATCAGTTCCAACATAAATCTCAAATCCGTATTGCCTTTACTTGTTGCCTCGATCCGTATTAGTTGTCACGCCCCAGTCCCAAAAGTACACGGGACCAGGCCACGTGGCAATAGCCAACTGACACGTCTTCGAGGATATCCCAATTTAATGGATCCTAACAAAGAGTACTACGCTGTCCTAAATACTAACAAGTCCAATATCAATCAATAACAGGTAATCTAATCTCATCCACAATTATAACCAAAAAGTACTAGAATAAATACTGGAAAATAAACGCCAGTCTCAAATATCATAGTACAACCAAGAATGTCTGGTGGGAACAAACCCACTACTATGACGAAATAAAAGTACTGAATGACAGATAAAAAGAGTAATGACTAGGGCATCAGGTGACTAGATAGTGTTGCTCCAATCCTAGGCAAAAGGCCTACCAAATGATCACGAAAACTCTGACGATAGTACTTCTAGCTCCTCTACAGTCGCGTACCTCGTCTCATGTCTGGGTCCGTACACTGTAGGATAATATGTCTCATCCAAATCTGGAAAGGAACCAGGTCCTCAGAGGGACGTAACAAGCACATAGAAGCATGCCATATATAAATACTGAAGAAAATAAAATAAAGGGTGTGCTAACCATCTAAGTGAATGCAATGTGAGGACAACTTTGGTACGTATGGGTAGGCGTAGGCATAACGTCCAACACTCCGAAGAGCATGGAATCTGCATAGTATATAACGTCCATATCGCTCCGAAGAACGTGAAATCTGCATAGTATATAACGTCCATATCGCTCCGAAGAACGTAGAATCTGCATAGTATATAACGTCCATATCGCTCCGAAGAACGTGGAATCTGTATAGAGGGAGTCATTGGATTCGTGGCTCCTCCGGATACTACGGATTACAATATGTGTATCCCATACACCTACTAGTTGTCCTCCCCGCCTAATATAAATATACAAGTCGAATACTCGACGTGCATACCACGTATCTATATGCCAAGTCTCTACTAATACAAAATCCTGAATTACGTACTAACCATGATGCATGTCACATGCACCGATAGCTAGTCGAGTACGTGAACCCACATCCCAATATGAATTTGTTACCGTAAAACGTGTAAGAGTGTCAGGTCTCGAAAGATATCAAAGTATCCTCCCAATAGGATGAGTCTGCTAGTGACTAGGTCAAGTACACTACTCATCGACGCATCCGTCGACTGCACCCGAGTCAATCTCGGACGTGCACAGTTGTATAAAAGAAGCAACAAGATATCATACAACATTTGCATATTTTAAATTAAACGGTAAATATGGCAAGGTATCTTGCCTGGGTCCTCAAGCTGTGAATGCCAATAGCCTGCTCCTGCAGTATCTCCTGGCTGATCCAGTGACCCTAAACATACAATATAATATAGCAAATTCTAACATTAGACACTAAAGTAATATACACAAAACTACAACGCTGCTCTTAGATACTGACGCAAGGGTCGCGGCTGGTCGACTACAAAGTCGCGTGTGCACGTAGCTAAGATGCACACGTGTCCTGTCCTCAGTTGTCGTGTACCTCACAACAACAAATTACCAAGTTATGGGTTTACGAAACTGCTTATTTTTTGTACCATTACATGTCCTTATTTCTCATGTTACAGTGTACTTGGTAAATGTCTAGATTTTTAGGTGAAATTAACGTTCTTATTAACAAGTCCTATTATTAAAGTAATTACTAATTCTTTAATTACCATCTAATCTTAATTAATCATACATACATAACCACATATATAAGGTTCAACATTAATTAGGTTGTGTCGACACACGACATGACGACTCGAAGACACAACGAAACAAGAAGGAAAGAATGAAGGGAACGTATACCTAGTTGACTGAATGAGGGAGGGAGTCTGTGTTCGTCGACTGACTGTCCTCCGACGATCGACGGAACTCCGGTCGGCGAGCAGCAACCAACGACAGCAGCGGCAGTAACTGCAGCAGGTGTAGCAGGTGCAGCAGTGGCAGTAGCAGCCTGGCAGCGGCGGCAGCGGGCTGGGACGGTGCTGGGATGGCGGTTGGGGCAGTCGGGGTCGGGTTGGATGGAGTTAATGCTGGTGACGGGGATGGTGATGGCACGTTGATGATGGTGAGGGTGGAGGCGGTCGGTGTAGGTGTTGGCTGCAGGTGGTGTTGGGGTGGTGGACAGGCGAGTCTGGTGGCGGTGGCTGGCGGCGTCAGGCGGTGTCGGAGGTGGTGGTTTGGAAGTCGGGAAAGGGGAAAGGAGGTGCTCGGGTTTGCTAGTCGGGTTTGACGGAGGTGAAGGGATGTTGAAGATGGGGATGGGAGTGGTGGTCAGGCGGTGGTACAGGCGACCTAAGAGGGTGGTCCGGCGAGTCTGGTGGCTGCTGAGGTGGGGGTGGATGTCCGGTCGGGTAGGGATGGGTGCTCGGCAAGGGGGTGTTCAGCTAGGGTTGAAGGGGAGGGATGGTTTGCTAGGGTTTCAATAGTAGAAAGAATGTGTTTTTATATAGGAGAGGGAATTATGGGCTGACCTCAGAATTTGGCCGGCCTGGACTCTATGGGGAGGGGAGCTGGTCTACATGGAAGGGTGAATGGTGTTCATGGGCTTGGTTGGGTCTAGCTTTGGGTGAGATTTGTCCCTAATTTAATTTAATTAAAAACAAATGCATATGGCGTTCTTTTGTCAATTGAGAACACATGGGATAAAAATTGGGCAGAACACAAGAGTCATGGGCGTAGCGGGTTCCGAATAGGTTAATACCCTAATTTGGGTTATAGGGAATTGGGTTGAGGTTGTGCCTAAATTTCAAATGGGAATGGGCAATTATGAGAAATTGGATTTATGGAATAATATATGGACGTTTGTGACGGATATTGCGCAGCTAAAATGAAGCACAATATTGAGTATTTAAAAGTTATACAAGGGTCAGATGGGTAGTCTGGCCTGTCTAGGAGATGTGTATGAACTTTTTTTGAAGGTAGCTACTAATGTAGTGCTCCAAACATCGAAGTAACGGTGAGGTGTATTAAGTCACATAATTATTGTACATTAATTCTAATTGTATCCTAAATTAATCCTAGTCTCTCACTCTAAACTAAATAACCCTAAATTTGGTTGAGGGGGTTTACATCTACCCTCCTTAGAGTATTTTGTCCTCAAAATTAAAAAATACGTATGGTAAGAACTACTGACTGAAATTAAAATGCTACTACATACCTAGGCCTTCGAAGAGATGGGGATAACGCTGTCGAATATTCTCCTCGTGTTCCCAGGTCGACTCGCTTGGTGCATGATGTCTCCATACGACACGAACTAGAGGGATAGTCTGACCTCGCAATACCTTCTCACTTCTGTCCAGAATCTCTGCAGGCTCCTCTTGGTATGACAAACTCGGGCCGACTGTGATCTCTGAATGGTCAAGCACATGACTCGGATCTGCATGTACCTCCTTAGCTGAGATACATGGAAGACGTTATGAACTCCTTCTAAAGTCTGTGGTAAGGCTAACATGTAAGCAACCTCTCCGATACGTTCTAGCACATCGAATGGTCCAATGTACCTCGAACTCAGCTTTCCTCTGCCTCCAAGTCTGATAGTCCCCCGGGTAGGTGAGATCTTTAGAAATACATGATCTCCAACGTGGAACTCTAGGGGTCATCGATGCGCATTTGCCCAGTGCTTCTGTTTGTCCTGTGCTGCTCGCAGGTATCCTTGGATCTTCTTCACCTTCTCTACTATACGAACAACCAACTCTGGCCCAAGAATCTGCCTCTCGCCTATATTGCTCCAACATACTGGGAAACAACACTTTCTTCCATACAATGCTTCATAGGGAGCCATATGAATGCTTGCTTGATAACTGTTGTTGTAAGAAAATTTGACCAAATGCAATGGTCCTCCCATGATCCTCCAAAATCAAGCATGCATGCTCTTAACATGTCTTCCAATATCTGAATGGTGCGCTCGGACTGGCCATCTGTCTGCGGGTGATACGATGTGCTAAACTTCAGGCGGGTACCGAGACTCTCTTGCATACTCCGCTAAAAGTAAGATGTAAACCTCGTATCCCTGTCAGACACTATACTAACTGGCACTCCATGTAGTCGCACAATCTCCCTCATGTACATATCTGCTAAGACCTCTGTAGATTGCCTAACTCTGAAGGATAAAAAGTGAGCGGACTTGGTGAGTCTATCTACGATTACCCATACTGCATTACGACCACTAGGACTCCTCGGAAAGCCCGTAACAAAGTCCATAGTGATGTGCTCCCATTTCCACTCTGGTATCGGGAGCGGTTGAAGTAATCCTGCAGATCTCTGATGCTCAGCCTTGACTTGCTGACACACCAGGTACCTTGCCACAAAGCGTGCTATCTCTCTCTTTATTCCATGCCACCAGTAGTACTGTCTTAAGTCTCTGTACATCTTCGTACCTTCTGGATGAATAGAGTATGTTGAACTGTGTGCCTCTGACATCAGCTCCTGACGAAGTTCTCCGTTTGGAACATAGAGACGATCTCCACATCTCAAAGTTCCATCTTTATGTATACGCAATCCTGTCTATATTCCGGCCTCTGTCCTCTGTCGAAGCCTCTGGAATCTGGCATCTGTCGGCAAAGCAGGCTTGATCCTCTCCACTAATGTCGATTGAAACTGGAAACTCGACAACTGTCCGTCTACTCCGGGCATAATGACATCTATACCCATCTGCTCTAGATCTCTTAACAGATATTGCTGGGTAGTCAAAAAGAATGTCATGGGTCTTCTGCTCAACACGTCAGCTACTACATTGGCCTTTTCCGGGTGGTATTGTAGCTCGATCTCAAAGTCTGTCATCACCTCGAGCCAGCGTCTTTGTCTCAGGTTCAGGTCCTTCTGAGTGTAGACGTACTTCAGGATTTTATGATCAGTGAATATCTCTACTCTTTCTCTGTATAGGTAGTGCCTCCAAAGCTTCAAAGCAAAGATCACTGAGACAAGCTCCAAGTCGTGAGTGGAATAGTTCTTCTCATGGGTCCTTAACTTCCTAGAGACATAGGCCACAACCTTTCTATGCTGCATCAAGACGCATCATAATCCTTTCCCGGATGCATCGCTATAGATTACGAATCCTCCGGGTCCAGAAGGTATAGTCAAGATCGGTGCCGTAGTCAGACGATTCTTCAGCTCAACGAACGCCTTTTGACACTCCTCTGTCCAGGTAAACTCCTGCTCCTTTCGGGTCAAGCGGGTCATCAGTTCTGCGATCTTCGCGAAGTTCTCCATGAACCTCCGGTAATATCCGACAAGTCCTAGGAAACTCCTCACCTCTGAGACTTTGGTAGGGGTTGGCCATGTCTCTACTGATGAAATCTTCGCCGGATCTACTGAAATACCATCTCCTGAGATAACGTGTCTAAGGAATGCGACACGATCTAGGAGAAACTCGCACTTTCTCATCTTGGCATAAAGCCTCTCTCTCCTCAGTGTTTCCAATACTAGTCTCAAGTGCTCTTCGTGCTCCTCGTGGCTCTTCGAATACACCAAGATATCGTCGATGAAGACTACCACGAACTGGTCTAAGTATTGGTGGAAGACTCTGTTCATCAAGTTCATAAATACGGCAGGCGTATTCATCAGTCCAAAAGGCATCACCAAGAACTCGTAGTGACCATAACGAGTCCTGAATGCTGTCTTTTGAATGTCTTCTCTTCGCACCTTTACTTGATGATAACCCGATCACAAGTCGATCTTTGTGAACACCACTGCTCCTGTCAGCTGGTCGAACAAATCATCAATTCGCGATAGGAGGTACTTATTCTTGATAGTCAAAGCATTAAGAGCTCTGTAATTAATGTACATACGTATTGTTCCATCCTTCTTAGGTACAAACAACACTGGTGCTCCCCAGGGTGATGCACAAGGACGGATAAATCCCTTGATCTGCAACTCCTCTAATTGTAGCTTCAGCTCATCTAGTTCCTTCTTCGCCAATCGGTATACATTAGAAGATACCGGTGCTGCTCCGGGTACTAGCTCAATAGTGAACTCCACGTCTTTATCTGGTGGTAAGCCTGGCAACTCCTCCGAAAAAACATCCTCGAATTTTGCAACTATTGGTGGGGGTGCCATCTCTATAGCTATATAAACTCCAGCTGTCTGTCCTATGCCTTGTTCGACGGTCCATCGCATGTACTCGAACTCCGGTTGATCTGGCGGTCTAAAAGTGACGCTACCTTTCCGGCAATCCAATACGGTATTTTACTGGCTTAACCAGTCCATGCCTAGCACAACGTCAAAGTATGACATGGGTAATACCAAAAATTGTGCTCTCATCTCTCTACCACATACGACTACCGAGCACGTTCTAATAGTCCTGGTAACCGGTACGATGCCTCCTCCGGTAAGAATCTTCCAACTCTTAGGTAAGGGGGAAGTAGCTACTCTATGCATTGCTACGAATCTACTAGATATAAAAGATAGTGTAGCTCCAGAATAAAACAATGCAGTCGCAGGTAATGATGCAACTAAAATGGTACCTGTGATAGCTTCCCCTTCTGTTTCCTCCTCAGTAGCTGCTAGTGCAAAGGCCTGTCCGTGCCTCTGCCCTCCGGTTTGCTGTTTGGCTCGATCAAACTGTGCCTGCTGTGGGTCCCAGGGTGGTCCCTTCTTAAATCCTTCGGGTGCTGGTGGACGTTGACCTCCTGGCGGGGGTAGTATCCTCGAAGCTGGTGCTGCTGGCCTCTGTCCTGTCTGCGGTGCTGCATCTCTGTGCTATGGACAATCTCGGGCTTGGTGCTGGTTCGTTCCATAAATTATGTATGTTCCTAATCTCTTTCGACAGTCCTTCTGGTAATGTCCTATCTTACCACAGTAGTGGCAATTCGGAAGCTCCTTTTGCTGGTACGGTGCTATCCTCTGCTGTGTCTACGCTCCGGGACGACAGATCGGTGCTCCTGCTCTGGTCTGGGCTTTGGCTTGTGTGGTCGTACTGGAACGTCTTGCTCCTCTGTCGATGGCCTCTTGGATCTTCGCCTCTGAAAGAACCTCCTCATAAGAAATCCTTGCCTGGGTGGTGGTATACCTCTGCAGCTCGAAAGTGAGGCCGTGATGGAATCTCTGGGCCTTCTCTAGGTCATTGGGTATCAAGACAGCACCAAATCTGTTAAGACGGCTAAACTCCGCGTCATATGCATCAACAATCATATTCCTTCGTTCTAGATGTAGGAACTGGGAGTACAGGGTATTTCTGACTTAGTTGGGAAATATTTAGCATTGAAGTATTCTAAGAACTGTTTCCAAGTCTGTTCTTGCCTACACTGCGCTCAATAGAATCCCACCAGTGATGGGCGTTGCCTTTTAGTTGGGCCCTCACTGCGGTCATCCAAAGGTCTGGATGCAGTTGTGAAGCCTCTAGTAGCATCTCCGTGTTGGCGACCCAATCGGAGATCTCCTCTACAGTCTCGTTGCCCAAAAAAGTATCTGGGCCCATCTGTCGGAACCATCGTACAGTACCACCTGTCTGAGCTGGTGGAGGTGTTGGTACGGGTGCTGAGACAGGTGTCCTCTTTAGAACGACCATCAAACTCTGTCTCAACATCTCAGTCTGGTGCCACTGTGCCTGCATCATAGTCTGGAAGAACTGAAGCATCTATGGCTGTCCATCTGATTATGGCATCTGGGGTGGATAAGGTGGAGGTGGTGGTAATGGGACCTCCGGTTGTGCGGTAGGTGTCTCCTTTGATGTCGGCCTCTCGGTTTGCGGCATCGGTATAGCCCCCAAAGTCTGGCCCTCAAAATGCGGCGTAGGGATCATCTGGGAAGTCTGTCCTTCGTGCTGCTGTGTAGGATCGCCCTGAGAAGTCTCGCGCCAATGTATCAGCTGGGCCTGTAGATTGGCCGGGGCCTGTGGTGGTGGTTGCGCTCCAGGTGGACCCTGGGATATCTCCTCTCTCTGGGTAGTGTCGGCTGGCACCACGGCACCAGGTGCTCCTCGTCCACTGCGCAAGTTTATCTTGCCACAAGAGATAGAACTTCATTAAAAAGTACGGAATCAAGCAAACAGGATGCAGATATTTAGAAGAAATACAAAGGAAGTTCAAAGACGTAATCAAAGTGGATGAGACCTAGTAATTTATATCCTATTGCAAGCTCGCTGGATATGTTACCATACCACAAGCGAATAAGTCGACCTGCATGGGCTACCACTAAAACTATGTCATGCCCCAGTCCCAAAAGTACACGGGACCAGGCCACGTGACAATAGCCAGCTGACACGTCTCCGAGGATATCATAATTTAATGGATCCTAACGAAGAGTGCTATGTTGTCCTAAATACTAACAAGTCCAATATCAATCAATAACAGGTAATCTAATCTCATCCACAATTATAACCAAAAAGTACTAGAATAAATACTGGAAAATAAATGCCAGTCTCAAATATCATAGTACAACCAAGAATGTCTGGTGGAAACAAACCCACTACTATGACGAAATAAAAGTACTGAATGACAGATAAAAAGAGTAATAACTAGGGCATCGGCTGACTAGATAGTGATGCTCCAATCCTAGGCAGAAGGCCTACCAAATGATCACAAAAACTCTGACGGTAGTACTTCTAGCTCCTCTACAGTCGCGTACCTCGTCTCTTGTCCGGGTCCGTACACTGTAGGGTAATATGCCTCGTCCAAATCTGAAAAGAAACCAAGTCCTCAGAGGGACGTAATAAGATACATAGAAGCATGCCATATATAAATACTGAATAAAATAAAATAAAGGGTGTGCTAACAATCTAAGTGAATGCAATGTTAGGACAACTTTGGTACGTATGGGTAGGTGCAGGCATAACGTCCAACACTCCGAAGAGCATGGAATCTGCATAGTATATAACGTCTATATCGCTTCGAAGAACGTGGAATCTTCATAGTATATAATGTCCATATCGCTCCGAAGAACTTGGAATCTACATAGTATATAACGTCCATATCGCTCCGAAGAACGTAGAATCTGCATAGAGGGAGTCATTGGATCTGTGGCTCCTTTGGATACTACGGATTCGAATGTGTGTATCCCATACGCCTACTAGTTGTCCTCCCCGCCCAATATAAATATACAAGTCGAATACTCGACGTGCATACCACGTATCTATATGCCAAGTCTCTACTAATACAAAATCTTGAATTACATACTAACCGTGATGCATGTCACACGTACCGATAGCTAGTCGAGTACGTGAAACCGCATCCCAATATAAATTTGTTACCATAAAACGTGTAAGAGTATCAGGTCTTGGAAGATATCAAAGTATCCTCCCAATGGGATGAGTCTGCTAGTGACTAGGTCAAGTACGCTACTCATCGACGCATCCGTCGACTGCACCCGAGTCAATCTCGAACGCGCACAGGTCTCGAAAGATATCCAAGTATCCTCCCAATGGGATGAGTCTGCTAGTGACTAGGTCAAGTACGCTACTCATCGACGCATCCGTCGACTGCACCCGAGTCAATCTCGAACGCGCACAATTGTATAAAAGAAGTAATAAAATTATGCATGTTCCCAATCTCTTTCGGCAGTCCTTCTGGTAATGTCCTATCTTACCACAGTAGTGGCAAGTCGGAAGCTTTTTTGGCAGGTATGGTGTCACGACCCGCACCCGGAATTTGGGCATGAGTCGTGGGTACGTCCAGCCTACGCCGCAGCATCGGCGGTAGAACGCTGTCTAGGTCTCAACATATAATATATCCTGTCAATAGTCTCAACTCCGCACGGAGGACAATGATAAATAATCCACAGTTCTATGATATACTCAATCACAAGCAATAAGAAATAATGGCACGATGGGAATAGAAAAGAGTTCTAATAAAAACAACCACAATAATCCAACTCAAATCCTGGGTCTAAATGACCTCACAAAGTCACAAATAATAAATACAACTCAGTCTCAGTCTAAAACAATAATACAGAAAAAGTAGTCTAAGAGCAGCCAGGTACGTTCTCCTCTAGGCTAGGCAACTCCTCTGGGATTTCTGGGGTGAAATCTCTCTCTAATCCTGGGCCATAATGAGTGGGGCAAAGATCCTCCAGGTCCTCTGAAAAATGTTATCCAGTCAGGATTGGAGCGAAGCACAAGCACTAACAGCAGTTTCATTAAATTGACAAAATCTATAAACAGTGTAAGAGATACAAGATGGAAATAAGTGCTGAAAATGAGAAGTACAGGAGAAATGAAATAGACAATAGAGCATCTAGCAATGAACAATAAACAGTGAATGCTAGAACAAGTGAATCTGAATATAATAGACATCTAGCTAAGTGTTTGAAATATCAGTTTATTATGTGATCGGCTTGGGACTTGATCAGGCTGGTTATATATGATTAACTATGATTCTTGTAGGTCAGGCTAACCATATGGTTAGCTATGATGCATGTAGTGGTCAGGTTAATCATATATAACAGCTATGATGCATGTAAGATGGTCAAGCCGCACCCAACGTGAGAAGTGGGGTAAGCTATGATGCATGTAAAGGATTTGGATATGATCACATAATCTACTAATAATTCCCCATCCCCCAGCTAGTACGATGGATTTCAATCACGACTCCTCATGATGGGGATCTAGGGTGCTAACCCGTGTATCCACAGTGTCGGAATCAAGTATGTAATACACTACAATTTATAGAAGTAATCAACAATAAAAACTGTCAGAGAATGTACTCGCCTGTGGTCCTGAGCAAGGTGTGAGGATCGATGTCCAAAGTGGGATCACAATGACCTAATTATGGAAATTCAAATGTCAAAATATTGAAATAAAAGAATAAACATGTTTAACTAATTAAGCACGAGGCCTCTAGGTCAATTCTAAAGCCTACTGGTCAATACTAGTCATTACTAGCTATACTAGACATATCAATACTTGATACCAACTAAACTAATTACTAATACTAAATATAACTGGCAAATACAAATCAAACCATACAATACTCACTAAGCTAATTTCCTAACTAATACTAACTTGTATCAATAACTGATACTAACCCCTTTCAAGTAGCCAAGATCTAGTTTAATAAACCCTTCACAGTTAACAGTCTGAACTGTTCAGACATACACATACATGATTTAATCTTGAGGCAACTATATGGCTACTGGCAGAAACAAATAGGTAAGAACTTGCTCACTCTTACACAGGCATGGATTAACATTGATACACAATATGTGACTACTGGATGCACAGGTATGCTTATCTGGTTAGCTATAATAGGCATCTAAACTACTAGCAGTCAGCCATCAAGACTTGTTCACCCCTAACACACCTCCCTGAGACACCGGCACTCACTCATGTATCTCACCTAGGTAAAACTGGTTCCTCACTGCACACACAGTCTACTCACCCACTACACATACTGACACAGTTATATTGTTTGAAGATGTTGAGACTTACACATACATAGTCAGTTTACACATAGGTCTCTAGAACTCTTTGCACCCTCATATCACTGATACTCCAAGACACACAGTTCTAATTAACTGAGACACCCTACACCAACACTATCCTACATCCACACAAGTAGACACTGCTACACACAGGAAAATTTGACCTGGATACACATAGACACAGCCACTGAAACACTAGGACACACACTCACATAGCTTCTACACATATAGGTATTTAAACTGAGAACACACAGACTCTCAAGTTCCCTCAGGTTGACACACACACACAGGAATTCTAACATGTATCCTGATACACTACTCAAGAGGACCCAATACACCACCATAACCCAATACCACATAGGCACACATTGGTACATAAACACAGCCACACACAGATTTGATACTCACCCACACATAAATTTATTACCTACACACACACAGTTTACACAGATAACCTGCTCCCTGAACTCAGACATTTACACAGCATTCACATACACAGTTCACTCTATTAAAACTGGGACAACTCTACACAATATGCACACACACATCAGATACTGCTACAAAATGCTACTGCCCCTACTTAAAAGTTAAAACTCTGTTTTTCAATAGTAAAGTGATGTTAAGGTATCTAATCAATCAAAGATTTATAAAAATGTCCATCTATCATACTGTAGCCTATCAAACCTACAAATCAAGTTCATAAAAGAATTGATCAAAGAATTAACTCCCATAATTTTAGCAGTGAATCCACTTGGATATTTCATCAGTTACCAAAACTGCTAATTCTTGGTCGTTTGGTATCCGAATTGTAGGCTCCAAAATTGTCGAAACTACAGACCCTGCCACTGCAACCAACTGCTATCCTCTACCACACCTACTCAACCAAAATTCCCAGACACTGATACACATCCTCTGCTCACAAATTGCATACACAGAAACCCTGTTTCGAATGTGCACCATGAAAACCCAAAACACACACCACTCTAGAACCCGACTGAACAGAGAACCATACATAGTCATCACCACACAACATATATTTATGTATATAGATAGGTATATCAAAAATATGCAGAACTTGAATAAGTTAGATAAATATATCCTTAATGAACATTTCTTCGAACACGTGCAGTGCAGAAAAACAAATATACATACAACCCATAAATTCCCAAACCAACCCTAGGAACCGAGATCTAAACCATACACGTTGGAGGATGGGATAGATCTACATGCAACACCTAGGGTTAGGGTTCACGAATTAATTGGGAAACCAAAAGTATGAACACCCAACCTAATCAAAACCCTAAAAATCAAACTCTACACAGAAGGGTGGTTTCCTAATGGCCATTAACATCTGAAAACAGGATTAAATGAATAAAAACAGAGTTTTACCTAGGGAGATGGCTTCTTCAATGGAGGTTCTTCTTCTTCAAGGCTTCTTGACCCAACCCCTTGCTTCTCTTTGCTTTGGAGGAGGAAAATAGAAGCCCTAGGGTTAAATCTCGAAAATTGGGTGGGGAGATGGTTTCTCTTGATGGAGGCTAGGGTTTCTCCTTTCTACATAAAGGAAGAGAGGGTTCCCTTTTATTTAAACAACTAGGTTAGGGTTTCCAAGCTTAGTTTTAGGTTAAACCTTTATGTTAAGTCATGTAGAACCTAGTTACTAAGGTTTGGTCAGTCAAGGGTTTGAGGTCCAAACTAAAGTTTGAATTCTAAGGTTTCTCTAGGATTGGTCTTCAAATTAGGGTTTCACTAAAACTAGGTCATGACTTAGGGTTTGGTCATCAGGGTTGTCCTAATGAGTTCTAGGGTTGACCTAAAACCAAATATTATTAACAACATATAATTACTTTATAAAACTCAATAATTAATTAAACACAAAATTATTCAAAATAGTGAAATTACATAAATACCCTTTTCTGGAAAGGTGGTAGTGACAAGTCTACCCTCCTAAAAGAAATTTCGTCCTCGAAATTAGACTGAACTAGAACAAGAATGAAATCAGAAAGGAAAATATACCTCGAGTCTAGAAGAGATACGGGTATTGCTCGCGTATTTTGTCCTCTCTCTCCCAGGTCGACTCCCCTGGAGAGTGATGTCTCCATGCAACACGAACCAAAGGAATAGTTTAGTTCCGCAACACCTTATCTCTGCGGTCCAAGATCTCTACGGGCTGCTCGGGGTAGCTGAGCGTCGGACCAACCTCAATCTCCGAGTGATCAAGTACGTGACTAGGGTCTGCCACGTACCGTCTCAGCTGCGACACGTGGAACACATCATGCACTCCCTCCAATGCAGGAGGCAAGTCCAGTCTATACGCCACTGTACCTACCCTCGCAAGAATGCCAAAGGGTCCGATGTAGCGTGGGCTAAGCTTCCCGCTTCTACCAAAACGAATCGTGCCACATGTCGGAGAAATCCGTAGGAATACTAGATCGCCAACCTAAAACAAAACAGTCTCAACACGCAGTCTAAACAACAACACAAACCAGAAAGTAACAATCTATACCTGAAACTCAAGGGGTCTACGGTGGCTGTCGGCCCAATGCCGCTGTCTGTCCTGCGCCACTCGCAGTCTGTCTCTGATGAGTTTTACCTTTTCTGCTGCATCCACGACCATTTCTGGTCCTAACAAGGCCCTCTCTCCAACGTCGTCCCAAGATAATGGTGTATGACACCTTCGTCCATAAAGAGCCTCAAATGGTGACATCTCGATGCTGGCCTGGTAGCTGTTGTTGTAAGCGAACTCCACCAGGTGCAGATGATCCTCCCAAGAACCTCCGAGATCTAGAACACAAGTGCGTAGCATATTCTCGAGAGTCTGAATAGTCCGTTCAGACTGCCCGTCTATCTGGGGGTGATATGCGGAACTGAACTTGAGCTGAGTGCCCAAGCTAGCCTGCAGACTCCTCCAGAAGTGGGAAGTGAAACGGCTATCCCGATCCGAGACGATGCTCACCGGAACTCCATGAAGTCTAACTATCTGTCGCACGTACATCTCTGCTAGCCTCTCTGTCGACGTGCCCACCTTGAAAGGTAAGAAATGGGCTGATTTGGTCAACCTGTCCACGATGACCCAAATCGCGTCCTTCCCTCCTGGAGAACGTGGAAGCCCTGAAACAAAATCCATGGTCACGTGCTCCCATTTCTACTCTGGGATCGGTAAAGGTTGAAGCAAACCACCTGGCCTCTGCCGGTCTGCCTTTACCTGCTGGCATACTAGACACCGGGATACGAAGCGTGCTACCTCGCGCTTCATTCCATACCACCATACGTGCTCCCTCAAGTCTCGATACATCTTGTTGGCATCGGGACGCATCGAGTACTGAGAGCGGTGTGCCTCCTGCAAAACCTCCTCGCACAACTTCCCACTCGGCACACACATTCTCGTGCCGTGCCGTAAGGAACCATCCTCTGTGATAGTAAAGTCGTCCGACAACCCTATCTGAACCTGTGCCCTGATACTCCTCAGAGCCTCATCCTCGTACTGCGCCACTCTGATCCTGTCCATCAGCTCGGACTGTATCTGCAATCCCCACATCTGAATCTCAGTACCGGGAACTAACACCTCAATCTCCAAGCTCTCCAAATCAGCCAACAAATGTCTATCTGTCGTCAAATACATAGCCATCGGATACCTGCTCAAGGCATCGGCGACTACGTTGGCTTTCCCTGGGTGGTACTACAGTGAGATATCAAAGTCCTTCATCAACTCTAACCACCTCCTCTGCCTCATGTTCAGCTCCTTCTGTGTGAATACGTACTTCAAGCTCTTGTGGTCTGTGAAGATCTCCATACGCTCTCCGTACAGATAATGCTTCCACAGCTTTAGAGCGAAGATAACTGCTGCCAACTCCAAATCGTGGGTGGGGTAGTTCTTTTCATGAGGGTGTAACTGCCTGGAAGCATAGGCAATTACTTTCCCATGCTGCTGGAGAACACATCCTAGCCCTTTCCCTGAAGCATCACTGTAGATGGTGAAACCACCTGTCCCTGCTGGCAACGTCAAAACTGGAGCTGTTGTCAACCTCTTCTTTAGTTCATCAAATGCAGCCTGGCACTCCTCCGTCCAGACAAAATCCATATCCTTCCTAGTCAGTCTGGTCATTGGTGCTGCAATCTTGGAGAAGTCTTGTACAAACCTCCTGTAGTATCCTGCTAGCCTGAGAAAACTCCTGATCTCAGCTACCGAACTGGGGGTAGCCCACGACTCCACTGCCTCGATCTTCTGCGGGTTAACCAAGATTCCGTCACCCGATACCACATGCCCAAGAAATTCGACCTTGTCAAGGAAGAATTCACACTTAGAGAGTTTTCCGTACAGCTTCTCCCTCCTGAGAGTCTCTAAGACCAACCTCAGGTGCTCTTCGTGCTCCTCCAGGGTCTTGGAATACACAAGAATATCGTCGATGAACACCACTATGAACTTGTCAAGGTACTGGTGGAACACCTTGTTCATCAGGTTCATGAATACTGCCGGTGCATTGGTTAAACCAAATGGCATCACCATAAACTCAAACTGGCCGTATCTGGTCCGAAAAGCTGTCTTCGGCGTGTCTTCTTTCTTCACCTTCACCTGGTGATAGCCTGATCTCAAATCTATCTTTGAAAACACCCTCGCCCCGCTCAACTGATCGAAAAGATCATCTATCCTCGGCAGCGGGTACTTGTTCTTGATAGTGATATTGTTCAAAGCTCTATAATCAATGCACATGCGCACCGTACCGTCCTTCTTCGGTACGAACAATACCGGAGCTCCCCATGGTGATGAACTGGATTTGATGAAGCCTTTGTCCTGCAGCTCCTCGACTTGCTTCTTCAGTTCTGCCAGCTCGCTGTTGTTGACTCTATAGACATGTTGTGAAATGGGCTCCGCTCCTGGAACCAAATCTATAGAGAATTCAACATCTCTGTCTGGTGGCAAGCCTGGCAACTCCTCTGGAAATACATCCAGGAACTCCGCTATCAGAGGATGTGGCAACTCCTCCTCTTCTGCCCTGGCTCCGCAAAATGTGCCCCTGCTCTGTTCCGCTGCTCCTCTGACGACCTCAAACTCCGGCTCTCCTGGTGGTCTAAATAATACTCTGCCTCTATAACAATCTATAGTAGCATGATGCCTACTCAACCAGTCCATTCGGAGTACAATATCATACCCCGGAAGTGGCATGACAAGTAAGCTCACGCTCAACTCTCGGCCTCCTACTGACACTCTCCGGTCCTTCCAGTGATCACGGACTAGGATATTACCTCCACCAGTCATGATCTTGCAAGTCCTAGCTAAAGGTTCTGTGTCTAAATGATGTCGAAGTGCATAAGATACAGACACAAAACTATGGGAAGCACCAGAGTCAAATAAGGTAAATACGGGAATGCAATCGAGAAGAACCGAACCTGTGATCAAGTCTCCTGCTGGCTCGATCTTCTCGACTGTCATGGCGTATGCTCGCCCCTGGGGTGCACCTCTCTGCTGCTGATGCTGGGCAAACTTCTGATGTTGTGGTGGAAGTGGTCCCCTCTGTTGTTGGCCTCCTGGTACGGTAGGTACCCTGTCTGGTCCTCTCTGGGCGGCTGCTCCACCCTGACCTGGACGAAAGGTAAGACAATCCTTCAGCTGGTGTGTCGTCGATCCACAGGATAGACATGAGCCCAATCACTTCCTGCAGATATCTCTAGTATGTCCCATCTTCCCGCAGTACGCGCACTGGATGGTAGGCTGGTTCTGTCTCTGTTGCTGATGCTGGACCTGCCCTCGGGCTGGTGCCTGATGCTGCTGCTGAAAGGGTCTCTGCTGTTGCTGCTGAAAGTGTGGACGCTTGCTCGGTCCCGTACTACTGTTTGCTCCTCCGGAACCATCGCGTCCCCTTTTGGGCCTGAGGCCCAAGTCGTCCTCGGCTACTTGGGCATCCATCAATATGCCCTCGTAGGTAGCTGTGCGACGTCCCGACGTGCGAGACTTGATCTCCCTTGTCAGCCCCTTTCTGAATTTCCGGGCCCTGTCCCCCGGATCTCTAATCATCGATGGCGCAAAGCGGCTCAGGCGGGAAAACTCCGCGGCATACTCATCGATGGACGAGCTCCCCTGGGCTAAGTCATGGAACTGACTCTCCAAAGCTCCCAGGGCGACATCAGGAAAGAACTTTTCTTTAAAGAGCTCCTTGAAATCCTCCCAAGTGAGTCCCCTGCGCATGAGTCTCGGCTCCGTGCGAAACCATGTCAAGGCAATATCGAACATCTGGCTGCCAGCAGCCTCGATCTGGAGGGCCTCTGGGAGCTGTGCCAAGCGCAAGTTCCTCTCGATGTCCTCTAGCCAATCATCGGCGTAGAGTATCCCTTCTGTCCCCTTGAACTCCCGAGGCATCATCCTCTTAAAATCTACAATGGTGCCCGGCCTCTGGTGGTGCTGATCAGGACGCTGCTGCTGCTGAGTGACTCTCTCTACAGCCTGGAGGGCCACTTGGTGAGCATTCTCCATGTTCACCCTCATCATCTCTGTCTGGGCCTGATGTGCCTCAGCCTGCACTCTCTGGGCCTCTGCCGACGTCCTCTGGGCATCGACCATGCCCTGAATCAAGGCGAACATCTGTGCCCCATCGACGGGCACACCTCCTGGATGCTGAACTGGTGGTGGTGGTAGAGGCCCCGTCGTAGCTGTGGGGACCCTCTGAACTGGTGGTGGAGGACCCCCGAATGCTGCAGACACTCCCACATGTACTGGAGATGTAGGAGGTACTACGAATGTCTGTCCGGCAGGGCGAGAGGTGGCAGACCTCTCTGAATCTGCTGCTCTGAGTCTCTGGGACCTTCTTGGCGGCATCCTGAAGGCAGATCGAAAGATTTAATTAAGGCAATAGATACGATATAATCAAGGAAGGACAAAAAAATTCTAAAGGAAAAATTATTAAGAGTAATGTCATAAGAATCAGAATTCCCTAATTGTGATTGAGCATATCCTCGGCCTAATTCCTATTTCCTAAAACAGGCTCGTAGTAATACTCTAAGAGAGCACCACTACGATATCGCTCTAATGCGGTTCTAGGACTCGACTACTGACTTACATGGGCCACCACTAAAAACGTGTCACGATCCGCACCCGGAATTTGGGCATGAGTCGTGGGTACATCCAGCCTACGCCGCAGCATTGGCGGTAGAACGCTGTCTAGGTTTCAACATATAATATATCCTGTCAATAGTCTCAACTCCGCACGGAGGACAATGATAAATAATCCACAGTTCTATGATATATTCAATCACAAGCTATAAGAAATAATGGCACGATGGGAATAGAAAAGAGTTCTAATAAAAACAACCACAATAATCCAACTCAAATCCTGGGTCTAAATGACCTCACAAAGTCACAAATAATAAATACAACTCAGTCTCAGTCTAAAACAATAATGCAGAAAAAGTAGTCTAAGAGCAGCCAGGTACGTTCTCCTCTAGGCTAGGCAACTCCTCTGGGATTTCCGGGATGAAATCTCTCTCTAATCCTGGGCCATAATGAGTGGGGCAAAGATCCTCCAGGTCCTCTGAAAAATGTTATCCAGTCAGGATTGGAGCGAAGCACAAGCACTAACAGCAGTTTCATTAAATTGACAAAATCTATAAACAGTGTAAGAGATACAAGATGAAAATAAATGCTAAAAATGAGAAGTACAGGAGAAATGAAATAGACAATAGAGCATCTAGCAATGAACAATAAACAGTGAATGCTAGAACAAGTGAATCTGAATAAAATAGACATCTAGCTAAGTGTTTGAAATATCAGTTTATTATGTGATCGGCTTGGGACTTGATCAGGCTGGTTATATATGATTAACTATGATTCTTGTAGGTCAGGCTAACCATATGGTTAGCTATGATGCATGTAGTGGTCAGGTTAATCATATATAACAGTTATGATGCATGTAAGATGGTCAGGCCGCACCCAACGTGAGAAGTGGGGTGAGCTATGATGCATGTAAAGGATTTGGATATGATCACATAATCTACTAATAATTCCCCATCCCCCAGCTAGCACGATGGATTCCAATCACGACTCCTCATGATGGGGATCTAGGGTGCTAACCCGTGTATCCACAGTGTCGGAATCAAGTATGTAGTACACTACAATTTATAGAAGTAATCAACAATGAAAACTGTCAGAGAATGTACTCGTCTGTGGTCCTGAGCAAGGTGTGAGGATCGATGTCCAAAGTGGGATCACAATGACCTAATTATGGAAATTCAAATGTCAAAATATTAAAATAAAAGAATAAACATGTTTAACTAATTAAGCACGAGGCCTCTAGATCAATTCTAAAGCCTACTGGTCAATACTAGTCATTACTAGCTAACTAGACATATCAATACTTGATACCAACTAAACTAATTACTAATACTAAATATAACTAGCAAATACAAATCAAACCATACAATACTCACTAAGCTAATTTCCTAACTAATACTAACTTGTATCAATAACTGATACTAACCCCTTTCAAGTAGCCAAGATCCAGTTTAATGAACCCTTCACAGTTAACAGTCTGAACTGTTCAGACATGCACATACATGACTTAATCTTGAGGCAACTATATGGCTACTGGCAGAAACAAATAGGTAAGAACTTGCTCACTCTTACACAGGCATGGATTAACATTGATACACAACATGTGACTACTGGATGCACAGGTATGCTTATCTGGTTAGCTATAATAGGCATCTAAACTACTAGCAGTCAGCCATCAAGACTTGTTCACCCCTAACACACCTCCCTGAGACACCGGCACTCACTCATGTATCTCACCTAGGTGAAACTGGTTCCTCACTGCACACACAGTCTACTCACCCACTACACATACTGACACAGTTATATTGTTTGAAGATGTTGAGACTTACACATACATAGTCAGTTTACACATAGGTCTCTAGAACTCTTTGCACCCTCATATCACTGATACTCCAAGACACACAGTTCTAATTAACTGAGACACCCTACACCAACACTATCCTACATCCACACAAGTAGACACTGCTACACACAGGAAAATTTGACCTGGATACACATAGACACAGCCACTGAAACACTAGGACACACACTCACACAACTTCTACACACATAGGTATTTAAACTGAGAACACACAGACTCTCAAGTTCCCTCAGGTTGACACACACACAGAGGAATTCTAACATGTATCCTAATACACTACTCAAGAGGACCCAATACACCACCATAACCCAATACCACATAGGCACACATTGGTACATAAACACAGCCACACACAGATTTGATACTCACCCACACATAAATTTATTACCTACACACACACAGTTTACACAGATAACCTGCTCCCTGAACTCAGACATTTATACAGCATTCACATACACAGTTCACTCTATTAAAACTGGGACAACTCTACACAATATGCACACACACATCAGATACTGCTACAAAATGCTACTGCCCCTACTTAAAAGTTAAAACTCTGTTTTTCAATAGTAAAGTGATGTTAAGGTATCTAATCAATCAAAGATTTATAAAATGTCCATCTATCATACTGTAGCCTATCAAACCTACAAATCAAGTTCATAAAAGAATTGATCAAAGAATTAACTCCCATGATTTTAGCAGTGAATCCACTTGGATATTTCATCAGTTACCAAAACTGCTAATTCTTGGTCGTTTGGTATCCGAATTGTAGGCTCCAGAATTGTCGAAACTACAGACCCTGCCACCGCAACCAACTGCTATCCTCTACCACACCTACTCAACCAAAATTCCCAGACACTGATACACATCCTCTGCTCACAGATTGCATACACAGAAACCCTGTTTCGAATGTGCACCATGAAAACCCAAAACACACACCACTCTAGAACCCGACTGAACAGAGAACCATACATAGTCATCACCACACAACATATATTTATGTATATAGATAGGTATATCAAAAATATGCAGAACTTGAATAAGTTAGATAAATATATCCTTAATGAACATTTCTTCGAACACGTGCAGTGCAGAAAAACAAATATACATACAACCCATAAATTCCCAAACCAACCCTAGGAACCGAGATCTAAACCATACACGTTGGAGGATGGGATAGATCTACATGCAACACCTAGGGTTAGGGTTCACAAATTAATTGGGAAACCAAAAGTATGAACACCCAACCTAATCAAAACCCTAAAAATCAAACTCTACACAGAAGGGTGGTTTCCTAATGGCCATTAACATCTGAAAACAGGATTAAATGAATAAAAACAGAGTTTTACCTAGGGAGATGGCTTCTTCAATGGAGGTTCTTCTTCTTCAAGGCTTCTTGACCCAACCCCTTGCTTCTCTTTGCTTTGGAGGAGAAAAATAGAAGCCCTAGGGTTAAATCTCAAAAAATGGGTGGGGAGATGGTTTCTCTTGATGGAGGCTAGGGTTTCTCCTTTCTACATGAAGGAAGAGAGGGTTCCCTTTTATTTAAACAACTAGGTTAGGGTTTCCAAGCTTAGTTTTAGGTTAAACCTTTATGTTAAGTCATGTAGAACCTAGTTACTAAGGTTTGGTCAGTCAAGGGTTTGAGGTCCAACCTAAAGTTTGAATTCTAAGATTTCTCTAGGATTGGTCTTCAAATTAGGGTTTCACTAAAACTAGGTCATGACTTAGGGTTTGGTCATCAGGGTTGTCCTAATGAGTTCTAGGGTTGACCTAAAACCAAATATTATTAACAACATATAATTACTTTATAAAACTCAGCAATTAATTAAACACAAAATTATTCAAAATAGTGAAATTACATAAATACCCTTATCTGGAAAGGTGGTAGTGACATATGGTGCTATCCTCTGCTGTGTCTACGCTCCGAGACGACGGATCGGTCCTTCTGCTCCGGTCTGGGCTTTGGCTGGTGTGGTCGTGCTGGAACGTCTTACTCCTCTACCGATGGCCTCTTGGATCTTCACCTCTGAAAGAACCTCCTCATAAGAAATCCTTGCCTGGGTGGTGGTATACCTCTGCAGCTCGAAAGTGAGGCCGTGATGGAATCTCTGGGCCTTCTCTAGGTTATTGGGTATCAAGATAGCACCAAATCTGCTAAGACGGCTAAACACCGTGTCATATGCATCAACAGTCAAATTTCCTTATTTTAGATATAGGAACTGGGAGTACAGAGCATTTCTGACTGTAGCTGGGAAATACTTAGCATTGAAGTATTCTAAGAACTGTTTCCAAGTCTGGTTCTTGCCTACACTGCGCTCAATAGAGTCCCACCAGTGATGGGCGTTGCCTTTTAGTTGGGCCCTCACTACGGTCATCCAAAGGTCTGGATGCAGTTGTGAAGCCTCTAGTAGCATCTCCGTGTTGGTGACCCTATCGGAGATCTCCTCTACAGTCTCGTTGCCCAAAAAAGTATTCGGGCCCATCTGTCGGAACCATCGTACGGTACCACCCATTTGAGCTGGTGGAGGTGCTGGTACGGGTGCTGGGACAGGTGTCCTCTCTAGAACGGCCATCAAACTCTGTCTCAAAGTCTCGGTCTGGTGCCACTGTGCCTGCATCATAGTATGGAAGAACTGAAGCATCTATGGTTGTCCATCTGATTATGGCATCTGGGGTGGATAAGCTAGAGGTGGTGGTAATGGGACCTCCGGTTGTGCGGTAGGTGTCTCCTTTGATGTCGGCCTCTCGGTTTGCGGCATCGGTATAGCCCCCGAAGTATGGCCCTCAAAATGCTGCGTGGGGATCATCTGGGAAGTCTATCCTTCGTGCTGCTGTGTAGGATCGCCTTGAGAAGTCTCGCGCCAATGTATCAGCTGGGCCTGTAGATTGGCCGGGGCCTGTGGTGGTGGTTGCGCTCCAGGTGGTCCCTGGGATATCTCCTCTCTCTGGGTGGTATCGGCTGGCACCACGGCACCGGGTGCTCCTCGTCCACTACGCAAGTTCATCTTGCTATAAGAGATAAAACTTCATTAAAAAGTACAAAATCAAGCAAACAGGATGCAGATATTTAGAAGAAATACAAAGAAAGTTCAAAGACGTAATCAAAGTGGATGAGACCTAGTAATTTATATCCTATTGCAGGCTCACTGGGCATGTTACCATACTACAAGCGAATAAGTCGACCTGCATGGGCCACCACTAAAACCATGTCATGCCCCAGTCCTAAAAATATACGGGACCAGGCCACGTGGCAATAGCCAGCTGACACGTCTCCAATGATATTCCAATTTAATGGATCCTAACGAAGAGTGGTATGTTGTCCTAAATACTAACAAGTCCAATATCAATCAATAACAGGTAATCTAATCTCATCCACAATTATAACCAAAAAGTACTAGAATAAATACTGGAAAATAAACGCCAGTCTCAAATATCATAGTACAACCAAGAATGTCTGGTGGGAACAAACCCACTACTATGACGAAATAAAAGTACTGAATGACAGATAAAAAGAGTAATGACTAGGGAATCGGCTGACTAGATAGTGATGCTCCAATCCTAGGCAGAAGGCCTACCAAATGATCACAAAAACTCTGACGGTAGTACTTCTAGCTCCTCTGCAGTCGCGTACCTCATCTCCTGTCCGGGTCCGTACACTGTAGGGTAATATGCCTCGTCCAAATCTGAAAAGGAACCAGGTCCTCAGAGGGACGTAATAAGATACATAGAAGCATGCCATATATAAATACTGAATAAAATAAAATAAAGGGTGTGCTAACCATCTAAGTGAATGCAATGTGAGGACAACTTTGGTACGTATGGGTAGGCGTAGGCATAACGTCCAATACTCCGAAGAGCATGGAATTTGCATAGTATATAACGTCCATATCGCTCCGAAGAACATAGAATCTGCATAGTATATAATGTCCATATCGCTCTGAAGAACTTGGAATCTGCATAGTATATGACGTCCATATCGCTCTGAAGAACGTGGAATCTGTATAGAGGGAGTCATTGGATCCGTGGCTCCTCCGGATACTACGGATTCCAATGTGTGTATCCCATACGCCTACTAGTTGTCCTCCCCGCCCAATATAAATATACAAGTCAAATACTCGACGTGCATACCACGTATCTATATGCCAAGTCTCTACTAATATAAAATCCTGAATTACATACTAACCGTGATGCATGTCACACGCACCGATAGCTAGTCGAGTACGTGAACCCGCATCCCAATATGAATTTGTTACCGTAAAACGTGTATGAGTATCAGGTCTCGGAAGATATCAAAGTATCCTCCCAATGGGATGAGTCTGCTAGTGACTAGGTCAAGTACGCTACTCATCGACGCATCCGTCGACTGCACTCGAGTCAATCTCGAACGCGCACAGTTGTATAAAAGAAGTAACAAGATATCATACAACATTTGTATATTTTAAATTAAACAGTAAATATGGCAAGGTATCTTGCCTGGGTCCTCAAGCTGTGAATGTCAATAGCCTGCTCCTGCAGTATCTCCTGGCTGGTCAGTGACCCTAAACATACAATATAATATAGCAAATTTTAATATCAGATACTAAAGTAATATACACAAAAGTACGACGCTGCTCTTAGATACTGACGCAAGGGTCGCGGCTGGTCGACTACAGAGTCGCTTGTGCACGTAGCTAAGATGCACACGTGTCCTGTCCTCAGTTGTTGTGTACCTCACGACAATAAATTACCAAGTTATGGGTTTACGAAACTTCTTATGTTTCGTACCATTACATGTCCTTATTTGTCATGTTACGGTGTACTTGGTCAATGTCTAAGTTTTTAGGTGAAATCAACGTTCTTATTAACAAGTCCTATTATTAAAGTAATTACTAATTCTTTAATTACCATCTAATCTTAATAAAGCATACACAAATAACCACATATATAAGGTTCAACATTAGTTAGGTTGTGTCAACACACGACATGACGACTCGAAGACACAACGAAACAAGAAGGAAAGAATGAAGGGAACGTATACCTAGTTGACTGAATGAGGGAGGGGGTCTGTGTTCGTCGACTGACTGTCCTCCGGCGATCGACGGAACTCCGTTCGGCGAGCAGCAACCAACGGCAGCAGCGGCAGTAACTGCAGCAGGTGCAGCAGCGGCAGTAGCAGCCTGGCAGCTGCGGCAGCGGGCTGGGACGGTGCTGGGATGGCGGTTGGGGCAGTCGGGGTCGGGTTGGATGGAGTTGATGCTGGTGACAGGGATGGTGATGGCACGTTGATGATGGTGAGGGTGGAGGCAGTCGGTGTAGGTGGTTAGCTGTAGGTGGTGTTGGGGTGGTGGACCGGCGAGTCTGGTGGCGGTGGCTGGCGGCATCAAGCGGTGTCGAAGGTGGTGGTTTGTAAGTCGGAAAGGGGAAAGGAGGTGCTCGGGTTTTCTAGTCGGGTTAGACGGAGGTGAAGGGATGGTGATGATGAGGGATGGGAGTGGTGGTCAGGCGGCGGTGCAGGCGGCATAAGAGGGTGGTCCGACGAGTCTGGTGGCGGCTGAGGTTGGGGTGGATGTCCGGTCGGGTAGGGATGGGTGCTCGGCAAGGGGGTGTTCGGCTAGGGTTGAAGGGAAGGGATGGTTTGCTAGGGTTTCAATAGTAGAAAGAATGTGTATTTATATAGGAGAGGGAATTATAGGCTGACCTCAGGATTTGGCCGGCCTGGACTCTTGGTATCATGCCCCAGTCCCAAATACGTAGGACTAGAAATACGTAACACGCCAGCCGTATGTATACGAACTCCAATATATGGAAACCATATACACACGTACACTGTACATGAATATCCAATCCACCAGTGGTAATATACTGTCACAATAAGTCACACGTAATCTATATCTCATCCATAGCACAAATAAATAGATAAATGGAAATAAATAACTGAATATCAAGATGAGTACCAAAGTATGATAGTCGGATGGAAACAAATCCACTGTAAATCGACTATACTAAAACTACTAAAGAGAGAAGAGAATAAACTCTAATATAAGAATAGCAACAGAATCTCTAATAGCTGCAATGAATCACAGGCACTCCAAAGGTAAGACCTTCTCAGTCTGATAAGTAGCGTCAGGTCCAGGTCCATACTCCTGCGGATACTCCTGCTCGTCTATATCTAGAAAGGGACTAGGTCCTCAGAGGGATATAACAAGATACATAGAAGCATGCCAATAAAGTACTGAAATAAATATCTAATGAGACGCCTAACCGTCTATGTGAATGCAGTTTAAGAACAACTTTCAAACAAGTGGGCTATCTGGCTAAAAATGGGATTGGCGTGACTCTCTCGGAGAATCAGGGGCCAACAAAGCATGTCGTCTTTTGAACGGCAGAGGCCGCCTGATAATATATAATATATAAGGGTCATCACCGTCCGTATCTCTAGCAAAGCTTCCGGGTTACAGAAAAAAAAAGTGCAAAGGAGCCTAAATGCCTTACTTGTTGTTCTTCCTACCCCATGCTCTAAGCATGTCACATCCATGACACGATTTGGTTCATAGCCTATCTTTAGTATAATAGCCCAATCCTGCAACCATACAAGGACAAAGATTGGACCACCGTACTACAATAGGCTATATCCATAGACTACTAATGTCACGACCCACACCCGGTTTAGGGGCACGAGTGCGTGGGTACGTCCAGCCTACGCCGCAGCATCGGCGGTAGAACGCTGTCAAGGTCGTGATACTATCTAGCAAATCTCACACAAACATCCAATCTCCATAAGGAGGCACGGATGACACGAATAAAATGTACACATACTCAATCACAGGATTACAGCATGATAAGATATCGAACAAAATTAAATACAACACAAGTCAAAAAGTAATAATCTAACTCAACAATTAACCAAGTCTCAATAAAATGCCGGAGACAAATCCGGTACCAAATAGTCTGCTAAAAGAACTAATCAGAAAACTAGAAGAATTAGTGATTTTGGCTAGACCTCCCGGAATTACAACTAACTACCAAGCCCAAGTGCAGCTACTCACCATATGGTCCATAAAGTGTCGGACAGCGGTCCTCTAAGGCATAGTCTGGAAAAATGTTTCCAGTCAGGAAGGAGCAAAGTAAAAATCTCAAATAACAGTTCCATATAATTGATAAGGACTATAAAGCAATAAACAGTTGATGCTAGATACTAAGAAGACAGTGAATAAATGCAATGGAAAAATAAAGAGACAGGCAATATAAAGGAACAGGCAATAGGCAATATGACATAGTCAGCGCATATATAAAAATAAAAGGAACAAGGTGCAGTATCATATACGGGTGATGTAGTATATGAATTAAAATAGGGAACTGTAATCTATTCTAAGTGTTTGAAATAGTAGTTTCAAAATATGATCGGCTTGGGAACATGTACGATAGCTATAGGGCCTGGCTAATCATGGGTGAAGAGCATGATTAACACTTACATTGTTCTACACTACAATAAGAGGTTATGATCACATTTCTTACTAACTACTTCCCCGCCCCCAACTAGTACTGTGGATCCAACCATGACACGTCACGATACACGAGCAAGTCCAATCTATCATGTACGATGTCTAATATACATGTCGTGTACAATGTCAATACGATAATCAATGTAACATCTCATGACTGCAGATCCAAGCTATACTAGTCCGTGTAGCACAGTGTCAAGGATTTAGATGTAGCATTTCTAGATTATTGAAATTATAAAAATTATCAACAATTGGAAATTATCAGAGAATGTACTTGCCTTGGGTCCTTAGCTGATAATTATTGATGTCATATTCCAGAGTATCCCCTGGGTGAAGCAACAGTCCTAAAAATATATCATAATATCACTTGTATCAGGTGCTACCCTAACACACAGTCAAAAACACTGGCCTCAGGGCCATGCCCGGCAGGGCACTAGTCAACTAGGGTCATCTAGTAGGGATACATATTATACTATACCAATTGAACAATAAAAATATATATATATATATATATTTATCCCAAAATAGTACGTATACTATTATATTTTATATACCAAAATACGTATATATCATATATGTGCAAAAGTACATTTTTAGAATATACATATATATATTGTCAATATCATTCTTAAACATACTAATATTAATTCACCAAATTAAATTTATACCATATAAAAATACCAAATATACATACATATACATATGCATTAATTAAATACATACTTATACAATTAATTTAAATACATACTATACTCATACAATTAAATAAAAATAAATAATATACATATATTAATTTTATATACTGAAAATATATTAAGTATACCAATAATACATATAGTAGAACACGTATTTATATATACCAATCATATATATATATTGGAAATATACATTAAATGTATGTACAATATATATATATATATATATATATATATATATATATATATATATATATATATATATATATATATATATATATATATATATATACATTTATACTCATTATACACATTTGAGAATATACTAAGTATATATATATACAAAATATATATACATATACCAAACATTATATATTTTTATACCAAAATACATATATATATGGAATACACATACTATACACCAAAAATACATTTATACATATATACTAATAAAATATTTTCATATATCATTTATATATATATATATACATTTATACATACATATACTAAAGTATATATATATATACTATGCTTATACATGTTTAACATTTTATTTATAAATAATATACATGTACATATATTAAAAATATACATTACTAATGTATTTATATACTATACATATATGCGTATTAAACATTAATTAAATAATTACTTATACATATACATATATTATATATATACTCATACGTATATATGCGTATGTATATACATATATATATATATATATATATATATATATATATATATATATATATATATATATATATATATACACAAGGAAGAAGGAGATGAGAAACTCACAGCGGGGCTGGGCTTGCTGGCCGCCGGAGTACGGCCCGCCGGAGGTCGGCTGATGGAGGAAGTAGATAGAGGTGGTGATGGTTGATGTAGATGGAGGTGGTGGTGGTAGTCCGGCCGGCGCAGCGGCGATGGCGGCCCGAGCAGCAGTAGCCGGCGGCAGCGGCAGCTGAGCAGCAGCGGCCGGGCGGCAGCAGCAGAGCAGTAGTAGGCCGGCGGCAGGCCGGAGTTGAGGGCCGGGGTGCCCAGAGTACAGTGGGTGTATGGGTTGTTCCCCCCCCTTTGAAATCAAAAAAAAAAACTAAAGAAAGAAGAAGAAGGGAAGAAGAAGAAGAAGAGAAGAAGAAAAGAAAAAAAGTGGAGAAAAAATGAGATGAGGGCTACGGTTGGGGTGAGGGAGAATGTGGGGGCTTGTTAGATGAGGGCTACCTAGGTTTTTGGGGATTAGGGTTTGATGTGACATGACATATATAGGGAGAGAGGGTGTATGAATTTAAGGGTGAGGATGGACCCATTAAATGAGTGGTCCAGATTGGTCATGGAGAATTTTATGTGGGGATGAGGGTGAGAGGCTACTTAAATAATTATTAGGCTCCCTCATTGTTTTAAACAAATGAGGTGTTGACACAAAATACAAATTTACAAATTAGCCCCCTTAAATTTGGATATTTGCACAGACACATGAAATAACGAAAATTTGGCAGGCGATTTGGCGTCCGGTGTTTTGTAGGGTCAGGGGGCGCTGTAAGTTTGGTATGGGCTCAATTAGCAGGGCACTGGAATTAAATTAGAATTTTCAGAATCGGTTAAAATAGTATCCTCAATTTAATTAGAAATAAATGCAAGTTGTGTTCTAAAATTTATTAGGAGTATATGGGGCCAAAATCAGGTCAGGTCATCAATACCAATAATGAAGTAGACTCAGAACAGGATATTATCCTAATTTGGGCCGCACGAAAAATAGGTCAAGATTGCCTCCAATTTCGATTGGAACGCACAACGATACAAGATAGGAATTTTAAATAAACGTCCGCGACGACTTTTGTGCGGCTAGAAATAATGTACAAAGAGCATAATCATGAGTTGCAAAAATAGCAGAATGGAAGGCGGGCATGTCTAGGGCAAGATTGTAAAATTTGTTGGAAGACAAAAGTCAGGGTAGCGCTCCAAATATCGAAGCAAAGGCAATGCACAATAATTAATTAAAATACGGTAATTAATTACAATCTCCAATAAATAAATTCTAGATAAACAATTAAATACAGAATTCCACAACTTGGACAGGCGTTCATCTACTGGGCTTCTAGGTCAAGTCTGCTAGCTCAAAATAAATGAACACTGCATATAATACTATATTTAATTACACATCACATAATTATTTAAATTAAATATACTATCATGCAATTATTTAATTGTAACTACCATAATATTAAATATTATAAAAAGTCAAAAATACCCCTGTTTTTGGAATATGGTAGTGACAAGTCTACCCTCCTTAAAAGAATTTCGTCCTCAAAATTTAAAATCCTCAAAGTAGCGTTTAATCATACACATTATTATTTTTTCCTCAAAGTTTAATTCATCAACCACGAAATCAGTTAATAATCCACAATGTCTTTTCACAATTTTCAAAAATTCTGAAATTGTTGCATTCCGAAAAATCCTCGAAATAAAAATCAAAGTCCATTTTTATCAAAATTCCCCAAAATTTTTAGTTAAAAAAATTCAAAACTCGGAATTTAATATCCACTCCTCTAATTTGATTTTAATCAATGCACAAATATATAAATTGTAATCTCGTCCCACAAAGTTTGAATTTAAACGTTTATCCATCAAAATTTTATTTCTTGATTTTCTCTTCTCAAATACTCAACAATGCGATACTTAAGGATTCTCTAATTGCAACATCCAATATAAAATTCTAAAATTCATAACTTGCAATTAAATAAATATATTGATAAATCTCCCAAAATTTCCAAATTTTATAACCAATTTAATCATGTCATAATCTTCCTGGAATTAATTAAACCACCAATTATGAAATGTTAATTTCTTAACCCTCTATTTAAATCAATGGTTATCCTAGAATTTTAATCATCTTGTCTCTCTTGTCAAGTCATAACCCCTTCAGAAATCTTCGTCATGGTCAAACCCCAATAATCCTGATCTAAAAATCTTTCCTATAATTATACAATATGCAACCTAAGGGGAATATGTACGGTCATGGTGTCTTTTGTCATGGTATTGCAGTCTCTGTATCCGGGGTACTACTAACTACATTATAACAAGAAATCATGCGTACAAGCTACGGTACTAAGGTATCAATCAATCAATCAATCAAGTAGATAGGAATAGAAGGAAGGAAAGAACAGAGCCTGCTAACACATTACCTGTAGTATCAGTCTCCTCGACCGTCATCGCAATGCCCCGTCCTGCTGGGGTGGTTCCCTTCGCGGGTGCTGAGCAATATACGGTTCCACAGGTAGCCTAACTGGATCTCTATAATCTGAAGCTGTGCGCTGGCCGGGAAGATAAGGGGCTAGAAGACAATCCCTTACTCGATGTCCAGCAGCGCCGCAGTGCAAACAAAGTCCTAGCCTCGTTCTACAGCTCTCCCAAAGGTGACCTGGCTTCTTATAGAAATGACAAGTCTGCTGTGTCTCTCTCGGAGGCTGTTGTTGATTCTGCTGAACACGGACTGATGCCTGGTACTGTTGTTGATTCTGATACGCCCATGGATGTTGCTGGATAGGAACTGGTGCTAGGTACTGCGGTGGATGCTGAAATGTCCATGGTTGTTGCTGAATATGAAATAGTACTTGGTACTGCTGTTGGTACTGAATACGGGGATGCTTGGCTGGTCCTGTGCTACCATTCGTATCTCCAAAAGTATTGTGACTCCTCTTAGGCCTGAGATCCAGATCCTCTTCTGCAATCTGAGCATCCATCAAGATAGCCTCAAAGGTAGCGGTACGACGACCAGAAGTGCGTGATCGAATCTCTCTCGTTAGTCCCTTTCTAAATTTCCGGGCTCGATCTTCTGGGTCTCGAATCATGGATGATGCAAAACGGCTCAATCTACAGAATTCTGCAGCGTACTCGTCGACCGACATGTTTCCTTGAACTAAGTCATGAAACTGACTTTCCAAGGTTCCCAATGCCACGTCGGGAAAAAACTTCTCCTTGAAGAGTTCCTTGAAGGTCTCCCAAGTAAGTCCTTGCGCGGTAATTCTCGGCTCAATGCGATACCACGTGAGTGCGATATCGAACATCTGACTGCCAGCGGCTTCTATCTGCAAGTTCTCCGAAATTTGGGTCAATCGCAGACTCCTCTCTATATCCTCTAGCCAGTCGTCAGCGTAGAGTATCCCTTTGGTGCCTTTGAACTCTCGAGGCATCATCCTTTTAAAGTCCACTATAGTGCCTGATCTCTGCTGCTGGCCAGGAAACTGCTGGTACTGTGCTACTCTCTCCAAAGCTTGGAGAGTCACTTGATGAGCATTCTCTATGTTTTCTCTCATCAGCTCGGTTTGTGCCTGGTGCGCTTCTGCTTGCACTCTCTGAGCCTCAGCTTGAACTCGCTGAGCGTCTGCCGTTACTCTCTGGGCATCTACCATGCCCTGGATCAAGGTAAACATTTGCGTCCCGTCAATGGGCAAACCTCCGGGAATCAAAGTCGGTGAAGGAGGAAGGTTGTCCGTCACAACTGCGGCAATCTTCTGAACAGGTGGGGGAGGAGGATCCCCGATAAGTGCAGATACACCTACATGCATCGGAGATGTAGAAAGAACTACTGCTGTCTGTCCCTCAGGTGGAGAGATGGCAGACCCCTCTAAAGCTGATGTTCCCGCTCTCATAGACCGTGTCTGCGGCGACATCCTGAAGACAGATCCCAAAGAATCAATTTAGGCAAAATGCGATATCGTCAAGGAAGGACAGTACAGTTCTAAAGAGCAACATTCAAGATAAATAGGTTGAAAGAAAAATCCTAGTTGTGATTGCACAGGTCAAAGATGCATCCAAGGTTTGATACCTCTATCCCTCTAGGGTACCAAAGTTCTACTAGAACATACTCACTGCTAGCTTCCTTACCTACTACAACCGTTGATACTAGTTATCCTTATCACTCAAGTGCATATCAATACAACACATCATACTAAGTACTGCTCTCTCCAATACAATCCTAGATGAACACCCAAGTCAGTTGGCAGTGAGATCTCAATCATGCTCAAGCCAACAGATCCTTACACATGCATCTTATCTACTTATATACTAATACATCTCTCCCACTATAAAATCTTATCCTCAAATAAAATTCCTCAAAATAAATCCTCGAATAAATTTTAAAGTAAAAATGCATACACTTTCCTCAAGGTTAATTATCTAAATACTGAAGTAAAAATTTTATCAATTCCAAAAATCCTTACAGCTTTGTCTATGTTCATTGAATCGAATCTGAATTCCTCAAAATAAATTTTAATAACATAATATCTCAACTTCTTAAAATTCAAAAATGCAATTCGTTTTCAATCTTCAAATTATAATTTAAATCCATATCTAGTAGTCCAAGAGCCCTAGTGTTATCTTTTCTCACTGTCCTCATCGACATGCGTCATCAGATAATACCATAAATCAGTCTGCAAATTTATCTTGATATGAAATCAACCCTACAATGAAACCAAAATCCTAATTTAATAACTAATCAACAATAATCAAATGTAATATCAACAAGTGAGAATGGACGAAAACAAGGGAAATGTTTTAAATTGGAAGTTTTAACAAGATTCTCAGGGGTCATCCCAGGAATCTCTCAAGGGATTGTGATTGAGTATTCGCTCTCGTCCTAGTATCCTATGTCCTAGATTCTATCGCAGGCACGCAATAGTGTAACAAGGATGCCACACTACTACGACATCGCACAACTCGCGAAGTCTGACCTGCATGGGCCACCACTAAAAATGTGTCACGACCCGCACCCGGTTTAGGGGCACGAGTGCGTGGGTACATCCAGCCTACGCCGCAGCATCGGCGGTAGAACGTTGTCAAGGTCATGATACTATCTAGCAAATCTCACACAAACATCCAATCTCCATAAGGAGGCACGGATGACACGAATAAAATGTACACATACTCAATCACAGGATTACAGCACGATAAGATATCGAACAAAATTAAATACAACACAAGTCAAAAAGTAATAATCTAACTCAACAATTAACCAAGTCTCAATAAAATGCCGGAGACAAATCCGGTACCAAATAGTCTGCTAAAAGAACTAATCAGAAAACTAGAAGAATTAGTGATTTCGGCTAGACCTCCCGGAATCACAACTAACTACCAAGCCCAAGTGCAGCTACTCACCATATGGTCCATAAAGTGTCGGACATCGGTCCTCTAAGGCATAGTCTGGAAAAATATTTCTAGTCAGGAAGGAGCAAAGTACAAATCTCAAATAACAGTTCCATATAATTGATAAGGACTATAAAGCAATAAACAGTTGATGCTAGATACTGAGAAGACAGTGAATAAATGCAATGGAAAAATAAAGAGACAGACAATGTAAAGGAACAGGCAATAGGCAATATGATATAGTCAGCGCATATATGAAAATGAAAGGAACAAGGTGTAGTATCATATACGGGTGATGTAGTATTTGAATTAAAATAGGGAACTGTAATCTATTCTAATTGTTTGAAATAGTAGTTTCAAAATGTGATCGGCTTGGGAACATGTACGATAGCTATAGGGCCTGGCTAATCATGGGTGAAGAGCATGATTAACACTTACATTGTTCTACACTACAATAAGAGGTTATGATCATATTTCTTACTAACTACTTCCCCGCCCCCAACTAGTACTGTGGATCCAACCATGACACGTCACGATACACGAGCAAGTCCAATCTATCATGTACGATGTCTAATATATATGTCGTGTACAATGTCAATACGATAATCAATGTAACATCTCATGACTGCAGATCCAAGCTATACTAGTCCGTGTAGCACAGTGTCAAGGATTTAGATATAGCATTTCTAGATTATTGAAATTATAGAAATTATCAACAATTGGAAATTATCAGAGAATGTACTTGCCTTGGGTCCTCAGCTGATAATTATTGATGTCATGTTCCAGAGTATCCCCTGGGTGAAGCAACAGTCCTAAAAACATATCACAATATCACTTGTATCAGGTGCTACCCTAACACACAGTCAAAAACACTGGCCTCAGGGCCATGCCCGGCAGGGCACTAGTCAACTAGGGTCATCTAGTAGGGATACATATTATACTATACCAATTGAACAATAAAGATATATATATATATTTATACCAAAATAGTACGTATACTATTACATTTTATATACCAAAATACGTATATATCATATATGTGCAAAAGTACATTTTTAGAATATACATATATATATTGTCAATATCATTCTTAAACATACTAATATTAATTCACCAAATTAAATTTATACCATATAAAAATACCCAATATACATACATATACATATGCATTAATTAAATACATACTTATACAATTAATTTAAATACATACTGTACTCATACAATTAAATAAAAATAAATAATATACATATATCAATTTTATATACTGAAAATATATTAAGTATACCAATAATACATATAGTAGAACACATATTTATATATACCAATCATATATATATATTGGAAATATACATTAAATGTATGTACAATATATATATATATATATATATATATATATATATATATATATATATATATATATATATATATATATATATATACATTTATACTCATTATACACATTTGAGAATATACTAAGTATATATATATACAAAATATATATACATATACCAAACATTATATATTTTTATACCAAAATACATATATATATGGAATACACATACTATACACCAAAAATACGTTTATACATATATACTAATAAAACATTTTCATATATCATTTATATATATATATATACACATTTATACATACATATACTAAAGTATATATATATATACTATGCTTATACATGTTTAACATTTTATTTATAAATAATATACATGTACATATATTAAAAATATACATTACTAATGTATTTATATACTATACATATATGCGTATTAAACATTAATTAAATAATTACTTATATATATACATATATTATATATATACTCATACGTATATATGCGTATGTATATACATATATATATATATATATACACAAGGAAGAAGGGTGAAGGAAGAAGGAGATGAGAAACTCACAGCGGGGCTGGGCTTGCTGGCCGCCGGAGTACGACCCGCCGGAGGTCGGCTGATGGAGGAAGTAGATGGAGGTGGTGATGGTTGATGTAGATGGAGGTGGTGGTGGTAGTCCGGCCGGCGCAGCGACGATGGCGGCCCGAGCAGCAGCAGCCGGCAGCAGCGGCAGCTGAGCAGCAGCGGCCGGGCGGCAACAGCAGAGCAGCAGTAGGCCGGCGGCAGGCCGGAGTTGAGGGCCGGGGTGCCCGGAGTACAGTGGGTGTATTGGTTGTTCCCCCCCCCCTTTGAAATCAAAAAAAAAACTAAAGAAAGAAGAAGAAGGGAAGAAGAAGAAGAAGAGAAGAAGAAAAGAAGAGAAGTGGAGAAAAAATAAGATAAGGGCTACGGTTGGGGTGAGGGAGAATGTGGGGGCTTGTTAGATGAGGGCTACCTAGGTTTTTGGGGATTAGGGTTTGATGTGACATGACATTATATAGGGAGAGAGGGTGTGTGAATTTAAGGGTGAGGATGGACCCATTAAATGAGTGGTCCAGATTGGTCATGGAGAATTTCATGTGGGGATGAGGGTGAGAGGCTAGTTAAATAATTATTAGGCTCCCTCATTGTTTTAAACAAATGAGGTGTTGACACAAAATGCAAATTTGTAAATTAGCCCCCTTAAATTTGGGTATTTGCACAGACACATGAAATGACAAAAATTTGGCGGGCGATTTGGCGTCCGGTATTTTGTAGGGTCAGGGGGCGCTGTAAGTTTGGTATGGGCTCAATTAGCAGGGCACTGGAATTAAATTAGGATTTTCAGAATCGGTTAAAATAGTATCCTCAATTTAATTAGAAATAAATGCAAGTTGTGTTCTAAAATTTATTAGGAGTACATGGGGCCAAAATCAGGTCAAGTCATCAATACCAATAATGAAGTAGACTCAGAACAGGATATTACCCTAATTTAGGCCGCACGAAAAATAGGTCAAGATTGCCTCCAATTTCGATTGGAACGCACAACGATACAAGATAGGAATTTTAAATAAACGTCCGCGATGACTTTTGTGCGGCTAGAAATAATGTACAGAGAGCATAATCATGAGTTGAAAAAATAGCAGAATGGAAGGCGGGCATGTCTAGGGCAAGATTGTGAAATTTGTTGGAAGACAAAAGTCAGGGTAGCGCTCCAAATATCGAAGCAAAGGCAATGCGCAATAATTAATTAAAATACGGTAATTAATTACAATCTCCAATAAATAAATTCTAGATAAACAATTAAATACAGAATTCCACAATTTGGACAGGCGTTCATCTACTGGGCTTCTAGGTCAAGTCTGCTAGCTCAAAATAAATGAACACTGCATATAATACTATATTTAATTACACATCACATAATTATTTAAATTAAATATACTATCATGCAATTATTTAATTGTAACTACCATAATATTAAATATTATAAAAAGTCAAAAATACCCCTGTTTTCGGAATGTGGTAGTGACAACTAATAACTGCTAAGTCTTCTAACATGCAAGGTTTCTAACATCAGTTATCCCTAACGCACGGCCCATACGTACAGGAGGCCAGACCTGTCACGCAGTCCATGATCTATATGAGACTCACACTCGTGTAACAGCTGTGTCACGGCCAATGAAACATAATGATGCTTCATGATAATAGGGTGGTATCATAACAAGGTCAATGCATATACATAAATAAAAACAAATCACGACGACACCGTCGTTGCACCCAAGTTTTCTTGGACGCACATTTTATATATATAGTTAAAATATATGAACTAATAACAGAAAATAAAGATGCATGCAACATATGGAATAAGAATAATAGTACAATGGCAAGGTATATTTGTCTGGCAAGAAGCTGCAAAATATAACGTCCAGATATCAAACACACAAGATTAGAAGCTACGGTCTCAGAATGAACGTCTCCGGATGCTGAAATAAACATCACAAACATTTCCAGAATAAGGGAAATAGCTAGAAAACACTATCCTTCGTCCAATTTGAACACATGAGCAAAACGGTAATTTCGGGTCAAAGCGGGCTCCATATGTGGGCCACTTTGCACCGAAAAGCGTGCCAGGGGTAACAGTCTCTAAATGGGACAAATTATAGGTCAAACGAACTCTAAAAGTCACTACAAACTCAATGGTATATCTAAATATAGATTCCGGTGAGCCGAACACAATTTTGCCCAAATAGTCAACCGTGGGACCCGCCAATAGGTGACTTGGTCAACCGTCTCAGAATTGCATGAAAATTGGGTCACAGGACCAGCGCGATACCACGAGTCTAGCGGCATAAGTTTCATCGCATTCTGACGAGCATGCACTAAATGGTGCAAGATTTTACAAAAGTTGTAATACGGGGAATTTCTGCGGATACGGGCTGATTTTGACGCGCACACGCGTCCAAATCAGTTTTTGCGAAAGCCCACACGTCTTGGTATACCGTGCTCACCTTTTGGTATACTTGGTACACGAAGGGACGGTCCCGTTTGGCGGGGCGCGCTCCGTATCTTAATTTTTGGAAATTAGAAAAAGTTTGTTTTCGTAGTTTTCTAACTAATTTAATTCTACACACAGCAACTAATAAATTATTTTATTTGACAGGAAATAAACTAGGTTAGGTGGTCTCCGCATATAAAAAAAATTGAATTTGGATCTCTGTGGTGGGAGATACGAGTCCGTGAACTTAGGTAGTTACCGCAGTTTTCTGCGATCCCAAAAGTTATCGTTTTTTGTCAACTTGGTCGCTGTTTTCGCCTAGGTTTACGCACTGTTCGAGATAAACTAACACACAGATATGGGAGGGAGTTAAGTCATGAACATACCGGTGAAGACAGGGTCGAGTTTGGTCGAGCGATGGAACGGGAAATAGAGCATGAACAGGGGTACGATGTTGATCAAATTCTATCGCGGTATTGTGCGCGGTTGTAGAAGCATAAAAAATACGCTGGATGGCTATACGCAGCATGTTGATGCAGGGCAACGTAAAACAGAGGACCTCAGAGCCATCAACATGCAACAAAGCTTTTCCGCTGAGCACAGCGTAAAGTATAAAGCTCAAGGACCATCCGCGTAATGCAGTATGTCCAGGCTGCTTCAGCGTAAAAAGGGTGCTACAGCGCCTTTTTGGCGTAGAATTCATCCGCTTTCAATGCAGCATTGAAGTGTACGAGGAACGCTTCGTATTCTTCAAAATGAACCTGTCAGATCAGACAATGAACCTGACGTCTGGACTCCTGACAAAGAGTACTGTACGACTACCAGGCGACGGCTATAATGATGGCACGGCACTGCAACCCAGGCTGTCATTTATTGCTATTTCCTTGGCGTAAACCACTTTTACGCATACAAAGGAATATGCTACCTAGTTTTACACAGGCAGATGTGAGCTGTTTACGCTCCGCAGAAGACAAACAGACTGCCACGTCAAAAGCTGCTCTTCGTACAGGGCTCGAGGCACGTCTCTGTATTTAATGCGCAGAGCGGTGACAGGTTCTCGAGGCACGTCTCTGTATTTAATGCGTCGAATACTAACAGATTCCCGAGGCACGTCTCTGTATTTTATGCGCAGAAGAGTGGCAGGCCTTCAAAACACGCCTCTGTATTTAATGCGCAGGATAATGGCAGATCTCTGCATTTAATGCAGGAGATTTGATTAAATGTCACCGAACCGTCGTCTAGTGACATTTCCTTTGCGTAAACTGCTCTTACGCATACAAGGGGATACGCTGCCCAGTTTTACACAGGCAGACGTGAGCTTCTTACGCTCCGCAGAAGGCAAACAGACCGCCACGTCAGCAGTTACTCTTCGTACGGGATTCGAGGCGCGTATTTGCATTTAATGTGCAGAATGATGGCAAATCTTCAAGACACGCCTCTGCATTTAATGCGCAGGATGGGGGCAGATCTCTGCATTTAATGCAAGATATTTGATTATATCTCCAAAAGCTGTAATCTCAGTTAAAACGTCCACATCATCTCGGCTTCTACGCCCACTCGGCCTCTCTGCCCACTCGGCTCCTACGCCTACTCGACTTCTACGCCTACTCGGCCTCTATGCCCACTCGGCTCCTACGCCTACTCGGCTTCTACGCCTACTCGGCTTCTATGCCTACTTGGCTTCTACGCCATGGTGACAGTTATTGGCTTCTATGCCAACCTCTTCTATACAAAGGATAACTACCTACGTGGCTTCTATGCCGTGATCTTCGCAGCAGTTATACGCGTTGTTCCTTAGTTGGACACGCGTCACACGCTCATTCAAAAGGTCATCTATACACAGGCAATGGTTATTGTAACCATCGTGTTAAAGGGTGATGTACTTTCTACTACTCGGTTTCTACACCGACTGAGTGGTCACTGTCACTAAAACTCTATAAATAGAGACCTCTATAAATAGAGGAAATGGTCGAAGAATTGAAGGTCAGAAATTGGTCAAGAAATCCAGTATCAGATTCGAGGTCGAGAGAGAGAAGAATCCAGAGCTCAGGCAAAGAGAAGTGATCGACGACTTTGGCATCGGGCATCAACTCTCTTTAGCAACCTTCGAAGCTGCTTTCTGTCTTTTACGACACTTTTTCATCATCGTGTGGTCCAAGGGACAAAGTGATCGACCGCAGATCAGACTCCTATAGCAATATTTACCCAGATTAAATAAATTGTACTCGACATCCTCGTATAGGATTAAATTGTACAATCTTGTTTGTAAACACCGAAGAAGGGCGGGTTTTCGTATAAAATCTTGTTTCCACATATTATCTTTCGTTTATTTTATCAAACAACAAGATGACGACTCTGCTGGGGACATCTTTCTCTTCTGACGAGGAAGCAATTGCTCAACACGATGCGGTATCCGTGGATCCGTGAAGAAGACACTGGTCGTCCAATTCGACCAGTCTGCCTACGAAGACATGCTTCGAACAGGGGGTAGCTCTCACTCTCTCTCTGTCCAAGACAACAGGAAGCTGCGTAAGGTCTGGATGCCAAAGACATCCTCTACTATTCTGGTCGACTCTCCGATCTTTTTGATTTCTCCGACCAACGAGGTTGTAGCATTGCTCCCTCCACGCCTTACGCGTAAAATTCAGTCACCTATCTCTGACAGGACAGACAAAACTTCTGGCAATGCCTCAGCGCTAATCCAGAAGTATACTCCGCGCTCTATGCATAAAATTTAGTCTCCCGTCCCTGGCGGAACAGACGAAACTTCGGACAATGCCTCAGCACTAGTCCAGAAGCCTACGCCGCGCTCTGTGCATAGAAACCAGTCTCCCGTCCCTGGCGGAACATACAAAATTTCTGACAATGCCTTAGCACCAAATCAGAAGTTCCAAACGTGCTCCGCGCGTAAAAATACATCTGCCTTCAGCGGAAAAGCAGATGATCCCTGCAATCTACGCAAGGGAAAGCAAGCGGCGGACTACTCAACTTCTCGGCCTTTACGCCAGCAAGGGAATAATCTGCCCGCCCTCCGGATTACGCGAGAGGCTGACGGCCGACTGAGGACATCCTCAGCTTTACGCCAACCAGAGCAGAGCTCCAAATTATGCCAGGAGAAGTCCCTCAGCGTAAAGAAGGCTCAATTTGCGGAAAGACACCCTCCTCGGGGATTATCCGCTACCCAGATGGCCAACCTGTTGTATATAGGTGGCACAGGGAAAACTATGGTTCCCAACATTCGTATGCCCACTGATGTGAACAGAAGGAACAAGCCATCTTCTTCTTCTGTAAATTCTCCTGACTTGTGTGAATTTCTGATCCAGAAACTTGAAGACAAGGGTCATAAACAGGCTTCAGTTCCCCTAACGGTTAAACGCCGGAAGATCTTGTGGGAAGATGCATCAACATCTAATGTCGTCATGACAGGTGGACCACATGAAGATTCCATCTTTATTAGTCCTCCAACTCGCGACGACCAGCATCCAATAGTCTTCGGTCGCAGACGGAGCAGCCCGATCATACAGAAAGAATTTCGAGAGTCTGAAACTGGCAGAATACAAATCCACAGATATAGCCCGCAAGCGTAAAAAATTATACAAAGCATGGGTTATGATTTGAAGCTGAAACAAGGTCTCAACTATGAAAAAGGCAGACGAACACCGTTGTATGGTAATTCTTACCGTCAACAAGCTCATTTTGGGTTGGGATATACTGCATCTCTTGCGAAACCCAAATCTTCAAAGTCTAATCCTGTACAAACAGAGGCAGGTCCTGCTAAATCAGCTTATGTGGACAGATGCCACGGCATGTCTGGGGGTAGCCTACCTCGATAAAACAGAACGGCATCCAAAGCTGGGGGTAGAATTCCCTCAAGATCCGAAGATGATGCAACGACGACGATCTTCCCGGAAGACCGTAAAACTCAGGCATCATGAGCCCGAAGACCAAAAGGGACATTCTCCTTCAATAAAGATGACATCATTGAAATCTTCAATATGTTGATGGAGGAACGCAAGCTTCAGCTACCCAACATCAGATATCCTGAGAGGGCTGGCAGAGTCGATGACCCAGATTATTGTCTCTTCCATCGGTACACTCATCACCCCACAAGGGCGTGCTATGTGCTAAAAAAGAGAATTCAGGAGTTGATCGAGGCCAAGGTCATCACTTTGCATCTGTAAACGAAGGGACGGTCATTACCAATTGGATTTTCATTCTTTTTACGTGATAATTTGCTCCCTTTAAGAATGTACCTGAGGAAGAGTCCCTAAAAGTTTCTCTAATGGATTCTTCAGGACTATCCTCACTCAAGAAAATCACTCCATAGTGAATTGTTCAGACATAAGTTTATGTTCATATTACCTCTGAACTATCATCCAAGCATTTCATTTCTTTCTCCAGAAGTTTGTCTTGTTCATATTACCTCTGAACAAACTTTCCGAGTTTTTGGCTACCGATTATCATACCTCTAATATCGGTTGTCATCTCAACTTAACACCCGTACTTAACTCTAAGTACGCCAGAGGTGTTAAGTCCACAAAAATTGCCATGTTCATATTACCTCTGAGCAGATGTATGCCTCCATCCCCGATGGAGTCACAACCCGAGAGTTTGTCATGTTCATATTATCTCTGAACAAACTTTTCGAATTTTTGGCTACCGATTATCATGTCCATATTACCTCTGATATCGGTTGTCATCTCAACTTAACACCCGTACTTAACTCTAAGTACGCCAGTGGTGTTAGGTCCACAAAAAACTGCCACGTCTATATTACCTCTAGCAGGGCTTGTCCTAAACCTATTATTTGTACTCTCGTGCGCAACGAATAATAGGTCTACCAAAGAACCCGTGGCATGTCCTCAATGCCACAGTGTGATGGAGGTGGTCCCGAATATCACTTTCACTCAAGATGACATGCTGTTAAAACATGACAGGCATGACAGACCCCTCTATTACATCGAGTACGTCGGTTCTATGGAGGTCGACCAAATTCACATAGATCCGGGATCATCAATCAGCATCATTCCTCATAGTCTGCTCAGACCGCTGAGGATTCCTACCAGCGAAGTGGCCTATACCACCACTACAATCGTGGGTTTCAACGCAAGAAAAAGTAAGCCGTTGGGGAAAATTCGCCTGAGGATCCAGATTGGCAACCTAAGATCGGTGGATACATGTTATGTCATTGATTCAGAGGTGTCCTACAATATTCTGCTGGGCAGACCTTGGATCCACGACCACAACATCGTTCCTTCAACTCTACATCAATGCTTTAAATATGTAGACGCCCAAGGAACAGTACAAACGGAGTTTGCCGACCTGAACCCGTTTAGAGGAGTAGAATCCTACTACTCCGATGCCGTATTGTACTCTCAAGTCTACATGGAAGAGGTGTCAGCCGAAGCAGAGAAGGAATCCCACCGGGAGCCAGAAGAACCCTCTGCCGAACAACCGCTATCAATCAAGGTGAAAGGACGGACTACTCGTCCAAAAGCCATAGAACCTATGGCGATCCACCTGAACAAAACCAGGTCAGAAAAAGGGGGTGATCCTCTAGTGATCACTTTGAACCAGAAGCCTCCATCCTTGGTCATCAACCTTCGGTGCAGCAGGCAGCCGATTGATATAAATGCAACCGGGAACAAGTTTCAGATGATAATAAACATCCTCTTTTCCAGTATATTGATGCTCAAATTCCGAACCAGGTCTCCCCTTGACAATATAGAACCTATAGCGCAAAAATTCTTGGAAGCTATAGATTCCTATCATCCGTATGTATGGGAAGTGGTGTCATCATCCAATATCACCATGATATATGGACCGCATGAGGATTCTATCTTCATTGTCCCGCCTACTTACAGCAGTCAGCATTCAATAGTCTTCGGCCGCATGCGCGATGAACGGACCGTACAAGAAGATTCTTCCGATGACGATGCCGATAAAATACAGGTTCACAGATACAGCCCGCAAGCTTTGAAGATCATGCAAAGTATGGGTTATAACTTGAAGCTGGAACCAGGTCTCAACTACGGGAAAGGCAGACAAATGCCGCTGCACGGCGATCCCTACTATCAACGAACTCGTTTCGGATTAGGGTATACCACCTCCCTTTCAACTCCTGAGTCAAACGAGGATATCTTTTCCTCTTCTCAAAATGGCTCAGCACCCTCCGACTCATCTCATGCTCTCGAACGAACATTATCAGTAAATATGATAGTGACAGATTCCTTCGAAGCAGACGAACAAGAATCTGAATTGTTTGAGAATGACGCTTGGGTTCAGCAAATGGATACATAATGGGAGTTCTGCTTTGAGCAGAGAGAACCTTCCACTGAAGATAAAGTTATCCAGATTGACGTTGGGGATGAACTTTCGCCAAAGTCGATATTTATCAGTAACAATCTTTCCGAAGCAGAAAGGGAAGAAGTTATCCAGCTGATAAAAGAATATATCGACATCTTTGCGTGGAATTATGAGGATATGCCAGGCCTTGATCCAAAGGTGGCTACTCATAAGCTCAATATATTGCCCAATTCAAAGCTTGTGAAGCAGCACCAACGCCAGTTCCGCCCGGATATGATGGACGCCATCGAACCTGAAGTCAAGAAGCTGATAGCCTGCGGCTTCATCCGAGAAGAACAACATCCCGACTGGGTCACCAATGTTGTCCCGGTCATGAAGAAAAATAGGAAAGTACATGTCTGCATCGATTACCGAGATCTGAATGCAGCCTGCCCTAAGGATGAGTTTCTTCTTCCCATCACAGACGTCATGATTGACAATACATACAGTTTTGAACGTATATCTTTCATCGACGGATTTTCAGGATACAATCAAATCAAGATGCATCCTGAGGACGAGAAGCATACTGCCTTCCGGACACCATTGGGGGTATATTGCTATACGGTCATGCCCTTCAGATTGAAGAATGCCAGGGCTACGTACCAACAGGCTATAAGTAACATATTCCATGAGCATTTGTGCAAGACAGTGGAGTATTAAGTGGACGATGTAGCTGTCAAAAGCTGCCTCAAGGATAATCACATCCAAGACTTGAAGACAGTATTTGAATTGATGCGCCAACATCAACTCAAAATGAATCCTACAAAGTCCTTTCTGGGGGTATCTAGTGGCAAATTTCTGGGATTTGTCATTACCGCCAAAGGCATTCAAGTGGACCCTGATAAAGTCAAGGCCATCTTAGAAATACGACCTCCCCGTAATCTGAGAGAACTCAGGGGATTTTAAGGCCGTTTGGCTTATATTCGGAGATTCATATCCAACCTCTCTGGGAGATGTCATCCCTTTTCTCGTCTCATGAAGAAAGGTGTATCCTTTGTATGGGACGAAGTCTGTCAGCAAGCGTTCGGTGATATCAAACGCTACCTCACTAGTCCACCAGTTCTGGTGCCTCCAGTCATAGAAAGACCATTCGTGCTGTATGTTCGATCGATGGATCATTCTCTGGGAGCTCTTATCGCACAAAAGAACGATATGGGCCATGAACAGGCTATCTACTACCTCAGCAGGATGATGGTCGGAGCCGAACACCGGTACAACCCAGTGGAGAAAGAATGATTAGCTCTGATGTTCGCTATCCAGAAAATGCGGCACTATGTCACAGGCCAAACCATTCACATCATCTCCAGGATCAATCCTCTTCGGGTACTGATGAACAAGACAAGTGTTCTTAATTCTCGACTCGTGACTTGGGCGATGTTATTAACACCGTATGACATGGTATACGTCCCTCAGAAGTCCGTCAAAGGCCAAGCGTTGGCTGACTTCCTAGCTGCTCATCCGATCCTGGAGGCCTCCAAACTGTACGAGGACATTCTCGACGAAGTTACAGAATGTAATTCCTCAATGGAAAGTGATGCATGGTAACTGTTCTTCGATGGTGCCTCTAGGACTGGTCTCTGGGGAAACGTGGTTTCGGGAGTAGGAATTATCCTGGTTACTCCTGATAAGCTCGTCATCTATCGAGCATATTCTCTTAGCGAGCCCTGTTCTAACAATGTGGCAGAGTATAACGCTCTACTAATCGGGCTCCAAGTCGCTAAAGAATTGGACACCGAATCTCTGGAAGCTTTCGGTGACTCTCTGCTGATCGTCAATCAAGTCAGAGGAATATATGAAGTCCGGAATCCAGACCTCATCCCTTATCACCAAGCAACGGTCGAGATAGCCATGACATTCAAAGGGTTCTTCCTGGAACATGTGCCCCGATCTCATAATCTGGAAGCTGATGCCCCAGCCAGTCTAGCTGCAGATTTAGCTACCCCTATAAGAAGGCAGAATTCGGTGATCCTTCTTAGCAGAGATTTATTCTGTGTGAAAAACAACTTTTACATAGAATGCAGCTACGCTGTGAACACAGATCCTCCCAGGAGAGACTGGAGAAGTCCCTTCATAGATTTTGTGGCATACAAAATCTTGCCGGAGGACCCTAAAGAAGTAGTATCCATCAAAAGACGACCATTACGCTTCTATTTCGAGGCATCCTCACAGTGTCTATATCGCCGGACCTACGACGGACTGCTATTGAGATGTCTCTCAGATGATGAGACACATCGGATCATCCGTGAAGCTCACAACGGCGTATGCGGAGCGCGTCAACCCGGTCCTAAGCTACACGATCGTATCAGGATAATGGGCTATTACTGGCCTACTATAATCACAGATGCAATAAAGTATGCAAGACAATCCAGAGCCTGTCAGGTCCATGCAGACTTTATCCATCAACCTCCTGAATATCTATATCATACGGTTGTGTCCTGGCCTTTCGAAGCATGGGGTATGGATATCATTGGTCCTATTCACCCGTCTTCTTCCAGAGGTCACCGGTTCATAATGGCCATCACAGATTATTTCTCCAAATGGGCAGAGGCGATCCCTCTTGCTGAGGTGAAGGCATCTAATGTGATCAGCTTCATCAAGCATCATGTCATTTATCACTTTGGGATACCCCGGAGGATAATTTATGACAATGGACCTCAGTTCATCAGCCAAGTGTTTCATCGATTTTGCGATAAAAATTGAATACAAAATGTGGCCTCTATGGCATATAATCCTACTGCTAATGGTTTGCGGAAGCGTTCAACAAAACCATTATCAGGCTCTTGAAATTTCGTCTCTTCGAACAAGAGGGATTGGAATGAGAAGCTGGAAGAATATCTCTGGGTATACCGCACAACGGTATGAGCACCGACAGGTTGTACCCCATTCTCACTGGTTTACGGGAGCGAAGCAGTTCTCCCCATCGAGATCCAGATTTCGTCACTCAGGATAGCCGTGGCTAATGAGCTGACTCAAGAATAGAATGACCTGTTAAGGCTTCAAGAGCTAGAAGGATTAGACGAGAAATGCCTCCAAGCTCAATAGCGCATCGCGTTCCACCAAGCATGCATTTTCAGAGCTTTTAAATCAAAAAGTAAAGAAAAGAGTGTTCAAAGTCGGTGAGATAGTTTTAGCCGTAAGAAGGCCGATGATTCTTACTCACAGGAGTAAGGGCAAATTCTATCCCAAATGGGAAGGTCCTTATGTGATCGAGACAACGTTCTCAAACGGCGCTTACAGGTTAGCCAAGCCTAATAGAGATCTGTAATAGCTCCTATCAATGGCAAATTCCTGAAAAGGTACTATGCTTAACCTACTTTGCTCAAGTGGAATATGGCGAAAACCTCATTCTGACAAAACTACTTCCAAAACAAAACTAGTTGGATCGTATTCTATCATGTTCATATTACCTCTGAGTAGATATATCCTGCTAAAACTTACCGAGAGTATATCACGTCTATATTACCTCTGATATCACTTTCACCCAAACCGGTCGTTTGTATTCCAAAATGATGGGTCCACAAAGTCAGATGAAAGCCTCTTTATTATTCCCAATAAAAAAGAGCGAAAGTACATTAAAAAGCAAAAAAGTACATTATTTAGGGGGAGCGGTTAGATCATGAATCTGCTGCGCCAGAGCAACCATTCTCTCATCCCGAGAGTTCAAGACGTCGGTGCGAGCCCGTTCCAACCTTGTCGCATTGTGGTTCAAAGCAGCTAGCTCAGACCGAGCCCGCACAAAACCTGAGTGGAAAGCACCCACACACGTCAGATTCTGCTGAACAGTCGCCCGTTGCTCCTTCAGCACATCTCGGGCTGCCGACAAAGAGAGAGCCTTCGCCTCTACTCGAACGAGCTCATCCTTCAATATGCGGGCCTGCGCTGCCACTTCCTCATATTCGGCTTCGTACCGGGTCAACTCGGGAACGACATACTCCAATTGGACACGCTCATGATCCATCTCCTGCTGTTGAGCCTCGATGGACTTATTCAGAGACTCCATCTGCTCAGCAAGCTGCGCAGTCAGGGAGTCGTACCTAGCTTGAACGAGACCGTCAATGTTGCCTCGAGCTAGCTGCAAGTATTCGTTAATGGGTTACTCCAAACCATTAACTATCTCCTCTAGCGTGTCAGCTACCACAGTGTCGTTAAATTCTCGGATCGACACTATAGAGGCCCGGGAGGACCTCCTCAGCGACGCAAAGCTCAAATTCTTCTCCAACACCATTGATATTAACATTTTCAAGGTGGTGTAGAAGATACCAGTATACTGCTCGGTCAGTGCAGCTAGATCCGAATGGACGCTAGGAGTGGCCGCGATAGTGGCGAGTCCCCCTCCAAGAACAACCGCAGACGATGTTGCCACGGCCGTTGCCTCAACAGGAGGTGCGACAAAAGAAGAAGCGCCAACACCGGACGAAGTGACCGGCGTACTCAAAGGAGGCATTGTCGCAATGACAGGCTCGTCCTCCTCTTGAGATATCAGAATCTCTTTGACAGGCGAGCCGGCACCCAAAGATGTTTCCTCTTCAAAATTAGGCACCTCCGTGTCGCCACCAGGACCTGACACAAAGCCAAAGGGCGTATCTACACTGCCCTCCCCGAAGATGTCTTCTCCTGAAAAGAAGACAAAAGGAAGTTAATATCAACATAATGTTAATTTTCCTAAAGAAGAGGCATAAAAGACGGCATTTACCCATGGCCAATGGTGTATTTGTCGCGTCTGCGGCCAGTACAGCTAATCATTTCTTAGTGATGCTAGGCAAGCTGTCATACCTGGAGAAGGGTGTGTGCTAACAGACATCGACAGGTACTCTTTCGAATCTTCACCGAGATCCACTTGAGGTTCACCAGGCGGAATCTCGCTGGGTGCACCTACAGACACGGCAGGGGTCTCTCCCGATGCTGATCCGGATAAAGATATCCTCATTCGGCTCGGCCCCGAAGGCGATCTTGTTCCACTACCTGAAGCGGTAGCAGCGACAGCAGCCTCCAACAGGAATTCTCTGGCACCATCAACCAGAACATTAGAGGGTCCCTCTCTAAAAGGCGAGGAACCTCCAATCAAATAATCATCCCCAACATAGGGAGATGCAGGCTCACTTCTAGGAGCCTCAATACCAGGAATCCGGAGAGGACGATTAACCGTCTTCTTCTTCTTCTTACGAGAGAAAGTCTCCTTCGGAGCAGGAGCCCTTCGCTTCCCAGAGATTACCAAAGCCCCTGCGGGCGGAGGTACTTCACCCATCGATACCGCCAACAGAGGCTCATCTGGATTGACAGACTCCTCACCCTCGTCAGAAGAAACCGAGGGGACTTTGACTCTTCCCCCAGACTTGGAAAAAGGCACCCTAAAACTTCTATGCATATCAAAATCGCGATGAAAGGTGTTGGTTGCCACATAGAACTGGGCATACGAGTGGAGAATGCGCAGCTCCGTGGAGAGTGAAATGACGGACACGGTAAAAGTTGCCTCAGTGCAATCCATGATAAAATATCGCCATCCTCTGGCTCCATCAATGAGTCCACCCCTGGACCTGAAGCTGGTGATGGCATTGCCCACGTACAACTGGTCGTACCCGAATTGCCTGGCAAACCGACTAGGCAAGTAGGGCTCGAAGAAGCAATGGTCTTCACTTCTGTACAGTAGATAGGAAGGTCTAATACAGACCAACCAATTAAAAGACTCAGAAGAAAGAACGGTCTTCCCGTCGCCTATATCCTGAAGCCTGATCCCCTATTGATTGAGATGTACAGGGGGGACAATACAGAAAAGCTTCCAGCTATGACTGAGGTTCAGAGCCCGCCGACAGTCTATAACTGTGGTCACATTCCAGGAGAAATTCTTGTAGTTCAACAAGAAACTAGCCCTTGAACTACTGCCAGAGCCGGAAGACATAACCCTGGGGTTATGAATAATTAACCATCCCATTAAATACAGGTTTGGTAATTCTACCCTGGGAAAGCTATCACGCCGAGTTTCATCGACGAGCAGCCCGTCAGTCATGGCCCTCAGGCCAGCTTGTATGCTGCACACCATGGCAGGGAGCAAGCCCAGTCTTGCCCCGAACACCAGACGTATTGCAGGCCATAGCGTATTGCGGTAAATGCGGTCCGCAGATGCGATGCCGGGTACCACCAGTCGGCACAGCCATATGGAGAGGAAGCCAGCCAGTTAAACTTCCTTGGACAGAGGCCTGCGACAATGCCTCAAATAACTATAGGCCTTAGTGCCTACAGGATACTTTCCTATTCCTTCGTCGAAGATCCAGTCCGGAGCCCCAGCGTCTTCCATGAGATCATCGACTACCTGAGCATTAAGCACGCTCAGAGGATTCAAAGACTGGTCCTTTCCTTCCAATACCTTCTCTGGCTTAGCAGTCCTGGACTGGTGAAAGAAGAGGTAGGACGTCCATTTATTGATGTAAGCCAAATCTGAGGGCTCACCATAAAAGGTGATGCAAGCGAGGTAGTGACACATCAACTCCGGGTACACTTCCACTACCAGAGGGTCTGAATCCCTTAACTCCCGGTTCATGGGAACATACTCTTCATATGGAGTATCCTCCATCGACAGTCTCGAGATCTCTGCCATCTCGTGGAGGGCCAATCCCAACTCCCCCAGTGGAGTGGCGAAAGTCCCGGTGAGCGAGATATATCGCTCCATCAGTGCCAAAAACAGGTTGGAGTTGAGAGGTAACCCAACACTGGTGGCACTCACAGCTGCAAACAGACCAATGCTCTCCAGCTCGGTCTAAAAATGCTTCAAGGCCCAATCAACTAAGCGAGCCCATCGAAGATTTGTAGGGGTGATCCACCCACTTGTCCGAGGGTTCACCTTAGGGTATACTCCCCTGTGCCCCATGAAATCATCGCAGAAAGTCGGTAATTGGACTGGCTGGATCACTAAACTGTCTTCACTCGGGATACTGCCCAGGTACAGTCCCCTGAACGTTGTCACATTGTCAGAAGGGCGGCTGACAAAAGACCCCTGGTCAGCTCCTTTCAGATAAAATATCTTCCCCGGCCTGCCGTGAAGATCGGGAGTCAGCGTCCACGACATCCTCCTGGGATGTGTAGCATGGAAGAATGCCGAGATGGGATAGTCTCTCAGCATCTTGGGCAGATACAAAACCAAGCTCCCAGTAGGGAAAACCCAGAGTTCTTTCTTGGGCTTCGTCTGGGACTGCTAGTCAATCATGTCCCCGAAGAGGAAAGCTAGCTTTATGTATTGGTCCCCATCTATGTACGTTAGGGGCTCTCTGTTGATCATGTTCAGCAGCGTTCGCTCGCCCTGAGCCGATATCAAAATTTCCCTTCCTTCAGGATACTGGGGCCTGGAGATAGGAAATGTCACATGCGACAGATCCTCCAGATAGTTGGAGTGCAGCATCCCGGCGGCAGAACCCATCACATCGGCTAGCAGAGACGCATGCAAGTTAACTGCAAAAGTGTAAGAAAAACACATCAGTTCCTATAACTAGACATTACAGATCTTATCATGACCCGCACCCAAAAAATTGGGCATGAGTCGTGGGTACGTCCAGCCTACGCAGCAGCATCGACGATAGAACATTGTCTAGGTCAACTATCTAGATAACAATCTCACACAATCAATATATAAACCTGTCAAGATCTTAACTCCAAACGGAGGAGCAATATCATAATGATAATCAAGTACTCAATCACGAATCTAAGCACGATAAGATAACAAAGAAGACTAACAACTCCAAAGTCTAACCAACAACAACTACAACATCAATAATAATAATACATCATCCAAAATAATATACAAACAAGGTCTCAATCCAAAACCGAAGACAAATCCGGTGCTAAAGATAATAAAAACAATAACAAGGTCTTAGTGATCCCGGCTACCAACCCGAAAATCACTCCTAAACTAGAGGGTCCCTATCTGCACCATCGACAGGCTCAGGTCCATAAAATATCGTACACCAATCCTCTGGATACTCTAAAAAATATGTCCAGTCAGGACTGGAGAAAGTATATCTCTAACAGCAGTTACATTTAAATGATAAAAACTATAAAGCAGTTATAGCAAGTAGCAAGAAGAATGAAGCAAGTATGAAACAAGAAAATATACATGTATCACTGGTGCATAAAGGTAAAGGTGCAGGAATATCAGAAACAAGATAGTAATGACTGTAAGATACAAAAAATCTAAACTAAGAGTAAGTCTGTGCACATGAACGTGTAGTGAGTCCAGCATAAAATACATGTAGTGAGTCAAGTCCAGAAATATGTAAGTGAGACCAACAAGAATGCAAGTGAGTCCAGACTATAAAGAATGAACTCGGTGTCTTTGAAATACTTGTTTCGATATGTAAACGGCTAGGGATAAGTATGGTTCACCGCGCACTGGGTGCGCGTCTACTATCATTCAAGATTAGACCAAAGGGAGTGATTCCTGATGATTCCAGATAGAAATATTTACATGTCTACTCGAGTATTTCTTCGCTCCGACTAATACAAGTGAATCCAAGACCCGACACGTAAATCAAGATGAGTCCAGCCTGAAATATGAGTGATGCCTGTAGTGATGCCTGTAGGTGATTCCAGAATAGAGGCCAGAAACATGAAATATATGTGTCGCAAGTAAATAAATCCAGAAATACCAGTCAGTGTCCCGTGTTGTGCCAGAATAATCAGATGATACTATACTAGAAGCTGAATCATAATAATCATCAGATAATAAAAACTATCAGAGAATGTACTCGCTTGACGTCCTGAGCAACTGGCGATCCGAACCGGTGTCGCAAGGACCTATTGCGAAAAGCAAGATTAAACAGGTTTCTAATGAGTTAAACAGATATAAAATAACTAAAAATAGGCTTCTAGGGTTGTTCTAGGTCAAACGGGTCAAACCGGTGAAATCTGGGTCAAAAGTTAACTCTTGGTCCAAAAAGTCAACTCTGGGTCAAAACTAGGTCAAAAGTTGACTTTGGCGGTAAATCGAGTCAACTACGGTCAAGTCTAGGTCAAACTAGGGTGCTCCTGAAATTCTAGGTCAAACCGAGCTCATTAAGCTAGAAAACTCTCAAACTCGCCTCCTTGAGATACCGGGATACCCTCGGTATCCGATACCTCACCCTATGCTATACGCCCCATCTATGCCCTCTAAAACCTATGGTAGCACGTGTAAATATATACACATATATATAAAAACCTATCTCTAAACTCAAACCTAGGCAATTACTCAAAAATCCCGCTCGAAACTCAATACCTTGGTGAGATACCTTGATATCTCAAGGTATTGGGATACTCTCCAATACCCCTCTAACTACCCCTCTAGTTAGCTATCTAGGCTAATAGATATGCTCCTAGTTATTAATCTAGGCTAGAAAATATATATATATATATATATATATATATATATATATATATATATATATATATATAGCATATATATACATATACACCTAGATATCTATATGCATATACATATATATTCACAACACACATATACCTTACCTTATACCCATTCTCAATACATATATATCTATATCTAGTCTCTATACCTTTATATAGCTATATGTATAGGCTATTATACATATATCTAACACATATAAGTATCTACATAGCTATATGTATCTATATTCACACATACACACAATACATATATACACATACCTTATATCTATATACCTTACCTTACCTAACCTTACTCTCAAATATATAAATATATCTATATCTAGATATCTAACTATCTATCTAATTATCTATCTATTTACCTATCTATCTATTTATTTATCTATGTATCCATCAATCTATCTATGTGTCTATCTATTTAGATATCTATCTAAGTATCTATATATCTACATATCCATCTAACTATATGTCTATCTATCTATATAATCATCTATCTATCAATCCATCAAACTATCTATCTATCTATCCATATATCTATCTATCTATCAATATATCTAACTATAGATATACATACCTATACATAACTCTCTCTCTCTCCCTCGCTCTGCTGATTAAACTGCTGCTACTGCACTGCTTATCTGCTGCTACTGCGCTGCTACATGGCTGCTGTTGCTGCTGCCTAGCTGCTGCTGTAGCATAGCTGCTGTTGCTGCTGCCTAGCTGCTGCTGCAGCTGCTTGCTGCAGCTGTGCATGCTGCTGCTGCTGCACTGGGTGCCTCCCCCCCTCTCACTCTCACACACACACACAATCACACCACAAACACAAGGGCACACACACATATAGATACATATATATAACTCTATATATATATATATATACAATCATACATATATATATACACTCTAACATATATATATATATATATATTCTATAACACACACTAACATATACACTAGCACACACACACTTATGCATATAAACACATATCTATATATATATATATACACACACACATATATATATATATATATATATATATATATATATATACATATACACACACTCAAGCATATATATATATATACACTCACTCACACACTCTCACTCTCACACACCCTCACACACACACACACTAGCACACACTCTCACAAACACACAACCACACACACAAACACTCATACAAGCACTCACTAACATATATCTATAAATATATATATATATATATAGGGACACACATACATATAAATATATATATAGAGACATATATACACAAACACAACACTACACACAACAATGCACACAACGCTCACCAACGCACGCCCAACGGACCCGACACGCCCAAACACCTATAAATATATAAAATATAGCCCGAGAATTCTAGCACACATTCTCCGATGCTAACCCAACGAGTGCACAAGCCCGAAACTAGAAAACTACGCCGAAATGGCCGTTCGGTCATTTCGACGAACACACGGTGTGCGGTTCGAAAAACCTCCTGAAACGCACACCAAACCAACTCGAAATCAGCCCAAAATTTACCCACGGGTTCTAAACGATGTCTAGATCCTAGAAAAAATTCTACCCCGTCGATTCTAGGCCCGTGGTGAAAACGCGCACGCAATTAGAATCAGCGACGACGAAAACTCCAAATTTGCCCGAAATGCCCGTTTCTCCGTGACACGGCTTCCCGTGTCCGAACGGAGACACGCACTCACCCTCAAGACACCCAACAACATCTACCTAGGTCCGTCTAACCTAAGGCATCACCCAAAATTGGGCCAATTTCGGATTTCACCCGAAATTGACACAAAACCTACTGTTAAAGTCTCCAAACACTACCAAACTAGTTCCAACTTCCTCCTACGGGTAGCCTAAGGGTCTAGGAAGGTTCTAATCTATTAATTACACTACATAAGAGTAATTACAAGGGATAAAATCAGGGTTTACCTCTTGGGAGTTGGAATCCCAAGCCAAAGTCTCCAAAAAGCTCCAAATCTACCACAACTAGCTTCCAAGCTCCCAATCCAAGCTCCAACACCAAATCTAGGCTCTGCCCACCTAGGTTGGGGAAGAATGTAGGGTTAGGGTTAACATAAGTAGAAGAAATGGAAGGAAAAAGGAGAAAAAATAGAGAAAACTTACTTGGGAAGAAAAAAGAAGAAGAAGAAGTAGTGGAGAAGAAGAAGAAGAAGAAGAAGAAGAAGAAGAAGAAGGAAATGGGGGTGGCTGTGTTGTGGCTGCTGGAAATGTACGGGTAGGGGCTGGGAATAGGGGCCACACACCTAATAAAGGGTTCCACTAATGACCAAAAGTCCAAAATGCCCTCCTAACTTGGGTTTTGGGTTTCGGGGTTCTAAAACCACTCAAACTAACTCCAAATCTCTCCAACTAACCCACTATAAATGTAATAAATATTCTAAACCCAAAAATAAGTCTCACAAGGGTGTGGGCTGGGTCGAACATGGGTCCACTAGGGTCGAACATGGGTCTAGGCTAGCCAAAATCCTAAAAGAATCAATATAAAAATAATACAATCATTAATTAAATATAAATACAAATAATTATAAATAATACACAATTAACTAATTTAAAATAATAAAAATACCTGGCTCTGGAAATGGGGTGGTGACAGATCTTGCAGCATATGCAAAAAATTAACAGTCTGTGCTTTATGCCAAGACTAAGCTTTTACGCTGGGATCCCATTCCGAGGCGTAAAATGCAAGACTGGCAGTATACGCAAAGTTTTCGACAGTCTGTGTTTTACGCCAGACTGCCAAAATTTGAGTTATTACGCCGGAATTTCTATCCCTACGTAACACTCAAATTATATAGTATACGCCAACTTTCGACAGTCAAAGCTTTTACGCCAGACTGTAAAAATATGGAGTTTTTGCGTTGACACATTAGAAATGTGGGCGTAAAAGATGAAACATCTATGTGCATCATCTTCCTCAAAGAGGCTATCAGCATAGAAGACGACCTAGCACATTCTCGTACAATGTGTGCGAAGGATTTTCAGTCGTTCTTTTTTGTCCTAAAAGCTCTACCTTTGAGGCCGGGTGCACTGCTCGTCGGCGGGACACTTCGCTCAGAATAAAGCTCGCCTTGCCCGACCGAAGATGCTCTCGCTTGAGCAGAAGAGCGAGAAGAAGAATCAACCTTTTTTTCCTTAGAGGAGGAGGGTTGTTTCTAGGCCATTACTGGAAACTTTGAAGGCACAGAGAAGAAACGAAGAAGAACTCGAACAGTCGAAGGCTTTCTTTCGCAGAAGACGGATGAAAAGTTTTTTCTCTCAGAAACTTGGAGTATATATAGAGTTCGGATGGACTCCTCGAATCCCGAACCAAATCTCATAATTAATATTCGGTTATGATTGGGTACTACGTCAGCCTATTACTCAGAGAAGGCGGACAGTCAACGAATTCAAAAAGTTTTTGTGCGAAGCAGATTCGTGGTTTTTTACGCTAAGGAGCTTTCTACGCTCGACGGCTACAGATCTACGATTTTACGCTCAGAGGCTATAAGTCTATGGTTTTACGCCCGAATGCTCTCATGCTCAGCAGCTTTTACGCTCGAGAGGCTACAAACCTACGACTTTACGCTCAGCAGCTACAAATCTATGATTTTACGCTCAGAGGCAACAGATCCACAGTTTCACGCTCGGAAGATTTCCTTTACAGAAGCTACAAATCTACAGTTCTACGTCCGGATGCTCTCATGCTCAGCAGCTTTTACGCTCGAGAGGCTACGAACTTATGATTCTATGCTATGACTTTTCGCACATCTGAAAGATATCAGGCCAGAGTACGCGTACATCTGAACGATTCTCAAGGTGGTCAATTACAAGAGTTCACACAGAGGATACTCCTTCTTGACCTCAAAATATCCCAAGTACCCAAAGCATACAGAGTTCAACATTAAAAATTACTCTTCTTCATGGGTCGATTCGAAGTTCATCCAGAATCCAGTCTGAATATTTCGTCTACAGTTTAAGATGACGACTCAGTTTTTGACAGCCATTTCTCGCCCTGTTCCAAGGGATTTTCGAGAAACCATTCTTGAAGATGATAGTCTGAACAAGGATTCTGTTTATCAGAAGTAAAAGTTCAGAATTTTACGCGGTTCCTCATTCCTAACAGCAGGACAGTTCGAACACTCGACTGCTAAACGGCTTTCTGTGCATCCTTAGTTATGCGTAAAAGACAGGACAGGACCTAGCACTCTTTCTAAACAGAGTCAGAGTAAAGTATCAGACGTGTCGAAGCTACACATATTCAGATTTCACAGCAAAAATATATGGCAAGATGATCATATACACAGAAGAAAGATAATTTTTATTAAAGCATGATTACATATGAGGGAAATCCAGTCTACAAGGGTTTTTCTTCATTTTCATGATTGCATATGAGGAAAATCCCGTCTACAAAGGACTTTCTCATCGTCGTCTGAAGATCGCGCCCAGAATCTGTTCTGCCAGGTTCTCGCAAGGGAGGAATTCTTCATCCATCTTCTCCAGCAGTCAGTCGGTGTCCGCAAATCGACTGACATATGATCAATGGCGGAAGGATACAAAACTGGGCCTGCTTAAATTATGCAGACCCATCCTCCAATACAGGGAAGAAGGGTAAATCTGCTTTCCTGCGTCCAGCGCCATGACAGATTGAGTTGAGATATTTCACCCAACTTAATCTAGGACAGCAGCTAGTTTGTCTGCTCTCGTCCGCAGGTATCAGGAGAAGATACAACTTGCAAGCTGTATGATCTAATACGACCCTTCCTCTCTCCGGAAGAATCGCCATACAAAGTTGCTGATTATCCCGAGCAAAGGAGGCTATGATATCCTTTCATGATCCATCATTGCAGAGGATATTTGCTCGAAGACGCTGTCTTTTTTGGCTCCTTACATTCTGGAAGAACATGGTCTCCTTCTTTCTCAAGTTAACTCGACGAACTCCATCCATCATCTCTGTGTGGTGAAGGAAATGTGGAAAGAACAGGTTAACTCCTCAGCCTTTTTATAGGCGAAAGAGATCACACCGATCCCCAATAACTCCGCCATAAAGTCAGCCTTGAAAGAACGTGTCAGACTTGACCGTTTCAGGCTCCATTCAGAGCGTTTCAAATTACGAGGAACGTTTCATGCTTCACTCAAAGCGTTTTAAATTACGAGAAATTTAAAAGCTTTGAAGGGGGTCTGTAGAAGCATAAAAAATATGCTGGATGGCTATACGCAGCATGTTGATGCAGGGCAGCATAAAATAGAGGACCTCAGAGCCATCAACGTGCAACAGAGCTTTTTCGCTGAGCACAGCGTAAAGTATAAAGCTCAAGGACCATCCGCGTAATACAGTATGTCCAGGCTGCTTCAGCGTAAAAAGGGTGCTACATCGCCTTTATGGCGTAGAATTCATCCGCTTTCAATGCAGCATTGAAGTGTACGAGGAACGCTTTATATTCTTCGAAATGAACCTGTCAGATCAGGCAATGAACCTGACGTCTGGACTCCTGACAAAGAGTACTGCACGACTACCCAGGCGACGGCTATAATGATGGCGCGGCACTGCAACCCAGGCTGTCATTTACTGCCATTTCCTTAGCGTAAACCGCTTTTACGCATACAAAGGAATACGCTACCTAGTTTTACACAGGCAGATGTGAGCTGTTTACGCTCCACAGAAGACAAACAGACTGCCACGTCAAAAGCTGCTCTTCGTACTGGGCTCGAGGCACGTCTCTGCATTTAATGCGCAGAGCGGTGACAGGTTCTCGAGACACGTCTCTGCATTTAATGTGCCAAATACTAACAGATGCCCGAGGCACGTCTCTGCATTTTATGTGCAGAAGAGTGGCAGGCCTTCAAAACACACCTCTGTATTTAATGTGCAGGATAATGGCGGATCTCTGCATTTAATGCAGAAGATTTGATTAAATGTCATCGAACAGTCGTCTAGTGACATTTTCTTTGCGTAAACTGCTCTTATGCATACAAGGGGATACGCTGCCCAGTTTTACACAGGCAGACGTGAGCTTCTTACGCTCCGCAGAAGGCAAACAGACCGCCATGTCAGCAGTTACTCTTCGTACGGGATTCGAGGCGCGTATCTGCATTTAATAAGAAGAATGATGGCAAATCTTCAAGACATGCCTCTGTATTTAATGCGCAGGATGGGAGCAGATCTCTGTATTTAATGCAAGAGATTTGATTATATCTCCAAAAGCTGTAATCTTGGCTAAAACGTCCACATCATCTCGGCTTCTACACCCACTCGGCCTCTATGCCCACTCGGCTCCTACGCCTACTTGGCTCTTACGCCTACTCGGCTCCTACGCCTACTCGGCTTCTACGCCTACTCGGTCTCTATGTCCACTTGGCTCCTACACCTACTCGACTTCTACGCCTACTCGGCTTCTATGCCTACTTGGCTTCTACGCCATGGTGACAGTTATTGGCTTCTACGCCAACCTCTTCTACACAAAGGATAACTACCTACGTGGCTTCTACGCCGTGATATTCGCAGCAGTTTTACGCGTTGTCCCTTAGTTGGACATGTGTCACACGCTCATTCAAAAGGTCATCTATATGTAGGCAATGGTTATTGTAACCATCGTGTAAAAGGGTGTTGTACTTTCCACTACTCAGTTTCTACACCGACTGAGTGGTCACTGTCACTAAAACTCTATAAATAGAGACCTCTATCAATAGAGGAAATGGTCGAAGAATTGAAGGTCGAAAATTGGTCAAGAAATCCAGTATCAGATCCGAGGTCGAGAGAAAGAAGAATCCAGCGCTCAGGCAAAGAGAAGTGATCGCCGACTTTGGCATCGGGCATCCACTCTCTTTAGCAACCTTCGAAGCTGCTTTCTGTCTTCTACGGCACTTCTTCATCATCGTGTGGTCCAAGGGACAAAGTGATCGACCGCAGATCAGACTCCTATAGCAATATTTACCCTGATTAAATAAATTGTACTCGACATCCTCATATAGGAATAAATTATACAATCTTGTTTGTAAACACCGAAGAAGGGCAGGTTTTCGTATAAAACCTCATTTCTACATATTATCTTTCGTTTATTTTATCAAACAACAGCGACCACGCGCTCACGGCGAGTGGTTGCTTTCGGGGAACTCCGGCGGCGGCGGTCTGGCTGGAGGCAGCGGTCGAGGTCTGGTCGAGATGGGGGAGATGAGTTTAGGGTTAGGGTTTTGTTTATGGTGATATATATAGGATATATATAAACTGCGGGGTCGAGTTGGAAGCTACGCGCGGGGGGGGGGGGGAGATGTTATGCGGCTGCTGCTATTTTCCTTAGTATAACGGGTCGTGGGGGGGCCTAATGGGTAGCGGGTTAGGGTTCGTTAGGTTTTTTTTTTCCTTCTCATTTCTTTTCTAATTTTATTTCTTCTATTATTCTTTCTATTAAACTTTATATATATATATATATATATATATATAATTTTAGAAATTGATCTTAGCACATACAATTAATCTATCAACTGTCCACAGGGTCTCCTACATATAAATAATTTAGGACAAACTATAATTGCTCCAAAAAATCTCTAAATGCACAAACACCTAAAATAAAAATTAAATAAATTTTATTTTCTCTAATTAGCTCATAATTACAATAATTTAATTATTAATTAATTAAAATAGATTAATATGATTTTTAGAACTAGGGGTTTTACATTCTACCCAACTTATAAAAATTTTGTCCTCGAAATTAAAACTAAGCTACGATAGAAAGTCAATGATGGTATAAGATAGATATTTGCAGCTTATTTTGTACCTTCCTCCATCCTAACCTCCATGATTTTTTTCAATTGTCGTAGGGATGTTTGGAGGGCTATAAATTGCATTGTTTAAAATGCAAGGCTAGGTTTAAATGAGGGGGCGATGTTGCGCGTTTGCACATTCCGAAAATCATAGAGAAAAATTTATATTGAGGAGAATTAGGTTTATTTATGTGTCATATCCAATGGTGTAGACACCTCAATACACTTTTGCATAAAAGCGCCCAACAATTGGAAAATCGCACAAAGATGAAAATTGGATTAAATTAATCAAAATTAATGCACAAGGTATTCTTGAATTAATTAGAAGTACGTGGGGATAAAATTAGGTAGAACACAAGTGTCATGGACATAGAGGGCTTAGGATAGAATATTATCAAAATTTGGGTTGTACAAAACGGGTCAAGATTGTGTCTCCAATTTCGATTGGAACGCACAAGGATACAAAGTTAGAATTTATTTAGAATTAAATAATAACGTTTGCGACGAATGTTGCGCGACTAAAATATAGCACAAGAGAGTATGATTATTAGTTACACAAATATCAGAATAGAAGACGAGCATGTCTAGGATAAGAATGTGGAATTTGTAGGAAGGCAGTGGCTAGTGTAGTGCTCCAATTATTGAAGCCATGGTAAGGTGCGCTAAGTGATATAATGTTGAAAAATTAATTAAAATACCGTGTTCTATTTCTAATTGGATTCAAACTAGCCTTAGTCTCACTATCTAAGCCAAGTATATCTAATTTTTGGGTGAGGGGGTTTACAATCTAGCCAACTTAAAAAATTTCATCCTCGAAAATAAAGCATAATTTGTTAATTCCTTCACATTTGCATATAAGGCAAGTCAATCGCAATCTCTTCCAAAATTTAAAATCTATTCAACCCATCGCAATCACTTTCAAAATTAAGGTAACCTCGGTTTAATCAAAATTTAACATATTGTAATCTCTTCTCGATTTTTAAATAATCACATCCAAATTTAAGCTAAATCTATATGACATCTTCTAGATTTAAATAACCCATATCAAATTTTTACATCACGATCTTCAACTATCATAATCTCTTCTAGAAAATAATTCTAATCAAATATCATTCCTATTTTTTTCACTTAAGAATTTTGTACTCTTTAAATTTTAGTTTTAATTTACATCCTCAATATTTCAAATTGGTAATCCAACAATCAAAATTTAACCTTCAATTCAAATCATCAAATTTGGAATTCAATCCGTCAATGTTCATGTTTTAGAGTTCTATTTATTTTCCTCAGGATTTAAATCGATGATTCAACCTTCAATATTCAGAATTTAAATCATATGCTCAAGTATAAATATTTGGTTCGCCATATCAAGGTTTCAAAATTCATTAAATACTCATCATCTAACTCCTTCTTCTAAAAAATTTCATATTTAAAATGACTTAATCTCTCCATCTAATCCTACTTGATCACAATCTAAAAGAATTTTTACCTCAAATTAACAATGCGACTTCTACCCAACTTAGAATTTACCCATCTATCATATAAGACTATACATTTAAGAAAAATATTCCTCAAATTATTTACTCATGTTATTCAGTCCTCAAAACTTTAACACCAATTATATCATATATGATATGCCCTTAATCAATTATAAAAGATAGTCACCAAATAATGTGATTGGCCTATGGGGTATATCTAGTACTATCCATATCAAACTTATACCAAGCACGAGGTTTCGTCTTTCCGAAATAAGGGAAGACGGAGATCAATAATAAAGAGTTCAAGGGGGAGGTAATAGAATAGAAGTATGGGGATCAAGGCGTTTAAAGAATTCAAATAAAAATTATCAAGGCAGGTGTGGATTGAAATCCTATTTGGTAGATTCTTATTCATATGCTCGTATTAGTACAGTTATGTAACCGATACGATACGCTTAGACATGTCTAGAGGGTAAGTACATTCGTCTAAGAGCCAAGTCAATTTTATCTCAAGCCACATAAGTAGTCATGCGAAGGGCGAACCAACGCACTAAGGTTAGCTAGACCTTAATACACTGATTCTGATTAGACAATGTATTAGTGTAGCACTCCAATAATACATGTGTCATGAACAAGCTCGATAATGAATAAGCTTGCAAAAATAGGCTATAATAGCAGTATATGTCAAGGTAGTACAACAAATATAAGTACGCTAGATTATAATGAAAGAAGGTACAAAATAATGCAAGTTCACAAAAAGATAAGACTCTACAATCTCTATAGTTGTCATACTAACTCCTTGTCTAAGTCGTTAGTCGACCAAATAGGGTATGTGCCTCTAAGTTTCTACAGTCTGAATAAACATTATCTTCTTATGCTAGTATACAGTTATTGTCATTCAATTATACTACAATAATATATCAAAAGGACTATGTGATACTATGTTGTGAGGTATACTACCCAACTTATAACAATAAACTAATACTGTAATTGCCTTGAGGGGATTCTTCCGAATAACCTAGTCCTTGTAAATAAAGTATAAACTATTGTTAGGGAAAGATCTTGGTACTTATTAGGGTATCCTATTGCATTATATAGGTAATGGTCATCTTAACTCTTAGTCATAGTGCTTAAAGAACAAGTATCAATAGTATGAATAGAAAAGTTACTGACCTCAAGTAAAAAAGGGGATATAATTTGTATTGAGTTATGGATACAATTTACGTGATCTACAACTAAAGGATAATGATCACAGTCTAAATGAACAACTCAACTATCAGGTTCTAACTACTAAGCACATAATTTTAAAATTTCAAAATTACAACTATAATCCTAGCAAACTATATATTTTAACATAAAAGAATTATTTGGCCTACAATCAGAAAGGTTAGGTGGCACGAATTGAAAGATGAAGGAAAGAAAACGTAATTAGTCGTCGCACAATAGCGAGTGCTAAGGGTTCAGAGGAACAAGTCATAAAACTAAAATAGAAATACTCTAGGTAATGTCATGGTTTCTTGAGGGAAGGTGGTTGCTAATCTCTGTGTTCGAGGTATGATCAAGAGAAATGTTCTAGTCATTCCTCTTGGCTTCCTAAGATACTGTTCTGCTAATATCAAGACAAGAAGCTAAAGTTGTAGTTCTCTAGTACTATCTCACCATGAAAAGCTAGGTTAGTCATAATATTTAACCTTGGATTTTTATTGGTTCCTCAGTACTAGGGTCAAACACTATGGTCAAACTTCTAACTAACTCTAGAAGTGTCTATACTACTCTCAAGTCTTCATAAATACATCAAGGGGTAATGGTAACCCAATCTATAGGTAAGGGATGCTAGGGTTCATCAAATGTTCTGAACTCAGTGATGTGTCAATACTCTAGTTGTATTCTTAATAGGTGTGTTACCCTAATTATCATCCTAATAACAGGGATTCCTATATTCTAGCAGAGGCTATACTCAAGGAACTATTAGGAAAGCACATGAATCAAGCAGGATACAGTTATTCAAATAGAACAAATTGAAAGGGATGTGAGTCATAGTCAATTGTGGATGAGATCTTATACTCTAATCTTAGGTGCAGAATTGCTCGATACAGTAACGTAACCGAGACAATATGCTCTCGACCTGCATGGGCCACCACTAAAATATGTCATGCCCTAGTCCCAAATACGTAGGACTAGGAATACGTAACACGCCAGCCGTATATATACGAACTCCAATATATGGAAACCATATACACACATACGTTGTACACGAATATCAAATCCACCAGTGGTAATATATTGTCACAACAAGTCACACGCAATCTATATCTCATCCACAGCACAAATAAATAGATAAATAAAAATAAATAACTGAATATCAAGATGAGTATCAAAGTATGATAGTCGGATGGAAACAAATCCATTGCAAATCGACTATACTAAAACTACTAAAGAGAGAAGAGAATAAACTCTAATATAAGAATAAATGTCTCTAAAAGAATAGCAACAGAATCTCTAATAGCTGTAATGAATCACAGATACTCCGAAGGTAAGACCTCCACAGTCTGATAAGTAGCGTCAGGTCCAGGTCCATACTCCTGCGGATACTCCTGCTCGTCTATATCTAGAAAGGGACCAAGTCCTCAGAGGGACATAACAAGATACATAGAAGCATGCCAATAAAGTACTGAAATAAATATCCAATGGGATGCCTAACCGTCTATGTGAATGCAGTTTAAGAACAACTTTCTAACAAGTGGGCTATCTGGCTAAAAATAAGATTGGCGTGACTCTCTCAGAGAATCAGGGGCCTACAAAGCATGTCGTCTTTTGAACGACAGAGGCTGCCTGATAATATATAATATATAAGGGTCATCACCGCCCGTATCTCCAACGGAGCTTCCGGGTTACAGAATAAAAAAGTGCAAAGGAGCCCAAATGCCTTAGTTGTTGTTCTCTCCATCCCATGCTCTAAGCATGTTACATCCATGACACGATTTGGTTCATAGCCTATCTTTAGTACAGTAGCCCAATTCTGCAACCAAACAAGGACAATGATTGGACCACCGTACTACAATAGGCTATGTCCATAGACTATTAATAACTGCTAAATCTTCTAGCATATAAGATTTCTAACAGCAGTTATCCCTAACGCACGGCCCATACATACAGGAGGCCAGACCTGTCACGCAGTCTGTGATCTATATGAGACTCACACTCGTATAACAGCTGTGTCACGGCTAATGAAACCTAATGATGCTTCATGATAATGGGGTGATCTCATAAACAAGGTCAATGCATATACATAAATAAAAATAAATCACGACGACACCGTCGTTGCACCCAAGTTTCCTTGGACGCGCATTTTATATATATAGTTAAAATATATGAACTAATGATAGAAAATAAAGATGCATGCAACATATGGAATAAGAATAACAGTACAATGGCAAGGTATACTTGCCTGGCAAGAAGCTGCAAAATATAACGTCCAGATATCAAACACACAGGATCAGAAGCTACTGTCTCAGAATAAACATCTCCGGATGCTGAAATAAATATCATCAACATTCCCAGAATAAGCAAAATAGTTAGAAAATACTACCCTTTCATCCAATTTGGACACAGGGGCAAAACGGTAATTTTGGATCAAAGCGGACTCCATTTGTGGGCCACTTTGCACCAAAAAGCGTGCAAGGGATAACAGTCTCTAAATGGGACAAATTATAGGTCAAACAAACTCTAAAAGTCAGTACAAACTCAACGGTATGTCCAAATGTGGATTCCGGTGAGCCGAACACAATTTTGTCCAAAAAGTCAACTGTAGGGCCCGCCAATAGACGACTTGGTCAACCATCTCAGAATTGCGTGAAAATTGGGTCACAGGACCAGCGCAATACCATGAGTCCAGCGGCATATGTTTCGTCGTATTCTGACGAGCATGCACTAAATGATGCGGGGTTTTACAAAAGTTGCGATATGGGGAATTTTTGCGGATACGGGCTGATTTCGACGCGCACATGCGTCCGAATCAGTTTCTGTGAAATCTCACACATCTGGGTATATTGTGCGCACCTTTTGGTACACTTGGTACACGACGGGGTGGTCCCGTTTGGCGGGCGCGCTCCGTATCGCAATTTCTAGAAATTTAAAAAAGTCTGTTTTCGGGGTTTTTTAACTAATTTAATTCTACACACAACAACTAATAAATTATTATATTTGACAGAAAATAAACTAGGTTAGGTGGTCTTCGCATATCAAAAAGAAAAAGTGAATTTGGATCTCTGTGGTGGGAGATACGAGTCCGTGAACATACCGCAGTTTTCTGCGATCCCAAAAGTTATCATTTTTTGTCAACTTGGTCGTTGTTTTCGTCTAGGTTTACGCACTGTTCGAGGTAAACTAACACACAGATATGGGAGGGGGTTAAGTCATGAACATACCGATGAAGACGGGATCGAGTTTGGTCGAGCGATGGCAAGAAAAATGGAGCATGAACAGGGGTACGCTGTTGATCAAATTCTGTCGCGGTGTTGTGCGCAGTCACGCGGTCACAGAGAGTGGTTGTTTGCGGGGAACTCCGACGGCGGCGGTCTGGCTGGAGGCGGCGGTCGAGGTCTAGTCGAGATGGGGGAGATGAGTTTAGGGTTAGGGTTTTGTTTATGGTGATATATATAGGATATATATAAACTGCGGGGTCGGGTTGGAATCTAAGCGCGGGGGGGAAGATATTATGCGGCTGCTGCTGTTTTCCTTATTCTAACGGGTCGTGGGGGGGCCTAAAGGGTAGCGGGTTAGGGTTCGTTAGGGTTTTTTTTTTTCCTTCTCATTTCTTTATTTCTTTTCCTTATTCTTTTTCTTCTATTATTCTTTCTATTAAACTTTATATATATATATATATATATATATATATATATATATATATATATATATATATAAAATTCTAGAAATTGATTTTAGAGCATACAATTAATCTATCAACTGTCTACAGGGTCTCCTACATGTAAATAATTTAGAAAAAATTATAATTGCTCCAAAAATCCCCTAAATGCACAAACACCTAAAATAAAAATTAAATAAATTCTATTTTCTCTAATTGGCTCATAATTACTACAATTTAATTATTAATTAACTAAAATAGGTTAATACGGTTTTTAGAATTAGGGGTTTTACACTTTGGGGTGGGGAGCTGGTCTACATGAAAGGGTGAATGGTGTTCATGTGCTTGGTTACGTCTAGCTTTGGGTGAGATTTGTCCCTAATTTAATTTAATTAAAAATAAATGCACAAGGTGTTCTTTTGTCAATTGAGAACACATGGGATAAAAATTGGGTGGGACACAAGAGTCATGGGCGTAGCGGGTTCCGAATAGGTTAATACCCTAATTTGGGTTATAGGGAATTGGGTTGAGGTTGTGCCTAAATTTCAAACAGGAATGGGCAATTATGAGAAATTAGATTTATGGAATAATATATGGACGTTTGTGACGGATATTGCGCTGCTAAAATGAAGCACAATATTGAGTATTTAAAAGTTACACAAGGGTCAGATGGGTAGTCTGGCCTGTCTAGGAGATGTGTATTAACTTTGTTTGAAGGTAGCTACTAATGTAGTGCTCCAAATATCGAAGTAACGGTGAGGTGTATTAAGTCACATAATTATTGTACATTAATTCTAATTGTATCCCAAATTAATCCTAGTCTCTCACTCTAAAGTAAATAAACCTAAATTTGGTCGAGGGGGTTTACATTAGTACTACAAGTGTTAACTTCCAATCTGACTTAACATCAACTAGACTTGCCTCATGCCCGTTTATGTCTTTCGGAGAATCCGTCTACCATCGTTGCACCATTTTGCCAAATTTTTACTTATGCTAATCTTTGAGTCAAACTTCTCGAGCGCCAATATCCAAAATCCCTTAAGTTTGTGTGAAACCATTGCATTGCCCCTCCAAACCAGATCGTGTTTCATTGCTCAACCAACAGCTCCAATGTATTTCCAAAATTCGTATTTTATGCTCGCTATCCTTTGATTCACCCATCGCTTCGCTCAAGCATATCCCAACTGTTCGCTCCTCATGCTCAACTCTCTATTTGCATTTATGAATGCTCTACCGAACTTCCAAATCGTGCAAGCGAACTCTGATATTCAACTTTCTATCTGATTATCTCAATTTTTTCCAATACTTTGTCCGCCTCAATCCTTCAAATCCCAAACACTCATTCCCATTGCTCGTTCTGATCTCGTCCATCGCTCAAGTCCAACAATACTCTTATTTACACAAGTCCGTTCTCGATTGCTCAACTCAATATTTGCTTGCTCCATTTTTTATTCTTTCTAACTCAGCCGATATGCACCAACCAACTTATATTCCTGTTACCCGTGTCCGTTGAGATAATTTCTTTGAGGTTTATCCAAAATATTTTAATGCTTTGTTCACTATGTGGTATACCATATACCACTCCGAATTAAGTCACTACTCGCATCACGATTCCTTGCACTGATCCAAGATCCGTTTGAACCATCCTTTATGCGTGATCATGCCATCCCCAACTCAAGTCTGACACAAAACTCAGCCAACGGATGAACCATCTAACTCTTCTGTCAATCTTGTTATGCAACTCGTGCCATGTTCCATTCTTAATACCTTCAGCTATTCTTAAATCGTCCGATATTTTTGCTATACGAGCAACCCGTGCAACGAGCTTTTTCCATAAAATCTAACCCAATACCCAATTGTTCCTTACCTTTGCTGTACGAGCAACTCATGCATGTTATCCTGATATCCCCAAGCTAACTCAAACCTGATCAGCCAATGCTCTCTGTGTTATACCGAGCCAAAATATAAACTCCATCCAACATATTCTCTACACAAGTGTCACTACCACATTTTCTAGGAAAGGGCATTTTAGTAATTTTATATTTAATTAAATATTGTGCATGATAAATAATTATTTGTTGTATTATTTAATTATTATTAGATGTTAGTTATTTATTTTGGACTTGTGTTAGTGGACCTAACTAGTTTAGTTTAGACTCATGGACCAACATGAATTAATTGGTTAGAATTAAGCCCATTTAGAAAGCCCATTGTTAAGGAGATGGATTAAATTAATTAAACTATTAGACTAGAAGCTTCATTCCTTAATTATTTCTTCATGAGAGGCCCAAAGGGTATATTGGACATTACATGATAGCTTGAGGAAGGGGAAAGGGGGTCGGCCTATATAGAGGGGGGGAATTTATTTCTCTTTCCTCTTTTTATTTCAAAACTAGATCTAGAATTTTCTTCAACCAAATTCCTTCATTCCCACTTTATTTTCCTACCAAATTTCATTCTATTTCCTTCCCAAATCATCATTGGAGGCTAGTGGAGCAAGGATCTAGAAGGAGAAAGCAAGAATCTACAAAGAGGAGCAAGGATCTACAAGTTGGAGCTAATTTTATCTCATTTGGAGGTTGCATTGGGAATCCATCTCCCAATAGGTACAATTCAGTTTTTTTTCTTAATTCAGGTTCTAAATATGAGATTTAACTATGGAAAATTAATCAATATGCATAGGCTACCCATAGGGTTTGGTTTTGTGTTCTTAGGAGGCCTATTGAGAAAGTTATGGTATTTTTTGTGTCAATTTTGGGAGAATTCAGAGATTGACAATTGTTGTGTGTGTCAATTGATCCTATAGATCAATTTGGTATGTGCTTGTGTGTTTGGGGCTAGTGTCATGTCCATAATTGGGTACGTGTAGGTCGTATCCCAATAATTTGGTGATACGTGTTATTTTGGGGGGGGGGGTTTCTCCGACACGGGACTTTGTGCGTGTCACATTTTGACACGGACACGTAGACTTATTTTTGACTTTTCGTATTGTTCATAAATAATATATGTGACTTGTTCGTGTCCTTCGGGGTACATTTGGATGTGTGATGGACTCGTGTCACATGCGTATCCTAGATCTAGTGGGATACGGTGTGATACTCTCCATATTTTTGTGCAAATTATATGTAGATCTATTTCTTATATTCTTAATTCATGGAGAATGTATTTGTATATATATATATATATATATATATTTATATATATTTATATTTATATTTATATTTATATTTATATTTATATATATATTATGGTATATATAATTATGCTTCTTGTGTCTTAGATCTATGTATTATGTATGTACTATATGTGTATATATATTATGTAGCTATTCTTCTACATGTATAAATATATATATTATAGTATATATGTTATGTGTAAATATGTATATATGTTGTTACAATATATATGTATGTTATTATTATTATATGTGTTTATTAAGTACATATATTCTATATAGTTGTAATTATGTATATATATATGATACTATGTTGTTATAGGTATTATTGTGTAAGTATATATATATATATATATATATATATATATATATATATATATATATATATATATATATATATATATATATATATATATATATATATATATATATATATATATATATATATGGATATTTATACTTATATTTATATTTATATTTATATTTATATTTATATATGGACGTTATATGTTATATATACATATACATATATGTATAGTTATTTATATATATAAATGTGTGTGAATGTTACTATATAGTAATTATGTACATAATACTAGGTGGGGGGTGTATGTGTAGTTATTTGTAGTAGTTATGTATTATATATATATATATATATACTTATAGCGATAGCAGCAAAGGGTGACAGCAATCTGTCATAGCAAGCAACAGCAGCCGTTGTAGCAGCAACAGCAGCCGCAGCTGTCAAAAAAGCAGCAGCAGCAGCAGCAGCAGCGGGAACATTCAGCAGCAACAGCGGGAACATTCAGCAACAGCGGCAACAGCATTTTAGCGACGGCTGCAAACTGTCGCCAAAGCAGCAGCAGCAGTGGGAACAATCAGCAGCAGCAGCGACAGCAGATTCAGCAACGGGCAGAATCATCACTCTATAGGGGCAGCGTATCGGAGTATCAGAATTTTAGAACTATTTTTAGTGACAGTTGGCAGATTTATATATATATATATATATATATATATATATATATATATATATATATATATATAGATAAATAATTATATGTATATTGGTATTTAATATATAAGTAAATATATTCTTAAATTGCTAATTTCATTATAGTATATGTATAATAATTAATGTAGTATATATATATATATTACGGATAGTTAATATAACAAGGTATTGGGTATTACCTTGAGGAACCAAGGTAATTATTGTTGTGATACCAGGTTGGTTCAAAACCCACGGTACCTATTTAATGTTTATAATTATGATTCTATATTATTAATAATTGTTTGATATATATATTGATGTTTTACCTTTGGATTTACGTATCCGGAGATACGGTATCCTAATAATTAAGATATGGTTTTTATGGCTTAGACTTTAGTATCTTGAACCCAATATTTTGTGTTAGACTTTTGTAACCTAAAAATATGTTAGTTGACCATAGTTTGACTTTTGACTTAGAATTGACTTTTGACCTAGAAGTTGACTAGTTTAACTTATTCTCTTTTCGGAACCTTGTATTGATGTTGTAATCCATATCTAGGTCTTCGAGGCGCCGTATCAGACATCTGTGAGACTATTTCTTGGACTTCAGGTGAGTACATTCTCTGATAGTTTCTTATTTATGATAGCCTCTATGTTTATTGTATCTAGTGTAAATGTCCATGTTCTCTTGACACTATGGTTACACGGATTGGTATATCCGGATCTCGTCATGAGATGTTATTCCTTGGTATATGGTGTATATGGTACAAGTATTGTTTCATTGGTTATCTTGTACATGTACAGACACTGATTCTCGGGAAGACTAGCTATCTTCTTGGAGAATCTCGTGCCATAGCATACCGTGGTTGGATCTATTAAACCAGTCGATGGTGGGGAGTACTTTAGTATAGATATGTGATCAATACCCTTATTGTATCAAGTACTGTTATTGAATAGTGTTGATCATACACCGCACGTATGATTAGCCAGGCCATATATATTGTATCATGTTCCCAAGCTGATCACATATTAAAGCTAGTACTCGCACACTTAGTCATTAGTATCCTTATTTCATTTGCATATTATTTATTATTGTATTATTCCAGTATTTCCTTATTGTATATATATATCTCTCGTATCTATTGTGCATCTTGTATATTCACATATATTTACTGTTACATAGTTTTTATTATTGATTAGAACTGTTGTTAGTGATGTACTCTGCTCCTTTCCTGACTGGATATATTTTTTCAGATGACACTGAGGAGTGGTACCCTACCTATTATGGACCTCAGGATGTTGTGGGTCTAGAGTCTGAGACCCTGGCTCAGGAGGGACTTATCCCAACTGAGACAGATGACCCAGGTTTGGTAGCTTCTTAGTATTCTTTATACTGGATTTGTCTCCAGCTTATTTATTATTTCTTTCAAACTCATCGATGTATTATTTTAGACTCATGAGTTGTATGTGACTTTTCTATTCTTTATCTGATTCATGCTCATTTCCATCTTAGATCTGTGATTGAGTATATTGTTATTATTGGTGGTTCATTATATTGTTAGATAGATTATCCAGACAATGTTCTACAGCCGATTCTGGGACGTAGGCTGGGCGTTGTTTTTGACTTGCATCCTTACATCGGGTACGGGTCGTGACACATTTTTAGTGGTGGCCCATGCAGGTCAAACTTCGCAAGTTATGCGATGTCGTGGTAGTGCGATGATTTAGTTGTACTACTGCGAGCCTGCGATAGGATATAGGATATAGGCTGAGATACTCAATCACATCTAGGAAAATTCTTTTGATTCAACTATTCTCCTTTGATATTGATACTTGATCTCTTAAACTGTCCTTTTCTTGAATGTCTTACATCATGTGCCATATTGATTCTTTGTTTCGCTTTGTCTCAGGATACCGCCTAAGACTAGATCGCAGCAGGGGAGAGCATCTTCTGAGAGGTCTGCGATATCCCGATGGCCTGCACCAGTCACTTCTCTGGTGATTGAAGTGTCAGCTGCTTTCGGAGGTCCACTACCTACTCAGAGGACTGTGTCAGCTGTATCTAAGGGGATTCCACCTCCATCTCCTGTGCCAGCAGAGGCGACACAGATATTTACACAGTTTTGTAAGATGCTCGAGGCACAGAGGGCTCAGTCAGAGGCACATCAGAGGTAGACCGACATTCTACGGCAGGGCATCGAGAGTGCTCATCAGCTTGCTCGTGCCATAGTCGAGAGAGGAGTTCCGGTCTAGCAACAAGTTGCTCCTCAGATTGCTCAGGTTGCTCAACTTCGACCAGGCAACATTCAGGACTTCAAGAAGCTAGAGCCTAGGATTTTCAAAGGGACGAAGGGCATCGTCTATGCTGATGATTGGCTCGAGGACATTTAGCGTCTTATGAGGGTGTCCCATCTTTCTGAGGATCTAAAGGTTGAGGCGGTAAGACTTCAACTATTCGACGTTGCTCGCACTTGGTTCAGGAATGAGCCAATTCTGGTTGACGCAGGATAGTCTTGGGAGGTATTCAAGGACCTCTTCAAGAAGAAGTTCTTTGCTCGGGCAGATATGCTAGACTTGGGGAGGCAGTTCGAGAGTCTCATTCAGGGAAGCATGTCTGTGGAGGAGTACGTTACGGAGTTCGGCAGGTTGAGCCGATTTGCAGAGTATTTGGTAAAGGAGCCGGAGGTTCGAGCTATTCGTTTCTGTGAGGGTCTAAACTGGGAAGTGAAGATTCACATTCCGTCTTTCTATGAGACATACTCGAAGATACTTGCGGAGGCACGCAAGATTGAGCGGGAGTTGGGTTTGAAGTCCAAGAGAGACTGTGATTCTTTTCTGGGGGCCAACAGCAGTGCAGTATCTGTAAAACATCCTCATTTCTAGTCCAGACCTTTCCAGCAGCCACAGCAGAACCAGACTCCAGCTAGGGCACCTTTTCACCGGGCACCACAGCAGCAGAGATAGTTACAGCAAGCTTCCTGCCACTACTGCAAGAAGCCCAGCCATATCTAGAAAGTTTGCAGGAGGAGGCTAGGAGTTTATTTGTATTATGGTACTGAAGGGCATCAATCGAGGGAGTGTTCTCATCGTGCAGTTCAAGGAGCAGCTTCAACTCTGAGGGCACATGCGAGACCACCTGCAGTACAGCCGAAGGGACCACTTCCGACACAGCAGCAGCATTTTGTCCAGCATCAACAACAGGGAGGTGCACGTCAGGGATAGGCGTTTGCTATGACCGTCGAGGGGGAGGAACCCACCGGAGATGTCATCGTAGGTTCTATTCTTCTTGATTCCATTCCAGCTTTAGCTTTGTTTGATAGTGGTGCTTTCCATAGTTTTGTATCTATTTCTTTTGCTCTGAAGCATGGTTTGGTAGCTGAGCCTTTGCCTAGGACTTGCAAGATCATGACCAGGGGAGGCATTATCCTGGTTAATGATATTTGCAAGGATCGGAGAGTTACTCTGGGAGGCCGGGAGTTGAGCGCGTGTCTACTTGTAATACCACTTCCGAGCTACGATATTATACTCAGGATGGATTGGTTGAGTAGGCACCGTGCTAGCATAGATTGTAGAGGAGGTAGAGTTTTGTTTGGACCGCCAAGAGAGCCAGAGTTCGAGTTTGCTAGAGGAGCCGCAGAATAGGGAGAAGGCATTATTTGTGGAGCTATGGTAGAAGACAAGGAGTTGTCGCATCCGTTGATAGTAGAGTTCTTGGATGTGCTTCCTGAGGAATTGTCAGGGTTGCCGCCAGATCGAGATATTAAATTTTCTATAGACTTGGTGCCAGGTGCAGAACCAATTTTACAACATGTCTATAGAGTAAACAACAGCGAACTGGTCGAGCTGAAGAAGCAGGTGGACGAATTACAGGATAAGGGGTTTATCAGATCGAGTTCTTCACTCTGGGGAGCCCCGGTATTGTTTGTACCGAAGAAGGATGGATCGGTCTGCATGTGCATTGATTACAGGGCATTAAATAATCTTACTATCAAGAATAAGTATCCTTTGCCATGGATTGATGATCTGTTTGATCAGTTAAGTGGTGCGAAGGTGTTTTCTAAGATAGATTTGAGATCAGGCTACCATCAGATGAAGGTGAAGCCGGTGGACATACCGAAGACTGCTTTTAGAACTCGGTATGGTCAGTACGAGTTTATGGTGATACCGTTTGGGTTGACTAATGCACCGACGGTATTTATGAACTTGATGAACAAGGTGTTCCATCAGTATCTTGACAAGTTCGTGGTGGTGTTCATCGACGACATACTCATATACTCGAAGACACCGGAGGAGCATGAGGAGAATTTGAGGATTGTGTTGGATGTGCTGAGGAAGGAGAAGCTGTATGGAAAGTTGTCCAAGTGTGAGTTTTTCCTAGACAAGGTGGAGTTCTTGGGGCATGTTGTGACTGGTGATGGTATTTCAGTGGATCCGAAGAAGATTGCAGCAGTAGAATCTTGGAAGATCCCGAGTTCGGTAGCAGAGATCAGGAGTTTCTTGGGATTGGCAGGCTACTTCAGGAAGTTTGTGCAAGATTTTTCAAGGATTGTCGAGCCGATGACCAAACTCACAAGAAAGGAGGTAGAGTTTGTTTGGACGGAGGATTGCCAGGTTGCTTTTGAGAAATTAAAGAAGAGGTTGACGTCTGCTCCTATTTTGATGTTGCCATCAGTGTCTAGAGGTTTCACTATTTATAGTGATGCATCGGGAAAAGGTTTGGGTTATGTTCTTCAGCAGAATGGGAAAGTGATTGCATATGCATCCAGGAAATTGCGTCCTCATGAAAAGAACTATCCTACCCATGATTTGGAGTTGGTAGTAGTCATCTTCGCCCTGAAGTTATGGAAACATTATTTGTACGGAGAGCGTGTGGAGATCTTCACAGACCACAAGAGCTTAAAGTACATTTTCACGCAAAAGGAGTTGAACATGAGGCAGCGTCGGTGGTTGGAACTGATGAAAGATTTTGATATATCTTTGTAATATCATCTTGGGAAAGCTAATGCAGTTGCCGATGCTTTGAGCAGGTATCCGGTAGCTATGTTCTTGACACAGGATCAATATTTGTTGGAGGACTTGGAGATCTTGGGCATCGAGGTGATAGTTCCTAGTTGTGCTATACAGATATGGGGATTGCAGATACATTCAGATTTGATGGACAGGATCAAGGTAGCACAATATGAGGATATATCTCTGAGGAGTATCAGAGCTCAGGTAAGAGCAGGATTGGAAGATGATTTCACTATTGCTGATGATGGATCTTTGAGGCATGGAGTTAGATTGTGTGTGCCTAGTGGAGAGCTGCGTGAGGAGGTATTGCAGGAAGCGCATCACTCTCAGTATTCCATGCATCCAGGTGCCAAAAAGATGTATCGGGATATGCGAGAGAGTGTGTGGTGGTATGGCATGAAGAGGAAAGTGACACAGTTTGTATCCAGATGCTTAGTGTGCCAGCAGGTGAAAGCAGAGAGACAGAGGCCAGGAGGTTTACTTCAGCCATTACCCATTCCAGAGTGGAAGTGGGAGCACATTACTATGGATTTTGTGTCCGGACTTCCACGATCTCCAGAAGAGAAGGACGCAATTTGGGTCATCGTTGATAGGTTGACCAAGTCGGCCAACTTTTTGCCTTTCAAGGTAGGTTTGTCTACGAAGAAGCTGGCAGAGATGTATGTGAGGCAGATCGTTAGGATACATGGAGTTCCTGTCAGCATAATCTCGGATCGGGATAGTCGTTTCACTTCTCATTTCTGGAGGATTTTGCAGGCGAGTTTGGGCACTCAGCTCAAGTTCAGTACTGCATATCATCCCCAGACAGATGGGCAGTCATAGAGGACTATTCAGACTCTCGAGGATATGTTGCGCACTTGTGTACTAGATTTCGGGGGTTCTTAGGAGGACCATCTCCATTTGGTAAAGTTTGCTTATAACAACAGCTACTAGGCTAGTATAGAGATGACATATTTTGAAGCTTTGTACGGTCGGAGGTATCGTACTCTCTTGTCTGGGGACGATGTTGGAGAGAGAGTTTTGCTTGGGCCAGAGATGGTTGTGGATGCAGCAGAGAAGGTTCAGTTGATTAGAGACAGACTTCGTGTGGCGCAGGACAGACAGCGGCATTGGGCCGATAGCCACCGGAGACGTTTGGATTTTGAGGTATAGTTTAGATTTTTGTTTTGTGCTTGTTATTGGTTGTTTGTTATAGATTAAGTTCTTAAGGTGGTGTTTTGTTCTAGGTGGGTGGTTTGGTATTTTTGAGGATTTCTCTGACACGAGGTACGATTCGCTTCAGTGGAGGCGAAAAACTTAGTCCGCGATTCATCGGACCTTTCACTATTCTAGAGAGGGTCGGTACAATTGCTTATAGACTAGAATTACCACCTGCATTTGAGTGAGTGCACAACGTGTTTCATGTGTCGCAGTTGAGACGATACGTGGCAGATCCTAGTTATGTGTTAGATCACTCGGAGATAGAGATGGGCCCTACTCTTAGCTATCCAGAGCAGCCAGTTGAGATTCTAGATCGGAGAGAGAAGGTGCTGAGGAACCAGACCATTCCTTTGGTGCACGTTGCATGGAGTCATCACTCTCCGGGGGAGTCTACCTGGGAGAGAGAGGATAAAATGCGAGAGCGTTATCCATATTTGTTGTGCCTTGAGGTATGTTATTTCCTAGTTACGTTCTGTTCTTTCATAGTTAGTTATGATTCTTTAGTTCTGTTCTTCTGTTATTTTCTGGGAATAGTTTTT
>JAYESA010000020.1:54357461-54622461 GCA_036927795.1 Iris macrosiphon | reverse complement strand
TTGATACAGAGCAGCGTAAATAGAGGCCTTCAGAGCCATCAAGCATGCAACAGAGCTTTTTTGGCTAAACATAGCGTGAAATATAAGCTCAAAAGACCATCCCCGTAAGGCAGTACATCCAAGCCGCTTCAGCGTAAATAGGGTGCTTCATCGACTCCTGGGCGTAAAACCCATCCTCTTTCAACACAGCATTGAAGTGTACGAGAGACGCTTCGTATTCTCCGAAGTGAACCTGTCAGATCCTGTAATGAACCTGTCAGATCCTGCAATGAACCTGACGTCTGGACTTCTGACAAAGGGATACTGCTTGACTACCCAGACGACAGCTATAATGATGACACAGCACTGCGACCCAGGCTGTCATTTACCACCATTTCCTTTGCGTAAACTGCTTTTACGTGCACAAAGGATACGCTGCCTTGTTTTACACAGGCAGACATGAGCTGTTTACGCTCTGCAGTAGACAAACCGCCTGCCACATCAAAAGCTGCACTCCGTACGGGGCTCGAGGCACGTCTCTACGTCTAATGCACAGAGCGATGACAGTTGCTCGAGGCACGTCTCTACGTCTAATGCACAGAGCGGTGACAGTTTCTCGAGGCACGTCTCTGCGACTGATGCACAGAAGGGCTGCAGACCTTCAAAAATACGTCTCTGTATTTAATGCACAGGATGGTGGCAAATCTCTGTATTTAATGCAAGAGATTTGATTATATCTTCAAAAGCCGTAATTCCGGCTAAGATGTCCACATCAGCACTCTGGCGCGGTACACAGCGGCTTTTATGCCCATTCAGCTCCTGTGCTCACTTGGCTTCTACGCCCATTCAGCTCCTGTACTCACTCGGCTTCTACGCCCATTCGGCTTCTACGCCCATTCGGCTTCAACGCCCACCCGGCCTCTATGACCACTCGGCCTCTATGACCGCTCAGCTTCTACGCCTATTCTGCTTCTATGCCTGCTTGGCTTCTACGCCATGGTGACAGACATTGGCTTCTACGCCCACCTCTTCTACACAAGGGATACCTACCTACGTGGCTTCTACGCCGTGATCTTCGTAGCGATTATACTCGTTTTGTCCCTTAGTTGGACCCGCGTCACACGCTCATTCAAAGGATCATATATACGCAGGCGTTGGTTATTTTAACCGTTGTGTAAAAGGGTGCTGTACTTTTCACTCCCTGGTTTCTACACCGACGGAGTGGTCACTGTCACCAAAACTCTATAAATAGAGACCTCTATCAACAGAGGAAAAAGGGTCGAAGAGATTGAGGGTCGACAAATTAGAAGGTCGAAAATTGGTCAAGAAAACCAATATCAGATCCAAGGTCGAACTTCCAAGAAAGATCGAACCAGAGGTCAAGAGAGAGAGAGAGAGAGAATCCGGAGCTCAGGCAAAGAGTAGGGATCGACGACTTTGGCATCGTGCATCCACCATCTTTTGCAACCTTCGAAGCTGCTTCCTGTCTTCTATGGCACTTTTTCATCATCGTGTGGTCCAAGGGCTAAAGTGATCGACTGCAGATCAGACACCTATAGCAATATTTACCCAGATTAAATAAATTATACTCCCACATCCTCGTATAGGATCAAATTATACAAGTTTGTTTGTAAACCAAAGAAGGCGGGTTTCGTGTAAACCCCATCTTGAATACATTTCCATTCTTTTGTTTCCCACCACAAACAAGATGGAGACTGTGCTGGGGACGTCTTTCTCTTCGAATGAGGAAGTAATTGCTCAACACAATGCGGTATCTGTAGGAACCGTGAAGAAGATACTGGTCTTCCAATTCGACCAGTCTGCCTACGAAGACATGCTTCGAACCGGGGGTAGCTCTCACCCTCTCTCCGTCCAAGACAACAGGAAGCTGCGCAAGGTCTGGATGCCCAAGACCTCCTCTACCATTCCTGTGGACTCTCCGATCTCTCCGATCTCTCCGACCAATGAGATTGTAGCATTGCTCCCTCCGTGCCCCGTACATAAAATTCAGTCTCCCGCTACGCGCGGTATAGACGAAACTTCGGGCAAAGCCTCAGCGCTAACCCAGAAGTATCCACCGTGCCCTGCAAGTAAAATTCAGTCTCCCGCACGGTACAGACGAAACTTCAGGCAAAGCCTCAGCGCTAACCCAGAAGTATCCACTGCGCTCTACGCATAGAAACCAGTCTCCCGCTATGCGCGGTACAGACAAAACTTCGGGCAAAGCCTCAGCGCTAAACTAGAAGTATCCACTGCGCTTTACGCGTAGAAACCAGTCTCCCGCTACGCATGGTACAGACAAAACTTCGGGCAAAGCCTCAGCGCTAACCCAGAAGTATCCACTGAGCTCTACGCGTAGAAACCAGTCTCCCGCTACGCGCGGTACAGACAAAACTTCGGGCAAATCCTCAGCGCTAACCCAGAAGTATCCACTGTGCTCTACGTGTAGAAACCAGTCTCCCGCTATGCGCGATACAGACAAAACTTCTGATGATGTCTCAGCGCCAAATCGGAAGTACAAATCATGCTCCGTGCGCAAGACAACATCTGACCTCTACGGAGAACCAGATGAGCGCTGTGATTTCCGCAAGGAAAAGCAAGCGGCGAGCTACTTAACTTCTCGGCATTCACACCAGCAAGGGAACAATCTACCCGCCCGCAATAATCAGCATTCAATAGTCTTCGGCTGCACGCACAACGAATCGACTATACAAGAAGATTCCTTCGATGACGATACTGGTGAAATACAAGTTCACAGGTACAGCCCGCAAGCATTAAATATTATGCAAAGCATGGGTTATGATTTGAAGCTGAAACAAGGCCTCAACTATGGAAAAGGTAGACGAACACCGTTGCGTGGTAATTCTCACCATCAACAGGCTCATTTCGGGTTAGGGTATACTGTGTCTCTTGCAAACTCACAAACTCGAGAGTCTGATCCTGTACAACCAGAAGCACGACCTTTTAAAGCAACTTCTGTGGACGAATGCAACGACAAGTCTGGGGGTAGTCTCCCTCGACAAAACCGAACAACATCCAAAGCTGGGGGTAGAATCCTCTCTAAGTCTGAAGATGATGCAACGATGACGATCTTCCCGGAAGATCGTACAACTCAGGTATCGGGAGCCCGAAGGCCGAAGGGGACTTTCTTCTTCAATGAAGATGACATCAGTAAAATCTTCAATACGTTGATGGAGGAAAACAAACTTCAGCTACCCAACATCAGATACCCTGAGAGGGCTGGCAAAGACGATGACCCAAATTATTGTCTCTTTCATCAGTACATTCATCATCCTACAAAGGTGTACTATATACTAAAGAGGAGAATTCAGGAGTTGATCGATGCCAAGATCATCACTTTGCATCTATGAACGAGGGGACGATCACTGCAAATTGGTTTCACTTTAACGTGACAATCTGCTCCCTCAAGAAAATACCAGATGATGAATCTCTAAAAAGTTTCTCCAGTGGATTCTTCAGGTCCATACCCAGGGAGTTTGTCATGTTCATATTACCTCTGAACAAACCTTCCTAAAATTTGGCTATCGATTATCATGTTCATATTACCTCTGATATCGATTGTCATCTCAACTTAGCATCCGTACTTAACTCTAAGTACGCCAGTGGTGTTGAGTCCACAAAAACTGCCATGTCCATACCACCTCTGAGTAGACGTGTACCTCCATCTCCAAAGGAGTCACGATCTAAAGTTTGTCATGTTCATATTACCTCTGAACAAACCTTCCTAAAATTCGGCTATCGATTATCATGTTCATATTACCTCTGATATCGATTGTCATCTCAACTTAGCACCCGTACTTAACTCTAAGTACGCCAGTGGTGTTGAGTCCACAAAAACTGCCATGTCCATACCACCTCTGAGCAGACGTGTACCTCTATCCCCGATAGAGTCACAACCCAGGGAGTTTGTCATGTTCGTATTACCTCTGAACAAACCTTCCTAAAATTTGGCTATCGATTATCATGTTCATATTACCTATGATATCGATTATCATCTCAACTTAGCACCCGTACTTAACTCTAAGTACGCCAGTGGTGTTGAGTCCACAAAAACTGCCATGTCCATATTACCTCTGAGCGGATGTATGCCTCTATCCCCGATAGAGTCACAACCCAGGGAGTTTGTCATGTTCATATTATCTCTGAACAAACCTTTCTAAAATTCGGCTATCGATTATCATGTTCATATTACCTCTGATATCGATTGTCATCTCAACTTAGCACCCGTACTTAACTCTAAGTACGCTAGTGGTGTTGAGTCCACAAAAACTGCCATGTCCATACCACCTCTGAGCAGACGTGTACCTCTATTCCCGATAGAGTCACAACCCAGGGAGTTTGTCATGTTCATATTACCTCTGAACAAACCTTCCTAAAATTCGGCTATCGATTATCATGTTCATATTACCTCTGGTATCGATTGTCATCTCAACTTCGCACCCGTACTTAACTCTAAGTACGCCAGTGGTGTTGTGTCCACAAAAACTACCATGTCCATATTACCTCTGGCAGGGCTTGTTCCCAAACCTATTATTTGCACTCTCGTGCGCAACAAATGATAGGTCCACAAAATTTTTTCCCCTGTGGAATGCCCGCAATGGAAAGTAGCGCATGGCAACTGTTCTTCGACGGCGCCTCTAGGACTGGTCCCAAAGGAAATATGGTTTCAGGGGTAGGAATTGTCCTGGTTACTCCAGATAAACTCGTCATCTATCGAGCATACTCTCTTAACGAGCCCTGTCCAACCGAAGGCACTCTTGCTTGGGCAGAAGAACGAGAAGGAGAATCAATCTTCTTTCCCTTGGAGGAGGAGGATTGCTTAGAGGCCATTACTGAAAACTTTGAAGACTCAGAGAAGAGCTCAGAGAAGAGCTCGAACAGTCGGAGGCTTTCTTTCGCAGAAGACGGATGAAAAGTTTTTCTCTCAGAAAACTTGGGATATATATAGAGTTCGGATGGACTCCTCGGACCCCGAACCAAATCTCCTAATTAAATATTCGATTATGATTGGGTCCTACGTCAGCCTATTATTCAGAGAAGGCGGACAGTCAGCGAATTCGAAAAGTTTTTCGTGCAAAGCAGGTCAGCAGTTCTTACGCTAAGGAGCTTTCTACACTCGACAGCAACAGATCTACGGTTTTATGCTCGCAAGCTATAAGTCTATGGTTTTACGCCCGGATGCCTTTGTGCTCGATAGCTTTTATGCTCGAGAGGCCACAATCCTACGACTTCATGCCAGCAGATAACAAACCAATGATCTCACGCTCGGTGGCGCTTAGTTTACGCTCAGAAGCAACAGATCCGCGACTTCACGCTCGAAAAAAATTTCTTTTCAGAAGCTACAAATCTACAGTTTTACTCGACAGCTACGAATCTACGGCTTTACCTTCGATGGCTATAAGTCGGGTTTTATGCCCAGATGCCTTTGTGCTCGGTAGCTTTTATGCTCGAGAGGCTATAAACCTACGACTTCACGCTCAGGAACTACAAGTCTATGATTTCAAGCTCGATGGTGTTTAGTTTATGCTCAGAAGCTGCAGACTAATGATTTCACGCTTCACGACTTCCCACACATCTGAAGGATACGCCGGCCAGATCATGCGTACATCTGAACGGTCCTCAAAAGTGGTCAATTGCAAAGAGTTCACACAGAGGATACTCGTTCTTGACCTCAAGATATCCCAGGTACCCGAAGCTTACAGAGTTCAACATTGAAAAACTACTCTTCTTCATGGGTCGACTCGAAGTTCATCCAGACTCCAGTCTGAATATCTCATCTATCAAGATGGCAACTCAGTTTGACAGCCATTTCTCGACCCTGTTCCAAGGGATTTTCGAAGAAATTATTCTTGAAGATGATGTCTGAACAAAGAAATTCTGTTCATCAGGAGCGGCAGTTCAGAATTCTACGCGGTTCCTCACTCCTAAAAGCAGCAGGACGGTTCGAAAACTCGAATGCTAAAGCGGCTTTCTACGCATCCCTAGTTATGCGTAAAAGACAGGACAGGATCTAGCACTCTTTTTAAACAGAGTCGACATAAAGAATTAGACGTGTCGAAGCTGCATACATTCAGACTTCACAACAACGTATGGCAAGATGATCATATGAAGAAGAAAGACGATTTTATTAAAAGATTAAAATCATGATTACATATGAGGGAAATCCAATCTACAAGGGTTTTTCTTCATTTTTATGATTACATCTGAGGGAAACCCCGTCTACAAAGGGCTTCCTCATCATCGTCTGAAGATCGCACCGAGAAGCTGTTCTGACAGGTTCTTGCGTTGGTGATGGTCTTCCTCTTCTTCCAAGAAGATGATTAGTGGCGGAAGGATACAAAACTGGGTATAGACCCATCCTCCAACAGAAGGAAAGTAGGGTAAATCTGATGTCCTACAGACCACCGCCACTCAAGCCGGGACAGAGCTAGTCTGTCTGACTCTCGTCACCGGAGGTAACGGGAGAAGGCGCCACTTGCAAGCTCCGTGGTGAAGTACAATTCTTCGTCTCTCCCGAAGAAACCACCATACAAAGTTGCTGATTATCCCGAGCAAGGGAGGCTATGACATCCTTCCATGATCCATCGTTGCAGTGGACACTTGCTCGAAGACGCCGTCTTTTTTGGCTCCTTACACGCTGGAAGAACATGATCTCCTTCTTTCTCAGGTCGATCCCACAAAACTTTGGCGATCATCTCTGCGTGGTGATAGAAATATGGGGAGAACAGGTTAAAACCCTCAGCCTTTTTATAGGCGAAAGAGGTCACACCGGTCCCCAATAAATCCGCCATAAAGTCAGCATCGACCGTTTCAACGCTCCATTCAGAAACGTTTCGAGTTACGAGGAGCGGTTCATGCTTCATTCAAAGCGTTCCAAATTTCGAGGAATTTGAAAGCTTTGAAGGGGGTCTTGTAGAAGCATGAAAAATACGTCGGATGGCTATACGCAGCATATTGATACAGAGCAGCGTAAACAGAGGCCTTCAGAGCCATCAAGCGTGCAACAGAGCTTTTTCCGCTAAACACAGCATAAAATATAAGCTCAAAAGACCATCCGCGTAAGGCAGTACGTCCAAGCCACTTCAGCGTAAACAGGGTGCTTCATCGACTCCTGGGCGTAAAACCCATCCTCTTTCAACACAGCATTGAAGTGTAAGAGAGACGCTTCATATTCTTCGAAGTGAGCCTGTCAGATCCTGCAATGAACCTGTCAGATCCTACAATGAACCTGACGTCTGGACTTCTGACAAAGGGATACTGCTCGAATACCCAGACGACAGCTATAATGATGGCACAGCACTGCGACCCAGACTGTCATTTACCGCCATCTCCTTTGCGTAAACTGCTTTTACATGCACAAAGGATACGCTACCTTATTTTACACAGGCAGACATGAGCTGTTTACGTTCTGCAGTAGATAAATTGCCTGCCACATCAAAAGCTGCACTCCGTACGGGGCTCGAGGCACGTCTCTACGTCTAATGCACAAAGCGATGACAGTTGCTCGAGGCACGTCTCTACGTCTAATGCACAGAGCGGTGACAGTTTCTCGAGGCACGTCTCTGCGACTGATGCACAGAAGGGCTGCAGACCTTCAAAAACACGCCTCTGTATTTAATGCACAGGATGGTGGCAAATCTCTGCATTTAATGCAAGCGATTTGATTATATCTTCAAAAGCCGTAATTCTGGCTAAGACGTCCACATCAGCACTCTGGCGGGGTACGCAGCGGCTTCTACGCCCATTCAGCTCTTGTGCTCACTCGGCTTCTACGCCCATTCAGCTCCTGTGCTCACTCGGCTTCTACGCCCATTCGGCTTCTACGCCCATTCGACTTCAACGCCCACCCGGCCTCTATGACCACTCGGCCTCTATGACCGCTCGGCTTCTACGCCTATTCGGCTTCTATGCCGGCTTGGCTTCTACGCCATGGTGACAGACATTGGCTTCTACGCCCACCTCTTCTACACAAGGGATACCTACCTATGTGGCTTCTACGCCGTGATCTTCGTAGCGATTATACGCGTTTTGTCCCTTAGTTGGACCCGCGTCACACGCTCATTCAAATGATCATCTATACGCAGGCATTGGTTATTTTAACCGTTGTGTAAAAGGGTGTTGTACTTTCCACTCCTCGGTTTCTACACCGACGGAGTGGTCACTATCACCAAAACTCTATAAATAGAGACCTCTATAAATAGAGGAAAAAGGGTCGAAGAGATTGAGGGTCGACAAATTGGAAGGTCGGAAATTAGTCAAGAAAACCAATATCAGATCCAAGGTCGAACTTCCAAGAAAGATCGAACCAGAGGTCAAGAGAGAGAGAGAGAGAGAGAGAATCCGGAGCTCAGGCAAAGAGTAGGGATCGACGACTTTGGCATCGTGCATCCACCCTCTTTTGCAACCTTCGAAGCTGCTTCATGTCTTCTACGACACTTCTTCATCATCGTGTAGTCCAAGGGCTAAAGTGATCGACTGCAGATCAGACACCTATAGCAATATTTACCCAGATTAAATAAATTGTACTCCCACATCCTCGTATAGGATCAAATTGTACAAGTTTGTTTGTAAACAAAAGAAGGCGGGTTTCGTGTAAACCCCATCTTGAATACATTTTCATTCTTTCATTTTCTACCACAAACAACACTAAGTAAATAGTGAATGCAAACACAGTTATATGGTGATCTTTCTAGTTGAATCCTAGATTCATTTCATGGCATAGGTATGACATGTTAAGAAAAGTTATAAAGCAAGTTAAGCATGCAAGCATTCAACTCAAGCCAAAAGATAAACAAATATAGCCAACTCGAAGGAAACAGCATACAAACCGTCCTACTCAAACTCAAGCAACACGAGAACCTATCGAACCATTTCCAAGCCTCAATACCCATCCTCAATCCAAACCTTATAATCCAATATTCGATATGCACACTCTGGCCGAGGCAAGGTGGCCGCCGCCTACACGAAAAGCACAAACCAAACCAAAGTAAAGCAAACCAACTCTTATCTATATGAAGTCACTGGCCAAGCCATAAAGGACTGATCGGACTGATCAACTGCAGTTCTACCCGATCCAGACTGGTAGCTAGCCCGCCTGGTCGTATCAAACTACTGACACCGTGCCCAAGGCACGTTACCATTTGTTTTCTCCATGGTCGAACGGTCTTGGTGCTCCGAAGCCTATCCCGTTCGAGAAAACCAAACCCCGTGCAACACAGGTTGTCCGTGACCGATACAGATATAAAACCCCTAATTCTGAAAACCGTATTTCTCTATTATTAATTATGTAATTTATTATTTATAGTAGTTATGAGCTAAATAGAGATAATAAATTTTATTAGATTTTATTTTTAGATGTTTGAGCATTTAGGAGATTTATGGAGCCATTATAAATTTTTCCTAATTTATTTCATGTAAGAGACCCTTTGGACAGTTGCTAGCTTAACTATATGCACCAATATAATTTTTAGAGTTTTCTATGTATTGATATATATATATATATAAAGAATTCCTATTAGATCAAACCTAAATCGCAACTCCTAAATCCACTACCCGCTTGCACCCAAACCAGCGTAGAAAATATTCGACAGCAGTAGCAAAAACAAACTTCTCTTTCTTCCCCTCCGCGCGTAAAACCACTCCACCACTTCTTATTTTTATCTGCGCATAAAATAACCCCCGCGTGTGACTCATTTTCCCACCGCCTCTTTACATGTTATTACTAAACTCTCCCCAACCACAATCAAAACCAATGATAGGAAGAAACAACAGCGGCAGTAATTTCTTAACCATTAAGTGACCCCCACCGCCTCTTATCACTATATATATGTTATTACAACTCTTCCAAACCCTAACCCCATTTCTTCTTACAACAAACTAAAAACTATTTGGACGTGCACTATACAGAACCCTTGCTTGGCAAGTATACCTTGCCATTGTACTATTATTTATATTTCAGCTGTTACATGCATGTTTAATTCTGCTTATATAGCTATTTATTTATGTAGATTTTTGGACCTACTTTATGAGACCACCCCAGTATTATGGAGCATCATTAGATTCATTGGCCGTGACACAATTGTTACACGAGTTGTGAGTCTCATATAGATCACGGACTGTCACGACCCGCACCCGGAAATTCGGGCACGAGTGCGTGGGTACGTCCAGCCTACGCCGCAGTGTCGGCGGTAGTACGCTGTCTAGGGCATAATCACAGGTAATAAATCTAGCTCATTCACAATAATTAATTAGGCAAGGAAAAATAGCAGGAAAAAGAACGCTAAGATTTTATAACCAGAATATGATAATCAGATCCAGAGTTTATTACAGAACCATAGATTATATCGGGGACAAACCCGATTACTAAGATGAAAAGAAATAAACAACTAATGCTAACTACTCCGCAGGAGTAGTCTCCTGGGTGGGAACCGGCTCTGCAACTGTATCACCTGCTGTCTCATAGGGGCCATAAAAGGTGGGGGCAAGGTGGGGGAGCTGGTCGCCCGGGTCGGGCGGCACGCGGGTCGGGTCTGTCTGACCCGACCCGACCCGGTAGTGGGTTGGGCTGGGCCAGGAACTAACGGGCCGGTCCAATGGCCGGGCCGGCCCAAGGAAAAAGAAAAGAAAATAAATAATAAAAATAAATAATAAATAAATAATTAATTAATTAATTAATTAATTAATTAATTAATAAAAATAGTTTTTAGGCATTTAAAAATAGGTCTGAGGCCCAGAAAAATCCAGGAAAATTACCCTAAGTCCAGTTTTCCATTTTACACCCAAAAATATTATTTTCACAATATTTTAATATTGTTTAATATCAATTAAAAATTAGGTAATAATTCAAAACCCTGATTTTAATTACAGAAAATTCTCAGAAAATTCTAGAAAATTGTGAAAAATCCCAATTTTAATATTTGAAAAAAATTCAGGGGCTTACAATCTACCCAACTTATAAAATTTCGTCCTCGAAATTTAAATTATGGCAGGGTTCTCTATGTCTAAACTCACTTGGTTACAGTCTAACGATTTCTCTCAGGTGGACATTGCGGTCGCTACCCAACTTAGAATTTTACTCATATCCTCTAAGGCTGGACAACTAGTAAGGCTAGGTCCCAAACTTAGTAAATCATGGCATTGAACCTTCAAGTCTGCAACACAAACACAGCACCTAGGGTCTTGCCTTGGTCATAAAGGGTTATCATCAATTCATCCGGTCTGAGGGTATGTCTAGCACTACAAATCAACTTATACCAACCACAGGTTTTTGTCTTTCCGAAATAAGGAAAGACGAGAATCAATAATAAAGAGTTTAAGGGTGAGGTGGTAGAACAGAGGTATAGGGATCAAGGCGTTTTTCAGGAATTCTAATGGGAATTGTCAGGCGGTTAAGGATCGAGGTTCTGTTCTGGTAATGCTGAAACGATATGCTCGGACGTATTTAGGGGCAAGTAGACTAGTCGACTATACCTCAATCCACATAAGTAGTCATGCGAAGTGCGAATCAAAATGCACTAAGGTTGATCAGACCGTAGTACACTGATTCTGAGTAGACACTTGTATTAGTGGGGTTGATCAGGCCTCAATAATACATGTGTCATGAACAAGCCCGATAAAGGGTAAGCTTGCAAAACTAGGCTATAAAATAGCAGCATAAGTCGAGTTTAGCAAAATTAAGTGCGCTAGATGATGATGAAAAGGAGGTACAAATTATTGAAGTTCACAAAATAACACAAAATAAGCACAATAGCAAAATCCTCTAAAACAGTTATCAAATTTAAAAGCATACCAGGTATTTAGCAAGTTCAAAATTACTAGGTTGGGGCTGAGGTCACGAACCAATAGGCATGAGCTAAACAATACTAGAAAAGGTATCTACGAATCACTTACGCACATTAGCTGCTTCCAGAGTTTGCGCATTCTCCACGGTCATCACGTAAGCCTGTCCGCGTCCTTGAGCAGCGGGACAGTCCCTCACTTGATGTGCTGCTGAGCCACAAAGTAGACAAACATCTAGCCTCTTTCTGCAAACTTGCCAAGTATGGCCTGGTCTATGACAATAGTTACAAGCAGCAGCTTGTTGGTTCTGTCCCTGGGCCTGGTGTTGGGGTGCTGGAGCTCGAGGGAGAGGACGCTGAGCTTGTTGCGGGGCCCTCTGTTGTTGTTATTGAAAAGGGCGTTTGTTGGGTCCCGCATTTCCGGTATCTCTTTCTCGCTTTAGTTTGTGCCCCATATCTCTCTCTACGCCTTGTGCCACGCTCAGGATTTCCTCATAGGTACGAGCTCGGCTGGTGGTTACAGCAAGGCGAATATCCGGAGATAGCCCCTTCTTGAATCTACGGGCTCTGTCCTCCGGGGTTCGAACCATGTACTCCGCAAAATGGCTTAACCTGCTAAATTCAGCAGTATACTCATCTACAGATAGGTTACCCTGTTCTAGTCTCTCGAATTGACTTTCGAGAGCTTCCCGAGCCACTTCGGGGTAGAATTTCTCCTTGAATAGCCTCTTGAAGTCCTCCCAGGTGAGGTCAGGAGCAGATAGTTGAGGTTCGTCTCTAAACCAGGTCCGAGCTATATCGAACAGTTGCAGGCTTGCAGACTCCACTTTAAGATCATCAGGAACCCGAGCAATCTTCAGGAGTCTCTCGACGTTCTCTATCCACTCATCGGCATAGAGAATGCCCTCAGTTCCGTAGAATTCCAAGGGTCTGAGGTTCTTGAAATCTTTGGCACTTCCTGGCCTCTTTTGTGGCGGCTCCTGGGACTTAATAGCTTCTGAGAGGCTGGTCCGCAGAAGTGCAGTCTGTTCTTTCTGGGATTCCACCAATCCCTGGAACACTCCTAGCAGTTGTGCCCCATCTAAAGTAACTGCCGGAGTAGATGGAGGTGGAGGGAGTGCAAGAGTTTCGGGCACAGTCTGCTCAGCTGGTTCTGATGTGCCTCCTACTGTGTTCCTTGTCTGAACCATTCTGAAAGATGAAGGGATAGGGAGTTCAGAATAGATTACTTGGAAATCAAGGGCGATAGAAAAATTGATCAGAAGTGATATCCAGAATTGAAATAAGGACCCTATACTGTGAATGAGCTTTTCCTAGAATCCTCAATCTTATTGCAGGCCTGTTCGGTCCCTAAGTTGAAACCGAACAATTTAGTCGTTTGACCTGCATGGGCCACCACAAAAATGTGTCACGACCCGCACCCAGAAATTCGGGCACGAGTGCGTGGGTACGTCCAGCCTACGCCGCAGTGTCGGCGGTAGTACGCTGTCTAGGGCATAATCACAGGTAATAAATCTAGCTCATTCACAATAATTAATTAGGCAAGGAAAAATAGCAGGAAAAAGAACGCTAAGATTTTATAACCAGAATATGATAATCAGATCCAGAGTTTATTACAGAACCATAGATTATATCGGGGACAAACCCGATTACTAAGATGAAAAGAAATAAACAACTAATGCTAACTACTCCGCAGGAGTAGTCTCCTGGGTGGGAACCGGCTCTGCAACTGTATCACCTGCTGTCTCATAGGGGCCATAAAAGGTGGGGGCAAGGTGGGGGAGCTGGTCGCCCGGGTCGGGCGGCACGCGGGTCGGGTCTGTCTGACCCGACCCGACCCGGTAGTGGGTTGGGCTGGGCCAGGAACTAACGGGCCGGTCCAATGGCCGGGCCGGCCCAAGGAAAAAGAAAAGAAAATAAATAATAAAAATAAATAATAAATAAATAATTAATTAATTAATTAATTAATTAATTAATTAATAAAAATAGTTTTTAGGCATTTAAAAATATGTTTGAGGCCCAGAAAAATCCAGGAAAATTACCCTAAGTCCAGTTTTCCATTTTACACCCAAAAATATTATTTTCACAATATTTTAATATTGTTTAATATCAATTATAAATTAGGTAATAATTCAAAACTCTGATTTTAATTACAGAAAATTCCCAGAAAATTCTAGAAAATTATGAAAAATCCCAATTTTAATATTTGAAAAAAATTCAGGGGCTTACAATTGGTTAAATCTTGTTGCAAACTGGTCCTGTGGGTCAAGTTTGGTTCGATTCTGAGAACGTTGACGAAATCGCGTGTCGTGGGCCCCACAGGCCCCGCTCGACGGGCGATTTTGTGTTCGGCTCATCGGAATTCAAATCTGGAAGTTCCGTTGGGTTCGTATCAGCGTTTCTGACCTGTTGACACTAAGTTTGGTGAAATTGGAGACCGTTGACCCGGACACATTTTTCGGTGCAAAGCGGGTCCACCGGCGGACCCCGTTTTGACCCGAAACTGCCGTTTTTGCCCTTGGAAACGTGTCACGACCCGCACCCGAAAATTCGGGCACGAGTGCGTGGGTACGTCCAGCCTACGCCGCAGAATCGGCGGTAGTACGCTGTCTAGGTCAAATCCAGATTTACTAACTAGCTCATTCACAAATAACATAGGCAAGATAATAAATAATAAGAAATGAAGCTTAAGATTGCAATTGAAATAAATATGACAACAGATTCAAATATTTTAGTACAGGAATCAGAATGAAATCGGGGACAAACCCGATTACTAAGATAAAGAGCAAAAACTAAGATAACTACTGCTAACTACTCAGCAGGAGTAGCTTCCTGTGCGGGAACTGGCTCTGCAACTGTATCACCTGCTGCCTCATAGGGGCCATAATAGGTGGGGGCAAGGTTCTCATCATCGCCTAAACAACAGATCCAGTCAGGAAAGGAGCAAAGTACACAGTGCACAACAAGATTAAACTGAATATTTTATGACAATTAAATATTGGATATCATGTTGAGAAACAGCATTAGCAGAACTTTATTATCTCAGAGTTAGCTGTAAACAGGAATATGAGAAACAGAAATAAATGAAACAGAAAATGAAACTACAATAGCCAGCAAGAAATATAACATGACCAGAACTATCTGTGTGAACTTGTGTTTGTTTTTAGAATACATAGTTGGCATGTAGGGGTTTATAAGGCTAATCCGGCCGTCATAAACGGCTATTAGACAATACAATCGAGATCCGGCTGATGGACAGTCGTGTACCAACAGCTATTAGACAATACAGGGGAAAGGGTAAACTACATGCCTTCTAGGTATTCTCCCACCCGACATGAAAAATAAGACAGAAACTACCAATATTCAAGACATGAAATTCAACATTTCTAACACTAGGTGTAAACATCAAGGGTACATGTATGGCAGGGAATTAATTATCACAATATATAAAGATTAACTTGAAGTGCAGGTACTTGCCTGTTGTTTGGATCCGATTAATTTAGTTCTTGGGGAAAAAGTCCAGAGATGAGTCCAAAAGCTGAAATAGACATTACCATCACGCTCAGAAGATGTCAAATAGCTAGAAACGCCTGTCCTTGGGTCCAATTTGGAGACAAGGGCAAAAATGGCAGTTTCGGGTCAAAACGGGGTCCGCCGGTGGGCCCGCTTTGCACCGAAAAATGTGTCCGGGTCAACGATCTCCAATTTCACCAAACTTAGTGTCAACAGGTCAGGAACGCTGATACGAACCCAACGGAACTTCCAGATTTGGATTCCGATGAGCCGAACACAAAATCGCCCGTTGAGCGGGGCCTATGGGGCCCACGACACGCGATTTCGTCAACGTTCTCAGAATCGAACCAAACTTGACCCACAGGACCAACGTATCGCTACGAGTCCGATGGCGCAAGTTTCGTCTCGATCTGACGAGTGTACACGAAGTTAGGACAAAATACCGAAAAGGCAGATACGGGGCGATGTCCGCGGATACGCGTTGATTCCGGTGTGCACGCACACCCGAATCAGCTTCCATGAAAACTCACACGTCCGTATCGACGGTGCGTACGTATCTGTGAAGACCGCACGCGACCAAGTCGTCCCGTTTGGCGGGACGGACTCAGTTCTGGGGTGAAACAGGGTCTGGTTTTTCCTGTTTTTGGATCGCGGTGTGCGATCACCACAGGACGCGATGTCCCGAACAGTTTATCCGGACACCGAGAGGGTCATACAGGCTTCCCAACGCAATTTACGGAATTAAAAACGGAGATACAGGGTGCAAGATATGAGTACCTGAAGAGGCTCGAAAAACCGGATATTCTCGTGTCCGTGTCGTGTCCGACACGCCGACACGAATCTGAGAATTAGGGCTAGGGTTAGGGTTTGGACATGGCCGGAGCTCCGCCGGCAGGGGGTGGCTGGCCGGAGGGGACTGGGGCGGCTGCACGGCAAGGCGCGGCGGCGCCGGCGGCTGCCGGAGCGGGCGGGGACGTCGGCAGCGGCTGCGGGCTGTGCTGGGTCGGGGAGCCGCAGCGGCGAGGGAGAGGAGGAAGGAGGAGGAGAGGGGAGCAGCTGCGGCGGCTGGCGGCCTCGCGGGGGTGGCGCCGGAGCGGAGGATCGGCGGGGCGGCACGGTGGCTAGGGCGGCGGTTCGTGGTCGGGGTAGGCCGGAGAAGAGGGTGGCTAGGGGTTTTTTATAGGGTTGGGTCGGGGCCGAGCAGGGCGGCGGAGGAGGCGGCGTCATGGCGTCGTGGGCGGAGGTCGCGGGGGTGCGGGGCCGTGCGGAGCGGGCGGGCGGCCGGGAAGCGCGGCGGAGGAAATGGTCAGCCGAGCGGTCGTGGGGGGGAGAGAGGAGGAGCGGGTCTGCGGCGGGTCGGGTTCGGTCGGGCGGACCCGACCCGACCCGTTAGGGTGACGGGCCGCGGGTTGGGCCGCAGGCCGGGCTGGGCCGGATGGGCCGGAAATAAATGATAATAATAATAATAATAATAATAATAATAATTAATAATTAATAATTAATAATTAATAATAATTAATTAAATAAATAAATAGTTTTTAGGCATTTAAAAATAGGTCCGAGGTCCAATAAATTCCAGAAAAATTACCCTAAGTCCAGTTTTCCATTTTACACCCAAAAATATTATTTTCACTATATTTTAATGTTGTTTATTATCAATTAAAAATCATGTAATAATTCAAAACCCTGATTTTAATTTCAGAAAATTCCCAGAAAATTCCAGAAAATTGTGAAAAATCCCAATTTAATATTTTTGAAAAAAAACAGGGGCTTACAATCTACCCAACTTATAAAATTTCGTCTTCGAAATTTAAATTATGGCAGGGTTCTCTCTGTCCAAACTCACTTGATTGTAGTCCAGCGGATTTCTCTCAGGTGAACATTGCGGTCGCTACCCAACTTAGAATTTTACCCATATCCTCTAAGACTGTACAACTAGTGAGGCTAGGTCTCAACTTAATAAATTGAATCTTAAGTCTGCAACACAAAACACAGCACATAGGGTCTTGTCTTAGTCATAAAGGGTTATCATCAATTCGTCCGGTCTGAGGGGTATGTCTAGCACTACAAATCATCTTATACCAACCACAGGTCTTTGTCTTCCCGAGACGAGGATCAATAATAAAGAGTTTAAGGGCGAGGTGGTAGAACAGAGGTATAGGGATCAAGGCGTTTAAAGAATTCTAATGGGGATTGTCAGGCGGTTATGGATTGAGATTCTATTCTGATAATCATTTATTCGCATGCTCGTATTAGTACGGTTATGTAACTGATACGATATGCTCGGACACTTTTAGGGGCAAGTATACTAGTCACTATATCTCTCAATCCACGTAAGGTAGTCGTGCGAAGTGCGAATCAAAATGCACTAAGGTTGATCAGACCGTAGTACACTGATTCTGAGTAGACACTTGTATTAGTGGGGTTGATCAGGCCTCAATAATACATGTGTCATGAACAAGCCCGATAAAGGGTAAGCTTGCAAAACTAGGCTATAAAATAGCAGCATAAGTCAAGTTCAGCAAAATTAAGTGCGCTAGATGATGATGAAAAGGAGGTACAAAATTTATTGAAGTTCACAAAATAACACAAAATAAGCACAATAGCAAAATCCTCTAAAACAGTTATCAAATTTAAAAGCATACCAGGTATTTAGCAAGTTCAAAATTACTAGGTTGGGGCTGAGGTCACGAACCAAAAGGCACGAAAACAATACTAGAAAAATATCTACGAATCACTTACGCGCATTAGCTGCTTCCAGAGTTTGCGCGTTCTCCACGGTCATTACGTAAGCCTGTCCGCGTCCTTGAGCAGCGGGACAGTCCCTCACTTGATGTGCTGCTGAGCCACAAAGTAGACAAACACCTAGCCTCTTTCTGCAAACTTGCCAAGTATGGCCTGGTCTATGACAATAGTTACAAGCAGCAGCTTGTTGGTTCTGTCCCTGGGCCTGGTGTTGGGGTGCTGGAGCTCGAGGGAGAGGACGCTGAGCTTGTTGCGGGGCCCTCTGCTGTTGTTGTTGAAAAGGGCGTTTGTTGGGTCCCGCATTTCCGGTATCTCTTTCTCACTTTAGCTTATGCCCCATGTCTCTCTCAACGCCTTGTGCCACGTTCAAGATTTCCTCGTAGGTGCAAGCTCGGCTGGTGGTGACAGCAAGGCGAATATCCGGAGATAGCCCCTTCTTGAATCTACGGGCTTTGTCCTCCGGGGTACGAACCATGTACTCCGCAAAGTGGCTTAACCTGCTAAATTCAGCAGTATATTCATCAACAGACATGTTACCTTGTTCCAGTCTCTCGAATTGGCTTTCGAGAGCTTCCCGAGCCACTTCGGGATAAAATTTCTCCTTGAATAGCCTTTTGAAGTCCTCCCAGGTGAGGTCAGGAGCAGACAGTTGGGGTTCATCTCTGAACCAGGTTCGAGCAATGTCGAACAGTTGCAGGCTTGCGGACTCCACTTTGAGGTCATCAGGGACCCGAGCAGTCTTCAGGAGTCTCTCGACATTCTCTATCCATTCATCGGCATAGAGAATGCCCTCAGTTCCGTAAAATTCTAGAGGTCTTAGATACCGGAAATGCGGGACCCAACAAACGCCCTTTTCAACAACAGCAACAACAACAACAACAGAGGGCCCCGCAGCAAACTCAGCGTCCTCTCCTTCGAGCTCCAGCACCCCAACACCAGGCTCAGGGACAGAACCAGTGATATCCCCCTCCTCCGCCTCATCCCGCACTCCGACCCTAACCCTAGCCCTAATTCTCAGATTCGTGTCGGCGTGTCGGACACGACACGGACACGAGAATATTCGGTTTTTCGAGCCTCTTCAGGTACTCGTATCTTGCACCCTGTATCTCCGTTTTCAATTCCGTAAATTGCGTTGGGAAGCCTGTATGACCCTCTCGGTGTCCGGACAAACTGTTCGGGACATCGCGTCCTGTGGTGATCGCACACCGCGATCCAAAAACAGGAAAAACCAGACCCTGCTTCACCCCGGAACTGAGTCCGCCCCGCCAAACGGGACGACTTGGTCGCGTGCGGTCTTCACAGATACGTACGCACCGTCGATACGGACGTGTGAGTTTTCGTGGAAGCTGATTCGGGTGTGCATGCACACCGGAATCAACGCGTATCCGCGGACATCGCCCCGTATCCGCCTTTTCGATATTTCGCCCTAACTTTGTGTACACTCGTCAGATCGAGACGAAACTTGCGCCATCGGACTCGTAGCGATACGTTGGTCCTGTGGGTCAAGTTTGATTCGATTCTGAGAACGTTGACGAAATCGCGTGTCGTGGGCCCCACAGGCCCCGCTCGACGGGCGATTTTGTGTTCGGCTCATCGGAATCCAAATCTGGAAGTTCCGTTGGGTTCGTATCAGCGTTCCTAACCTGTTGATACTAAGTTTGGTAAAATTAGAGACCGTTGACCCGGACACATTTTTTGGTGCAAAGCGGGCCCACCGACGGACCCCGTTTTGACCCGAAACTGCCATTTTTGCCCTTGTCTCCAAATTGGACCCAAGGACAGGCGTTTCTAGCTATTTAACATCTTCTGAGCCGTGTCATCTTCAGTGCACAACAAGATTAACATGAAATTTAGTATTTCCGTAAAATTCCAGGGGCCACCACAAAAACGTGTCACGACCCGCACCCGGAAATTCGGGCACGAGTGCGTGGGTACGTCCAGCCTACGCCGCCGTGTCGGCGGTAGTACGCTGTCTAGGGCATAATCACAGGTAATAAATCTAGCTCATTCACAATAATTAATTAGGCAAAGAAAAATAGCAGGAAAAAGAACGCTAAGATTTTATAACCAGAATATGATAATCAGATCCAGAGTTTATTACCGAACCATAGATTATATCGGGGACAAACCCGATTACTAAGATGAAAAGAAATAAACAACTAATGCTAACTACTCCGCAGGAGTAGTCTCCTGGGTGGGAACCGGCTCTGCAACTGTATCACCTGCTGCCTCATAGGGGCCATAAAAGGTGGCGGCAAGGTGGGGGAGCTGGTCGCCCGGGTCGGGCGGCACGCGGGTCGGGTCTGTCTGACCCGACCCGACCCGGTAGTGGGTTGGGCTGGGCCAGGAACTAACGGGCCGGTCCAATGGGCCGGGCCGGCCCAAGGAAAAAGAAAAGAAAATAAATAATAAAAATAAATAATAAATAAATAAATAATTAATTAAATAATTAATTAATTAATAAAAATAGTTTTTAGGCATTTAAAAATAGGTCTGAGGCCCAGAAAAATCCAGGAAAATTACCCTAAGTCCAGTTTTCCATTTTACACCCAAAAATATTATTTTCACAATATTTTAATATTGTTTAATATCAATTAAAAATTAGGTAATAATTCAAAACCCTGATTTTAATTACAGAAAATTCCCAGAAAATTCTAGAAAATTGTGAAAAATCCCAATTTTAATATTTGAAAAAAATTCAGGGGCTTACACGGACTGCGTGACAGGTCTGGCCCCCTGTACGTATGAGCCATGCGTTAGGGATAACTGCTGATAAAAACTTGGTATGCTAGTAGACCTGGCAGTTATTTAGAGGTTTTATCATGTCATGGATATGGCATGCTTAGAGCATGGGATGGGGAAAACAACAAGTAAGGCGTTTGGGCTCCTTTACACTTTCCCTAGTTCGCACGGATTCTCCACTGGAGAAACGGGTAGTTGTGACCCTATATATTGCAGGCGGCCTTTGACGTTCAAAAGACGGTACGCTTGTAGGCCCCCGATTCTCCGAGAGAATCATGCCAATCCTATTATGGCCAGATAGCCCACGTGTTGGAAAGTTGTTCTCAAATTGTATTCACTTAGACGGTTAGGCGACCCAATGGATGTTTATATTTCAGTACTTATTGGCATGTTATTATGTATCTTGTTACGTCCCTCTGAGGACCTGGTCCCTTTCCAGATATGGACGAGCAGGAGTATCCGTAGGAGTACGATCCTGGACCTGACACTACGTACCTGACTGAGGAGGTCTTGCCCTCAGAGTAGCTATGATTATTTCCACTATTTAGAGATTTTGTTACTACTGCAGTATAGTCGTTTTGTAGTAGATTTGTTTCCACCAGACTATCAGACTTGATACTTATCTTGGATATCCAGTTATTATTCAGCTCTTTATTCCTACTTATTATTTGTGTTGTGGATGAGATCTAGATTTTGTGTGACTTATTGTGATAGTATATTACCACAGGTAGATTGGATATTCATGTACAGCGTACGTGTGTATATGGTTTCCATATATTAGAGTTTATATACATACGGCTGGGCATGTTACGTATTCCTAGTCCTACGTATTTTGGGACTGGGATGTGACATCTTTTTTAGTGGTGGCCCATGCAGGTCCAGAATATATTGTCTTGGTTACGTAACTGTACCAAATAAGTCTGCGTATAGGAATAGAGTATAAGGATCTTATCCACACTTGACTAAAACTTTATTCTTTCCTTCAACCATCCTGTGTTTGGATAAATAGAGTTTTACGCCAAAGACCCTTTACCCTTGTTGGCGTAAAAGCCAAATAACTGTTGTTGGCATAAAAGCCAAATGACCAGCTTGTTGGCGTAAAAGCCAAACTATGCAGAAGATTGCCTTCTTTATGCTGCGGTTATGACAACTACTAACCACGTTTCCTTAGTCTTCTAAATCTATGTATGACAGGACATGCAAGCCTCGTAGGTAACTATCCCAGCGTAAACTTGATGATTCCTGAATAAATAGATAACCAGCGTAGAGTAGCTGATTAGGCGTAAAATGTAAGGATAGGTGATGTGAGCGTATTTGACATAGCCTTAACTTTCCCAGCCATGACCAAATCTCGTGCATTAAATGTAGAGATATGCCTCGAGCCCTGTGTAAGAAATAGCTTTTTATGTGACGTCTGATTTTGTCTTATCTTGAGTGTAAAAACTCACTTATGTCTTGAGCGTAAAAACCCATTTCAGAATGAAGCGTAAAAGCTCATTTTCTGTCAATATAGAATAGACAGCGTATTCAGAAGACCCCATTCTTTTTTCTTTTGAATGCGTAAAAACGACTTGTATCGATATGTCACTAAACGACAACCTGGGTCTCTGTGCAAATCATCATCACAGCCGACCTCTCGATCATCATGCAGTACTTTTGACAGAGGTTAGGTTCACTGAATTGTCTGACAAATTTATCCGAGGAATACGAAGAGTTTCTCGTACGACTTTACGCTGCAACGTATTTCAGTTTTTACAGATCTCTTTATGCAGGAAACCTTTTACGCAGACTCTTACGCAGATAGATTTTACACAGACCTTTTACGAAAACTTTACGCAGGAAGTATAGAGATCTTTTACGCGCAGACTTTACGCAGCATATGCTATACGCAGCATATATTTTACGCACAAATTTTCTATGCCAACTTTACACCGGCAGACTTTACACGCAGATTTTTTACGCCGACAATTTTAAAATCCCTGTTTTACGCGGATAGCTTCGAACCTCTATTTTATGCTAGACAGCTTGAAACTTTGTTGTACGCAGATTTGAATCTCTATTTTATGCCAAATTACCTCGATTCTCTGCTTTACGCGGACAACTCTGGAGTCTTACTTTACGCCAAACTATCTTGAAGCTCTGCTTTACGCAGGAAGCTTATCAACCTGTTTTACGCCAATCACCTTGAAGCCCTGTTTTACGCAGGAGAGACTTCATGTATGTTGGGGGAGAGTTTGACTGTAAAATACGCTGACCATTCACCAGCATATTTTATGCTTCTACATTCTATCTAATGCTTGCATCCTGTTTGATTCCTGTACTTCTTCTAAATCATTGTGTACATCACCTGCAGAGAGATGGATATACAGAAGGGATGTACTGATGGTGACACAACTCCTAGAGTCAATAGTCAGACTCAAGGAGAGACCTCAACAACTCCTAGATTTTCAGGACCAGATGGACAGATTCACAATCCAGTTCCATCTGATCTTCCTGTTTTACCTAATGGGAACCTTCCAGTCTCATCAACACCGCAGGATGGCCAGGCTCAACTATTCTAATTCTTCCAGATGATAATGCAGGAACAAAGACAACAGGCTGCTACACTAGCTGCAGAGCAGAGGCAGCAAGCAGCAGAACAAAGACAGGAGTTTCTAGCAGCACTTGAAAGGATGGCTGCAAAGACTACTGTACCAGCTCAAGCACTACCTCCAGTACCTCGAGCTAAAGTTGGTTCAGTAAAAGACTTTGTACAGATGGGTCCGAGGCCGTACAAAGGCATTGAGAGTCCAGAGAAAACTACCAACTGGATCACGCACACTCAAAAATTATTAGAGGCATCACAGCTACTTGCAGACCTATGGATGACGTGTGTAAGGACGCTTCTAAATGGTAATGCTCATCACTGGTGGGAATCCATGGAGCACCAGTTGGGTACATACCAGACTTGGGAGCAGTTCTTGGAGTGCTTCGAAAGGAAGTACTTCCCGGACACCATCAGAGATGCATTGTACGATCAGTTTCTCCACCTAGAGCAGGGGAACAGAACAGTGGACGAGTATGATGCCGAGTTTAGTCGTCTCAGTAAATATGGCGCTGTCTTGATACCAGATGACTTGGCCAAGGCTAAGAGGTTCTATCGTGGACGGACTCAGGAGCTTCAACACTACACTAGCTCCCAGTCCCGAATCTCTTATGCCGAGTTACTGACAGAAGCCAGATTACAAGAAACCATCAGCAGAGAAAAGTGAGGTCAGCTGAGGATGCAACAAGGACCATCAAGAACACAACAAGGAGGGCCTATCAGACGTTATTTAGCTCAGCAACAACAGTATCAGCACAGAGCAGGACCGTACCAGGTTCCAGATAAGCTCCAATGTAATTATTGTGGGAGACGCGGGCACATCTTAAGAGACTGTCGGGCCCGTTTGGGACAGTGTATGAGATGTGGTTCTGGACAGCACCAGGCAAGAAATTGTCCAAAGCAGCAGACACTTCCACCGCCAGCACAGAGACTAGCGCTTGCAGCACCTCGACCTCCAACAGCAGGAGGATTTCAGCGAGGACCACCACTACCTACACAGGAGGATCAATTCGTGAGGGCCAGACAGGGACAACCCCAGAGGAACGAACAAGCTTTTGCAATGGAAGTGGATGACATGGATCAGGAGATTGATGTCATAGCAGGTATCACTCTTGCTTTACTTTTTCTGCTATGACATTGTTTGATACGGGAGCCACCCACTCATTCATATCATCTAGCTTTATTGTCAAACACAATATTACCTCTACACCTTTACCTAGTTTTATTAGAATTCTCATCGAAGGAGGAGTTGTACCTATTAGCAGAATTTGTAGATCGTGTCCTACAGTGATACGTGGCAGAGAGATGAACGTCCGACTCTTAGTCCTTCCTATACCAACTTTTGATATTGTGCTTGGAATGGACTGGCTAAGCAAGTACCACGCTTTCTTCGATTGTTTTGGAGGAAGCATTCTTTTTAAGGTACCCGGCCAGCCTGAACTTGAGTTTGCACGAGGATTGTCACTACCACATTTTAGGAAAAAGGGTATTTTAGTAATTTCCTATTTAAATAAATATTGTGCATGGTAAATAATTTTTGTTGTAGTATTTAATTATTGTTGGATGTTATTTAATTATTTTGGACTTATTTTAGTGGACCCAACTAGTTTAGTTTGGACCCATGGACCAACATGAATTAATTAGTTAGACTTGGCCCATTTAGAAAGCCCATAGCTAAGGAGATGGATTAAATTAATTAAATGATTAGACTAGAAGCTTCCTTCCTTAATTATTTCTTCATGAGAGGCACCAAGGGGTACATTGGATATTTTACAATTGTTTGGGGGAGGGGCTATGGCCGGCCTATTAAAGAGGGGGGGAAATTTCTCTCTCCTCTCATCTCATTCCAAATCTAGATCTAGAATTCTCCCACTACCAAATTCCCTCCATTCCCAATCTAATTCCCTACCAAATTCATTCCAAATTCTTCCCAATTCACCATTAGAGAAGAAGAAAGCAAGGATCTAGAAGAAGGAAGCAAGGATCTACAAAGAGGAGCAAGGATCTACAATTTGGAAGCAAGTTCATCTCAATTGGAGGTTTCGTTGGAAATCCATCTCCCAATAGGTATAATTCAGATTTTCCCATTTAAATAGCTTCTAAATCTGAGATTTAATCATGTAAAATCAACCTATATGTATGTAGTACCCATAGGACTTTGTTTTGTGTTCATAGGAGACCCATGGAGAAAGTTATGGTACTTTTTGTGTCAATTTTGTTGGAATTCCGAATTTATATTTTGTTGTGTGTGTCAATTGATCCTATAGATCAATTGGACATGAGATTTGTGTTTGAGGCTAGTGTCATGTCCATATTGGGATACTTGTGGTTCGTATCCCAACTATTTGGTGATACGTGTCATTTGGGGGTTTTCCTCCGACACGGGACTTTGAACATGTCGTATTTTGACACGGACACATAGATCTACTTTTGACGCGTTGATTTGTTCATAAATATTATTTGTGATTTGTTTGTGTCCTTCGGGGTGCATTTGGTTGTGTGTTGGACTCGTGTCGCATGCGTATCCTAGATCTAGTGGGATACGGTGAGATACTCTCTAATTTTGTGTATTTTTGCATAGGTCTAATTAATTGTGGTTCAATTCTTCATTTATAATTAGTATATATATATGGATATTAAATATTTATTTTGTGTATTTATTATAGTAATTATTGTAGCATAGATCTATATTTTGGGTGTGCTAATATAATGTACAATATAATATGTAGCTTTCTTGCATGCAAATATATATGTTACTACTTGTTAAATAATATAATTTATACATAAAATATTTTATAAAATATATTTGTATGTTTAATTGTGTAATTATATTATTTATAATTATTATGTAATTATTTGGATATTAATGTAAATATTTTAGGTGTGCTTCTAGCCATGTAAATTATATGTTCTTTGTTAAATATTTGAAGGTATAAGTTTATGTGTATATTAATATATATATGTACATTTTTGTATTAATGGTTTATATATATATATATATACTGTTTTATATATTCTGTTTATATATATATATATATATATATATATATATATATATATATATATATATATATATATATTGTTTTATATATTCTGTTTTTATATATATAATTATATATATATATAACTTATTTTAGTGACAGTGAATTAATGACAGTAAAAACTGTCATTAATTAGCCGACTAATAGCAGCCGCTGTAGCCTTCGGGCAATTAATGACAAACCTGTCATTAATTGCAGCAGCGGGAAACAGCAACTTTTCTGCGACGCTTTTCCGCGACAGTTTAACTGTCAGCGAAAACCAAAGCAGTGGCAGTTTATTATTTGGATTTCGGTGACAGTCCTTCGGTGACAGTCCCGACTGTCACTATTTAAACTGTTTTGATTTAATCCTATTTTATTCACTGTTTTTCAATGACGCTTTGACAGATTTAATGTATATATTATATATTATAATTGTATATATATATATGTATCTATATATGTGTTTTGTGAGGAATAATAATTGTAATAATATATTATGTTATTTATATAAATGTTGGGTTGTATATATATTATTTTAGGGTATATATTAATTATATTATTAGTATACTTTGTGTGAGTTCTTTTTGAATCTAATTTGATTCCTAAATTATTGTAGTTTATCTCTATATTATTTTATAGATGTCTTGTGAGGTTGACTTTGGGTTTGACCCTGTTTGACTTTAGTGGACTTTAGAGTTGACCATAGTTGACTTTTACCTTAGAATTGACTTATTGACCTAGAAGTTGCCTAGTTTGACTTGTTCTCTTTCCGGGACCTTGTATTAATGTGGTATTCCATATCTAGGTCTTTGAGGCACCGAGTCAGACATTTGTGAGACTGTTCATTGGACTTCAGGCGAGTACATTCTCTGATAGTTTCTCATTTATGATATCCTCTATGTTCGTTGTATCTAGTGTAGATATACATGTTCTCTTGACACTATGGTTACACGGATTGGTATATCCGGATCTCGTCATGAGATGTTATTCCTTGGTATATGGTGTATATGGTGCAAGTATTGTTTCATTGGTTATCTTGTACATGTACAGACACCGATTCTCGGGGAGACTAGCTATCTTCTTGGGGAATCTAGTGCCATAACATACCGTGGTTGGATCTATTATACCAGTCGGGGTGGGGAGTATTTTAGTGTAGATATGTGATCATACCCTCCTTGTGCATGTCTTGTTCCTTGTGAGTGTTGATCATACACCGCACGTATAATCAGCCAGGCCATCATACTCTTGTGCAAGTTCCCAAGCCGATCACATGTTAAAGCTAGTACTCACACACTTAGTCATTAGTATTCTTGTTCCATCAGCATATTGTTCATTATTGTATTTCTTTCCAGTATTTTCTTATTGTCTATACATTCTTGTATCTATTTATGCATCTTGTTTATCCACAACTATTTACTGTTACATAGTTTTTATCATTATTTGAGAACTGCTGTTAGGGTTGTACTCTGCTCCTTTCCTGACTGGATATATTTTTCCAGATGACACTGAGGAGTACCCTACCTATTATGGACCCCAGGATGTTGTGGGTTTAGATTCTGAGACCCTGGCTCAAGTGGGACTTATCCCAACTGAGACAGTTGACCCTGGAGTTGTAGCTTTATAGTTTTGTAGTATTCTTTGTACTGGATTTGTCTCCAGCATATTTCTGTAATTTTCTTCAGACTCATTGATGTATTATTTTAGACTCATGAGTTGTATTGTGACTATTCTATTCTTATCTGATTCGTGTTCATTCTATCTTAGTTCTGTGATTGAGTACACTATCTTTTGGTGGTTCATTATATTAGATAGACTTTCTAGACAGCGTTCTACCGCCGATTCTGCGGCGTAGGCTGGGCGTTGTTTCCGACTAGTACCCTTACCCCGGGTGCGGGTCGTGACAAGGATCCACAGAAATCCTTGATGGTATGCATCTCACAATGGACGATGTCGTTTATCATCCCATTATTTCAGAATTCTAAGACATCTTTCCAGAAGAATTGCCAGGACTACCCTCAGATAGAGACGTAGAGTTTTTGATTGAATTAACACCGGGAGCAACACCCATAGCATCACATATTTATAGACTAGCGAAGAAAAAGATGGATGAGCTGAAGACACAATTAAAAGAACTAGAAGAGAAAGGTTTCATCCGACCAAGTGCATCACCCTAGGAAGCACCAGTGTTGTTTGTACCAAAGAAAGATGGGTCAGTGCGTATGTGCATTGACTATAGAGCCTTGAATGCAGTGACAGTGAAGAATAAATATCCACTGCCACGCATTGATGATCTATTTGATCAACTTAGTGGAGCCAAGATGTTCTCAAAAATAGATTTGGATCAGGATATCACCAGGTGAAGGTACGGAAGGAGGATATCCCGAAGACCGCATTCCAGACAAGATATGGGCACAACGAGTTTTTAGTCATGCCATTTAGATTGACCAATGCTCCAGCTATCTTTATGGACTTAATGTATCGAGTCTTCCATCAGTATTTAGACCAGTTCGTGGTCATCTTCATAGATGATATACTTGTCTATTCGAAGAGCCACGAGGAGCACGAAAGGCACCTGCGGATTATTCTCGAAACCTTGAGAAAGGAACAGTTATATGCAAAGCTCAGTAAATGTGAGTTCTTCTTAGATAGAATCTCATTTCTTGGACATGTTATTACAGGAGATGGAATTTCTGTTGATCCAGGAAAGATCTCGGTAGTCGAGACATGGCATGTTCCTAAATCAGCAGAGGTGAGAAGTTTTCTTGGACTTGCGGGATATTACCAACGGTTCATGGAGAACTTCTCAAAGATAACAACACCTATGACTCGGTTGACTTGCAAAGATCAAGAGTTCATATGGACTAACGAATGTCAAGCCGCTTTCGAGGAATCGAAGAAGCGACTGACCATAGCACCAGTATTGACTATTCCATCAGGATCAGGAAGCTATGTGATCTACAGTGACGCATCAGGGAAAGGCTTGGGATGCATATTGATGCAGCATGACAAAGTAATTGCATACGCATCTAGACAGTTACGAGTACATGAGAAGAATTATCCAACTCATGACTTAGAACTTGCAGCCATTGTATTTGCTCTGAAGCTATGGAGATATTACTTATATGGGGAACGAGTGGAAATCTATACAGCCACAAAAGCCTCAAGTACGTCTTCACGCAGAAGGAGTTAAATATGAGGCAGCATCAATGGCTTGAACTGATGAAAGATTTTGAGATAGAGCTATATTATCACTCAGGCAAGGCTAACGTTGTAGCAGACGCGTTAAGCCGAAAGCCAGCAGATTATTTCCTAACAACATAGAAGGAATTATTGAAGGACTTACAAGGTCTTAGCATTGAAGTAATATTACCCGGAGCAAACGGGGCATTAACCAACTTACAAATACAATCATCACTAGTAGAAAGAATTAAGGCAGCTTTGCCTACAGATGCCAGATTCCGAAGATTAAAGGAAAAGACAGAGGCCGAAGAGCAGACAGGATTGCGCATTCATGATGACGGGACATTACGATGTGGTAATCATCTATATGTTCCCAATGGAGAAATTCGACAGGAGCTAATGACAGAAGCTTATAGTTCGATATATTCTATTCATCTTGGAGGTACCAAGATGTATCGTGACTTACGACAGCATTTTTGGTGGCATGGAATGAAAAGAGAGAGAGAGCTCGCTTTGTAGCTAAATGTTTGGTATATCAGCAAGTAAAGGCAGAGCACCAGAGAACAGCAGAATTATTGCAACCACTCCCGATTCCAGAGTGGAAGTGGGAACACATCACTATGGACTTCATCACAGGTTTTTCCAGGAGTCCAAGTGGTAGAGATGCAGTATGGGTAATAGTGGACCGACTCACCAAGTCAGCCTATTTCTTACCTTTTAAAGTTTGCCAATCTATAGAAGCTTTGGCTGACTTATATATGAGGCAGATCGTGAAATTGCACGGCGTGCCCGTTAGTATTGTGTCAAACAGGGATTCGCGCTTTACATCGCATTTTTGGAGGAGCATGCAAGAAAGTCTTGGAACTCGTCTGAAATTCAGTATATCTTATCACCCAATGACAGATGGGCAGTCAGAACGTACTATTCAGACATTGGAGGATATGTTGAGGGCTAGTATATTAGACTTTGGAGGATCATGGGAGGACCACTTACATCTTGTGGAGTTTTCTTACAACAATAGTTATCAGGCGAGCATCCAGATGGCTCCGTTTGAAACATTGTATGGAAGAAAGTGTAGGTCTCCTGTGTGTTGGAGTAACGTGGGAGAACGTCAGATTCTGGGACCAGAGTTAGTGGTCAACACCGTTGAGATAGTTAAGAAGATACAAGGACACTTGCAAGCAGCACAAGACAGGCAGAAACAATGGGCAGACCTTCATCGTCGTCCCTTGGAGTTTTAAGAGGGCGATCATGTCTTCTTAAAGATATCACCTACCAGAGGCACCATTCGATTTGGAGGACGCGGCAAGTTGAGTCCAAGGTATATTGGACCATTTAACGTACTAGAGAGAGTGGGAGAAGTGGCATATCGACTTACGCTACAACCTTCACTTGAGGGAGTACATGACGTATTCCATGTGTCGCAGCTCAGGCGATATGTGGCAGACAGCAGTCATGTTCTCGACCATTCAGAGATCACCATTGGGCCGAGCTTGTCATATCAAGAGAAACCCGTGGGAATCCTTGATCGTCGAGAGAAAGTATTGAGGAACCAGTCTATTCCCTTAGTCCATGTGGCATGGAGGCATGGCACGCCAGGAGAATCTACTTGGGAGCGAGAGGACGACATGCGCCAACATTTTCTGAACCGATTCATTGACCAAGGTATGAAATTACTTTGTTAATTTATACCTTATACCATCCTTGACTTTCTACCATGGCTTAGATTTAATTTCGAGGACAAAATTTTTATAAGTTTGGTAGAATATAAAACCCCTAATTCTGAAAACCGTATTTCTCTATTATTAATTATGTAATTTATTATTTATAGTAGTTATGAGCTAAATAGAGAGAATAAATTTTATTGGATTTTATTTTGAGATGTTTGAGCATTTAGGAGATTTATGAAGCCATTATAAATTTTTACTAATTTATTCCATGTAAGAGACCCTTTGGATAATTGCTAGCTTAACCGTATGCACCAATATAATTTTTAGAGTTTTCTATGTATTGATATATATATATATATATATATATATATATATATATATATAAAGAATTCATATTGGATCAAACCCAAACCGCAACTCCTAAATCCACTACCCGCTTGCACCCAAACCCGCGTAGAAAATATGCGACAGTAGTAGCAAAAACAAACTTCTCTTTCTTCCCCTCCGTGCGTAAAACCACTCCACCGCTTCTTATTTTCGTCCGTGCATAAAACAACCCCCGCGTGTGACTCATTTTTCCACCGCCTCTTTACATGTTATTACTAAACTCTCCCCAACCATAATCAAAACCAATGATAGGAAGAAACAGCAGCGGCAGTAATTTCTTAACCATTAAGTGACCCCCACCGCCTCTTATCACTATATATATGTTATTACAACTTTTCCAAACCCTAAATCCACTTCTTTTTACAACAAACTAAAATACTATTTGGACGTGCACTATACAGAACCCTTGCTTGGCAAGTATACCTTGCCATTGTACTATTATTTACATTTTAGTTGATACATGCATGTTTAATTCTGCTTATATAGCTGTTTATTTATGTAGATTTTTGGACCTACTTTATGAGACCACTCCAGTATTATGGAGCATCATTAGATTCATTGGCCGTGACACAATTGTTACACGAGTTGTGAGTCTCATATAGATCACGGGCTGCGTGACAGGTCTGGCCTCCTATACGTATGAGCCGTGCATTAGGAATAACTGCTGATAGAAACTTGGTATGCTAGTAGACCTGGCAGTTATTTAGAGGTTTTATCATGTCATGGATGTGGCATGCTTAGAGCATGGGGTGGGGAGAACAGCAAGTAAGGTATTTGGGCTCCTTTACACTTTCCCTAGTTCATACGGATTCTCCGCTGGAGAAACGGGTGGTTGTGACCCTATATATTGCAGGCAACCTTTGCCGTTCAAAAGACGGTATGCTTGTAGGCCCCTGATTCTCTGAGAGAATCATGCCAATCCCATTATGGCCAGATAGTCCACGTGTTGGAAAGTTGTTCTCAAATTGCATTCACTTAGACGGTTAGGCGACCCATTGGATATTTATATTTCAGTACTTATTGGCATGTTATTATGTATCTTGTTATGTCCCTCTGAGGACCTGGTCTCTTTCTAGATATGGACGAGCAGGAGTATCCGCAGGAGTACGGTCCTGGACCTGACGCTACGTACCTGACTGAGGAGGTCTTGCCCTCAGAGTAGCTATGATTATTTCCACTGTTTAGAGATTTTGTTACTACTGCAGTATAGTCGTTTTGTAGTAGATTTGTTTTCACCAGACTATCAGACTTCATACTTATCTTGGATATCCAGTTATTATTCAGCTTTTTATTCCTACTTATTATTTGTGCTGTGGATGAGATCTAGATTGTGTGTGACTTGTTGTGACAGTATATTACCACTGGTGGATTGGATATTCATGTACAGCGTACGTGTGTAAATGGTTTCCATATATTGGAGTTCATATACATACGACTGGGCATGTTACGTATTTCTAGTCCTACGTATTTTGGGACTGGGGCATGACAGCAGACACCAAGTAGGTATATGATGAGAGGATCGAACATTCTCGCCCCACCAAACGATCCTAGACTCATCTAACCAACTATCCAACCAATTATCCATAACCATTCTCCAACATGTAGCCCAAGGCACAAATCTTAAGTTATCCCCATAGGCACTATACCGCTTCTCGACACAATGTTCCAATTGGTGCAACACCCTCTCTCAGAACAATCCCTTGGCACAATGCCCCAACAGTGGCACAATGTCCTTGCCGATGCAGTTGTTCAATTTTGAACCACAACTGCACGCTTTGCTTGACAAAGCGCCCAAGTGATGCTCGTGCACGGATGCACACTCGCTCGCCCGAATTCTCGATGTTCCAACTTGTCCAAGCATAATTCCAAATATTTCTCTAACTGCCCCAAATGTAATCCAACTCTAGCTCCAACTATCCAACGCAAAAACCAATTCAAGCCACAAATCTATCCAAGCAAAGGATGTACACTCTATGCATGCCTCAGTGTAGTGATTTCCAAGTCCCAGTCCAAGTATTCAAGCCTTTACGTGTGTTCTATATTATTAGGCATGAAGGAGAAGAGGAGAAGGGACAGAGCCCACTCATAAAGTTTGATTCTGTTAAGCATCTTGCCCTGCCGATACGGCCGATCCCTTGAACCCGTGGTCCGATGCAAAGCACAATCTACTCAATTGGTATGACCATGCGAGCATGCCGTGCTCTCCAAATCATCCGACCGATCGGACTAAGGAAGACGGTATTATCGCTCCAATCTAGCTATCTCAGTACTGCTCTGAACGAATATCTGATTTCCATCGAACTCTGCTAGCAATATGCACATAAAACTAAATCAATCAATATTTGTTCCCAAATCCAACAAATTGAAATGTAACCAGCTATTGCCTCATTCAATCCGACTCAGCGTAACGCACCGTGCGGTTGCGGGGCGTTACATTGGCAACGGCGAAACATTCATCATTAGTACGCTAGAAAATATACATTCTTGTTTAGGTGGACTTACAACGGGAATTCATCCATTAGCGACAACTATATGGGTTAAGAATAAGATTATCGATAAAATTTGTGATAATCAGTCGTATAGTCCATCGTATATTATAAATGATATCTATAGGGAACACCGAATACATATTAAATATTGTAAAGCTTGAAAAGCTAGAGAAATTGCTCTATCAGAAATAAATGGTAGTTATATTGATGCATATAGTAGTCTTGAAAAGTATGCTTTTACAATCATTGAGACAAATCCAGGTAGCAGATGTTATATAAAGACTACAAAAAAAATAAGTTTCAAAAAAAAATTATTTGTTTCAAGGCATGCATTGATGGCTTTTTAAGGGCATATTTATATGTTATTAGTACTGATACTACATTTCTTTCCTCTAAATTTCAAGGTATTTTATTTATTGCGTGTGCTCATGATCCTAACTATCAATTATATCAAATTGCTTATGTTATTGCTGAGAGCGAAAACACAGATTCTTGAACTTGGTTTTTAAACGGTTTGAAAATATCTTTTGAAGGTAATTTTAATGCGTGGGATACAATTTCTTTTATATCAGATAAACATAAAGGATTAATAAATTTCATACGGGCTACTTTTCCAGAATCACCTCATTTTTATTGTATTCAACATTTTAAATAAAATTTAAAACAAGTATGTAGACTGCCTTATTTTTAACGTAAATTAGACTACCTTGCAAGATGTTATAATGAGACAGATGTGAATATTTGCTTTAAAACAATTAAGGCTGAAAATATCGATGTTTATAATTGGCTTGTTAGAGTAAATGATGAAACTCGTATTTTATCACACTGGATAACAGCTTATTCTCCTTGTCCTAAATTAGATATTAACACGTCGAACCTTGCTGGATGCTTCAATAACTGGGTTAAACACTTACGCGATAAACCAATAACAATAATACTTGATGGTATTCGAGCCAAAATTATGACACTTCAGGACAAAAATCGACAAAAAGCTGAAAATCTTGCAACTGATTATTGTCCGAAGATGTTAAATACTATGGCCAGTATCACAAGAAAAAAAATACCAGCTGCAAATATTGAGTATAGTTGGTTATTTGTTTGAAATATTAGATCGTGAAACAAACAGAACATATGTTGTTAACTTAGATGAAAAATATTGTACATGTTTATGGTATCATACTTGTCTGCCATGTGTACATATATGTTATGCTTGTAATTCTAAAAATATTAGCATCGAGAGTTTTTATCCAGATATTTTTTCCAAAGAAGCGTATATGAGCCGCATCTGGAGCCAATTCCAGTCCCTTACAAATGTTAGGCTCTGGTGCAAGCAATGACCTGAACAAATGATGAAAAAATTATATGCGTTAAATTAAATTAAAAATATATTACGTAAATAATAACATAAGTTGCCAAAAAATGCATACTTACCCGACCCTCATCCACTGAGATAACTTGATCACCAATACGATCTAGGTGCAAAAAGTTATGACGGAGCCACGTAAACGTCACAAGATTTTTACTACGTTTATTACGTGGCGCCTCCACACCTAGGTACTTCGTAATCATAGTGTCGGCGAAAATTGATTTATCAAATATTATAGGTTCACCCGTAATAGGTAAACCTAAAATATTTGCCACATCTGCTAGAATAATACTCATCTCTCCCAATGGTAGCTGGAAGGTATTTCGTCCGGGCCACCAACGCTCAACTAAACTGAAGATTAAGTCTCTATCGTGTTGCATAAAATGTATCTTGTCAACATAATAAAAGCCAAATATTTTCAACAGTGCTACCTGGTGGTCGCTCAACCTCCAATACCCAAGTTTTCTATCATGACGTCACGAGGCATGCTCTCGGCACCGTTCATCATTAGTATAATTGTATTGTTATATATGAAAAACATAGACGATGTTATTAGTAGACATGTACAAAATATCATTCTTATTGATTTACACAATTAAATTTTATTGTACCTTCCCATAAAATACCAAACTAGATATATATGTTTCGCACGTTGCTGGATTATTAAATCCGTAGTAGGCCCTCCGTCCGTCGTTTTGGCTGCCCATCTGTACAATTATGGTTGTCAAAACACATAGCTGCCCGTCGTTTTGCACATTACGTAACTTAAATTTACTAAATAAACACTAGTATCCTAGCATTTAAAAAATAAAAACTAACATAAAATTATTGCATATACAAATAAAAGTATAAATGAAGAAGAATAGAATAAAGACCTTCAACAATAAGGATTGTGTGTGCTCACAAAGACTGATGTGTCCACTTGCAAATGAGAGAAAATGAAGGCTGATCGAATTGCTGCTATGTGCTCACAAGGAATGCTGTAAATGATCTTAGTGCACTATGTTCTTCTTCTTCCTTCTCTTCTTATAGCTCACACCTCCCACCAACTTCTCCTCTATTTTTTATTATTCCTCTTCTTTACTTCCTCCCTCCACGAGACACGTCTCTTCTTCTTTTTCCTTTACTCTCTCATGTCTCTTCTTCTTTTTTCTTGTCAAGTCTTTTCTTCTTTTTTTCTGTCAAGTCTCTTGTCTCTCAGTATTTTTGTTGTGTAGTCTTTCTTGTCTCTTCCTCGTTAAACCAAACCGAAGAACATTACCCCCTTCCATGTTAAACCAAACCGAAACAATAGTCAGTGGACATAAACCAAAACCAACTCATGAACCAACATCAATCCATAGACCCAGATCAAATTTCAAACCCAAATAAAAATCAAACCAAAATTCAAAACTAAACTAAATAAAAAAATCCAAATCCAAAACAAAACAAAACTAAATAAAAAAAAACTAAATAAAAAAACCAAAACATAACTAATTAAAAAAAACTAACAAAACAAACCAAATCAAACCAAACCAACCAAACCACCCAACCCCAACCGTGGGCCCCCACAGTCAGTTTCTGTCAACTATGTTGGCTGAAATTGTGCAAGCCAACAGTGTTAGCGGAATATTGGCTTGTGGGGTCCACTTTGATTTTTTTTGCCTACGTGTTGCCTTCGTGTTCGGTTTGGTTTATTTTCTGCCAACTGAGTTGGCTGAGTCTGTCTTTATTTTAAATTTTAACAAACTTGTTTCGTTTGTATTAATTTAATATAATTTTATTTTGCTACAGTAAATTTTTTGTACAAGTAAACCTGATCAGCATTTATATCAAAACTTCACAGCAACCTAAAGAGACTTTCTTCATTACACGCCATAAACACTCAAGTCTCAGAGACATGAGAATGATGTATTATCACATGTGCTATACTTGAATTGGTCAGGCATGATCAATAACCAAACAATTTCACTATCATGACTGACATTTCTTATTACACTGATAATTTAATATCTGCTTTTAGAAACTTTATTCATATCACGATCTTCCCATAATTTACATAGTCTTTGGCTAGTCAAAGAACTTGCGCAGTAAGATCTTTCCACAACATTTACTACACCTCTTCTACTTTATATTGGACTAGTCAGTTATTCAAATTATTCGCTTGACCCTTGAAAAACTGCAGCATCTATTGTCTTCATGATGACTATTGTGGTTCGACCGATACCGATATGATACAGTCGATATGTATCAGTTTTGTAATGTTCCAATCCGACTGAGAGTGACATAGGAGGTCTCTTTTCCTGGGAGATTCGGCCAAGAAATAAATAAATAAATAATCAAATGATGGAAAGAAAAATTGTCAACACAATAATTCAGTTGTGTCGAAAATTGACAATGTTATAGCATGTCGAGATTTCTTACTGATAAATTATAATTATTACCATTTGTCGAAATATATCTATATATTTACAACATTCATTCATATTAATATTATTACATTCATAATTATTTATTGTAATTATACAATGTCAAGTAAATAAACATATTATCTATTGCAACTAACGAAAAACAATAAATAATATATATAATTATTTTTAAATGTATAAAATATTTCTCTAGCTTTTTAAATATATTTTATTATTTTTTTGCTTGAAGAGTCCGTTGCCCCGGTCCAAAATTATAGATACTGATATTCATCCGAAGGGTTCGAAGCCAATTCTGATAGAGATGTTGCAAACCTCTTTTGTGTATTGTTCACTAACCTCTGCTCTTTAAGGTTTTTAGAGCACTTTTAGCTATAGTTCAATTCTGGATGCCAAAGTTATGTTGGCCAGGGCTTAACCACACATTTATAATCTCAAAAGAAATTAAAGGAATAATATAATCCACCGAATTTTAAGATAAGATGTTATTAAGTGATGTTGGTTTAAGTGTCTGCAACAAACTCTGGAGTCCAGAGACGTTGCGCGCGAGATTATGTTCGCTAGCTACTCCATGTAATTTTTTTTTTTTTTTTTTGGTTTGAATTTTCAGCTTAACGTTCGATCACTAATAATGTAGTATTTTATAACATAATTACTTAGTGTTTGTTTTAATGAATGTTGCTTTTGTTCGTTGATTTAGACTCACTAGTACTTTCTCCAAAGTGCTGACCTACCAACAGTTTGCTTGTTCGCAGGTGCTGGATCGTCCGAGGAAGCGATAGCCGTGCCTCGTCTCCAGGACCCAAAAATCTGGTTTCGATGCCTTGAGCCGTATCGAGATGTTTTGAGCTGCTTTTGTATAGAGGGACATAATGTATGGAACGATGCCATTGGATTCAGAGAACCCCGTGCCTTGAGCTTTGTCCCACTTACTCAGATGGATTATGGTTTGCAACACTGTCCCTCTGCTGCGTACTTGATCGGTTCGATGATAGCCACAACTTTAACGATGTTGTCTTGTGCGGACGCAACTCCAGGCTCGAACGACATCATGTTCCGATGGAAACGATCTTCCCGCGGGAGGGCTGACGCGGTGATTCGCGTCCAATGGGGACGGTCGATTCCTACGGTAGATCGGGACGTGGCAGAATTCGTGAACAAATTATGATCTGCTCCTTCTGGGATGCGGTTGGTGATCGCTATTGCCGATGATGCAGACATAAGCAAGTACGCAACGCGGTAACTTATGACACATCGCAGACTAAAGTACTTCATTCGGATTAGGCATCAGGTATATATATTGCCAACTTGAGAGGGTTCAAAATATATACGAACACATGAATAATTAGTATTTTGCTGCTAGAATTAGTAATTGAACTATTGCACATCCTAATAAAATTTGAAAAGAGAGTTCTGCCGAAAGTCACCCAAGAGCATGCATATACTAGGAATCAAGTTGACAGAGTATCAAGAAGAAGAAGGGCAAAATTAACTAATTTCTCCATGTTAGATATCTTCAAAAGTAAATTTGCAATAATGGTTTAACTGTAGTAAATTCCTTTCTGCTGACTAGAATACATATCATGGATTCAGAGTTGTGGAAGCCTAATATTGATCTTGCTGTCGGTTAGGCAATCTCAGTTACATGGAAATTTCAGGTTTTAAACAAGTAACACTGTTTCTCGTCAAAATGGGAACAGTTATCATATGTTATGCCATCCTATAGTGTTGCTCTAACCTATATGCATATTCTGCATATTCATCAAAATATATATATATATATATATATATATATATATATATATAATCGCATACCTAAATTACTTTCACCAGTTCATTTGATGTCTTGATGGCAATCTAAATAATCTCGTACAAAGTAAAAAAAATTGATAAGCCACTCCTTAAGAAGCAGACAATATATACCAGTTACTTTTCAAAATCATACAGAAACAACATAAATCTCATTTTTTACATTAAAATCAGACTTGTGGGTGGCGGTAAACAAATGTAAAGTAAATCAAAGAAATCAGGTTAAATCCATCCAAGATTGAGTCACAAAATTACAATCATATATACCCAAATTTTCCTTGGCTTCTCGAAAAATGTAATCTACTAAACTATATTATTCCTTAATTACCTTCCTTTATTGTCCGGCTACCTTAGTTTATTTTGGTTAGCTGAGCAACCAAGCAACCCGGCTACCTTTATTCGTTTTCGCCGGTCGAGCACCCAGAAGATCCAACATATTGTCTTCTCGATCCGTTTGACCACAGAGAAACCAACACGTTCATCAACATCACCATTGTGTACCAGCTACAACGTTTTTCACATTGGACGCATCGGACATACCTTTAATGCCAATCCATATAATCCAACATTAGATCTACGTGGATTGATCAACCGAAAATGGGATACAATCCAACATAATTGACTGGCACGATGGAATTCTTGTCTGAGTAGAACCTCGGTTCGCATAATTTCAAGGCATAACTGAGGCGAGCTTGAACATATATGCCCGATTGCAGCCATAGAGTGCAGTTGGCTTGACTGCTAGTTTGGCTTTAGATATGACCGAGAAATTAATGAGCTGAATCTACTTCGTGTGTGTTGATCATAAAATTGACCAGGTTTGAAACCATAGGTCAAGATTATGGATATATTATGAACCCTATAATTGGGGACACCACCCATCAAACGCACACAAATACCGCACAACCATTGACCTCATTTCTCAGGTCAGTGGCCAACATTTCCCTTCACCATCTCCCTCTATCTACACATTCTAAAGGAGTAATATTGCTAAGTTTCTTAATATGTTCTTCTCCCCCCTCATCTTCTTCTTCTTCTTCTCCATTGCTTCTAAATTCTCTCCATCGCTTTCCTCTCTTCCTGACCCTCGCCTAGTATCATGGTTACGCGCGGGCGTGCAATGACGGTTATCGGTGTACTGGTGAACGACACGAACGTTAAGGCTGTCTCCAAAATATGTTACGACAACAACTTGGTGACTTCTCAAGGAGTCTTTCTTGGGGACGACCCCCTCACGTTCTCTCTTCCAACTCTTCTCCTGGAGATGACCATCTTCTTTCTCAGTGCCAGCATGGTACACTTTGTTCTGCAGCGCCTCGGCCAGCCTAAGGTTGTCTCGCACATCGTGGTAAGATCTCTTATGCACGTATGTACTAAGTAATTTTAGTTTTAGTTTTAGTTTCCATATACTACTTTGTTCTTCGGTTGTTGGGTGACCCAAATCCAAATGGCCAGTCCATTAAATTTTTGGTTCGAAAATGACCACTACAAAAATATTGTAAATTAGCGACGAAAGTGTATTAGTCGCTGAGTAGCGACGTTGTAATGACTATCTAGCAACAGAAGTTTATTTATGAAAAATATGTTAAATCTTCCCTCGACGGATACCCTTAGGCCTCGTTTGCACGAGAATGATTCATCTTATATGTATATTAATTTTGATTCTGGTGATCCAACAGACGGGCATAGTCCTTGGACCTTCGGTGATCGGACGCAACTTTTCTTTCTCTACCACAGTGTTCCCGGCACGCGGCTTGTTCATCCTCGACACGTGCTCGCTCCTCGGCTTCATCCTCTTCCTCTTCAGCACCGGCGTCAAGACGGACATGAGCATCCTCCGCAAGGCGGAAAGGCGCGACTACGCCATCGCCGTCTTCAGCACCTTCATCCCCTTTGGCGTGATCTTCGCAATCTTACTGATCATGCACGGAGGATCCTTCTGGGCCGTTTACGAAGAGTCCGGCACCACCCTCTACCTCGCGGAGCGCCTCTCGCTCTCCTCCTTCCCCGTCATCAGCGAGGCTCTCGAGGACATGGGCCTCCTGAACTCGGACGTCGGCCGGGTGGTCATGACGTCCGCGCTCATTGCGGACATCACGGGCTGGGTGATAAACGCCTGCATCATCAGTTGGAAGCTCGTCGTGCAGGCGAAGACGGCCCAGTTGGCAGTGTCGACGATGTCGGGCATGATCGCGTTTCTACTCTTCACCCTGTACGCCGTGCGCCCGCTGGCGGTGCGGATGGTCAGGAAGGTGCCGCCAGGTGAGCTGCTCGGGGATGGTTTATTCTTGGTGATGATGCTGGCAGCTCTGGCGGGCGCACTCATCACGGAAATCACCGGGTATGTATGTATGTATGCATGTTGCGTATCATCGTAATCATCGTACGAATGATTAACAGTATAATCTTAGATGACATTAGTCTATTTATGCAGATATCATCCCATTCTGGGGTCATTTGTGGTGGGGATCGTGCTGCCGGGAGGGATGCCTATCGGGGTGACGGTGGCAGAAAGGCTCCAGTGGATCGAGCGGCTGTTTCTGCCACTGTACTTGGTACTTGCAGGCTACAGAACAGTCTTCCCGAACATCACCAGCTGGGCTCAATGGGGGGTCGTCGAGTTGATCTTCGTTATTTGCACCTTAGGGAAGCTCGCCGGGGCCGTGGGGGCTGCGACCTACTTCGACGTGCCGATGCGGGAGGCGGTCACCATGGGAATCATGCTCAACATAAGGGGCATAATGGAGGTCTGGCACTTCAATACTATGGGCGACTCCAAGATGGCAACCTCCTCCAATTTCTCCGCCATGATCATTTCCCTCCTGATCAACACCAGCATCATCACCCCTCTTGTCAAGCTCCTCTACGACCCCACCGTCCGCTACGCCGCCGCGAAGCGACGCACCGTGCAGCACGCGAAGCCCAACACGCAGCTCCGCGTCCTCGCGTGCGTGCACAACGACGACCACGTCGCTTCCTTCATCGACCTCTTCGAGGCCGTCTACCCGTCCGCCCGCTCGCCCCTCTCCCTCCACCTACTCCACCTCACCGAGCTCGTCGGCCGCGTCGCGTCCGTCCTCCGCCCCTACAAGAGCCGCAGGAACCCCTCCGCCGTCCCCTCCCTCTCTGACCGCATCGTCAACGCCTTCCGCTACTTCGAGCAGCAGCACCCCTGCGGCGCGGTCTCCCTCCACCCCTTCGTCGCCATCTCCCCCATCTCGACAATGCACAACGACGTGTGCTCCCTCGCCCTGTCCAAGAAGTGCCACCTCGTCGTGCTGCCCTTCCACAAGCAGTCCGACGGGGCCCGCGAGACCGCGAGGGCCTCCTTCCAGACCCTCAACCGCAACGTGCTGGGCCTCGCGCCCTGCTCCGTGGCAATCCTCCTCGACAGGGGGGGCTCCATCGCGTGCGCGCAGACCAACCACCTGCTGCAGCGCGCGGTGGTGTACTTCCTGGGCGGGGCGGACGACCGCGAGGCGCTGGCGATCGCGATGAGGATGGCGGAAGGGGAGCTGGCGGTGACGGTGGTGAGGTTCCGGTCGAGGGAAGAGGAGGGGTTGGAGGCGGACGAGCGGGACGAGGAGAGTATCGAGCGGTGCGTGGAGAAGGCCGCGGAGGGGGAGGGGGCGGTGGTGTTCGCGGAGAAGGTGGTGGCGGACGGGGAGGAGACGGTGGCGGTGATGATGGGGATGAACGAGAAGTTCGACATAGTGATCGTGGGGAGGAGGAAGGGGATGGAGTCGGCGCTTACGTCGGGGCTGTCGGCGTGGAGCGAGTGTCCGGAGCTGGGGACTCTCGGGGACACGCTGGCCGCGAGCGAGATGGGGGGGAAGGTGTCGATATTGGTGGTGCAGCAGCAGGAGAGGGTTGGGGATCAGAGCGGTGGCGCTTACGATGGGAAGTGCTCTAGCGGGAAGTTCCCCATTATTGGGAGGAGATAGGATAGCCGGTTCACTTCATAGTTGTGCATGTGCATCTTCTTCAACCCGCCAATTTTGTGCTAGTGTAGTAGCTGTAAGTTATTAACATAAACTAGAGTTTTAATTAACAATATATATATATATATATATATATATATAATGGAAATTCATTTACCCTTTTTTTTTTTACTCAAGTCAGAGCAATTATTCTCAAGAAAAAGAATCCATTCAATATAAATAGCAACTAAGCATATATGTCCATGTTTTCAACTTATTTTATTTTAGAGTAGATGATTTTGATGAGTTGATTTAACTTTGATATTTTTAATTATACTAGTAAATGTATGTTTGTTGCATGTAAAATAAAATTTTCTTATATTGTGGTAAAATAGTTTAAGTATTTAAATATATTTGAATGTAAAATAAATTTATTTATTTATTTATTTATTTATTTATGATGGGAAGTGCTATCGCTACCAGAACCTAGAGATTTGCCCACAAACGTTTCAAGTAAAGGGATGTAATGTACATGACAACTATCTCATTTTGTGTCAACATTTTGTAAGCCAGTGCGGCAACCTTATGACTCGTTCAAGAGTTTGTAATAGATGTTCATTATCAATAAAGAGAAATTTTTCATGTTTCAACTTTGTGTTTCAATTTATCTGCATACTATGAATATGTGCTCGTTATGCAAATTACATTAGCCTTGTGCGGTGCACAACCTAGGCCCGCACGGTATCACGTCCGGGGGACGACTATCGATTCTACAAAATCGGGGCATGACATGTTGGTATCAGAGCACAGCTTCAAGTTCCTTTGAACCTCGTGCTTGAAAAGTTCCTTTAAAGATCAAATCCCTGTGCGAACTCTTGAACTCGTTAGGCCAAAATAAGATGCATTCATACAATGAGTCCATAATACGTTATGATCCTGATGTAATTTACCTTCTTTTGAAGGAATGACACAAGCACAATCATCAGCGCTAGCACCGGGCGAGACGCGAGCCTAAGAAAGCAGTTCCGGCACTTCGGGGAGTTCTCGGAGCCAGAGAGCCATGTCTCGTGTTGACCCCATTCAGCAAATGATGCGGATGTTGGAGGCTAACCAACAGAGGGAGGAGGCTCGTTATGAACGGGCTGAGAAGCGAGCGGAACAAAGGCAAAACCAGTTTCAAGACCAAATAGAAGCCTGATTTTCAGTCCAACAAAAACAGGTAGATACCCTACAACATATTGTTCATACCTTGGCCTCCAAACAGTCAGCAGCAACAGTGGTGACTCCGGTGGAGCAACCAGCACTTGAAGTCGAGATGCCTCAGACTCTAAGGAAGAAGGATATGACTGCCTTCGACTTTGGCGACTTCAAGAAAGTCTGCAACACACCATTCAAAGCGACTGAGGATCCGATTATGGCTCTAGATTGGTTGGCCAAATTGGAGGATCACTTCAAACTCCTAAAGGTACCCGAGCAGAAGCGCATCACGTGTGCCCAACTCCAGCTCCATTTGAACGCACACGATTGGTGGGACGTGCATCGAAGGTCTCTTCCAACAGACGATGATGAAGAGACGATTGCATGGGCTACTTTTTGTCACGTCCCGATCCCGAAAGGGTCAATCGTCCTCGCCGGATCCTTTACGGAACCGATTCGTCCTCGCTTGGGGCGTGATGCCGTGCGAGCCTGGAGTTGCGCTCGCACAAGGCAAGAACTTGCAGTTTTAGGAACCCATTTTGAAACATAATTTATAAAACACATTCACAGAGATTTGAACACAAATGCGGAAGAAACATGCTTTTTCATTGAATATTCAGAGTAATTTACATAGAGTTTACATTGATGCGCCTTCTCGGCTATTGAATTACATTACAAAAGATAACTCAAAATGCAGGGTGCGCTCCGTCAGATAGTCCACGTCATTTGCTCATTACGCCCTTGTATAGATTGAAGTCCATGCCTCCAAAATGAACTGACTCCAGCTATACTTCAAAATAGAGGTGCGCCTAACGCCTCCTCGCTACGCTCTAGCGTTGCACCGTCTGAGTGCCTGAAATAGTTGCCCACAACGTGGGTCAGTATTCAACTTGTACTGGTGAGCGGGATGAATCCCACTCGACTAAATCGACACTAGCTTGTTAGGGGCGAGCATGCATTAAGATAGCTTTTATAAGGAAGCAAGTGAAATCAATTCATATCAGTTGCATGTTTTGATAGGAATGAATATAGCATTGAATCCAACCAGTACACCGATTGCTTACTCAATCGATGCACGTCTTCCCTGAAACGAAACACAAGTATACTTACCATCTGCACAAGATAATAAGTTAGCATGCGTTCTAGTCTATGCGGTCATTGGTGTGATCGACACCTTAGGGACATATTTCAAACTTAGCGGTGCGCCCTATCAGCCCGGGTAGCAAGCCCTGCTGGAGGTCCCGCTAGGCATTGTGACGAGCACGAATCAAATATTTTCCTCCGGATCGATACGGTTCCAATGCCCCGGAAAGCCGTTTCGAGAAAATGCCAAACCCTGTGTACAAGTTGTCCCAGACCATGCAAATGCATGAAATAATTCATATTACATACAATGCATCAAATTAAACAGAAGAAGTTAAGCCGCAACATATATATATCTCATGCAACAGTTCATATTTCTCAAGCGGTGTTCCGATTCAGTTATCCCATAAGTCCAAAACTCTATACGAGGCACCAGGCCGCCACAAACGACCAACTTTCTTTTCTCAAAACCTCAGTTTAAAATACAAGCAAGCATATAATAATTTAGCCTACAAATCCCAAGTTCCTTTCTTAGTGGCTGGCATGCCTGTGGCTAAGGATTTCCTAGGCGTCCAACCGGGCATCATCGAGTGAACGATTGAAACTTAGAGATGTTGGCATGAAAAAGTAGGAAAGAAGGGACCAAACCACTCACTGGTTAAGGGAAAGAGGCTGAAACACTATTCCCGCCTAGCGACGATCAAACGTCAGTTACGCGGACCTGAAACAGCACGAGCACCGAGTTAGAAATCTTGCTTATCCTTCCTTGCCGAACTCTCCAGAACCTCAAGTTCCAAACGATAAAACCAGCAGCGAAAACCAAGCAAATCGAAAGCAACAACAAATCCAAAACCTCAAAACGGCAATCAAGAAAACCAAGCAACCCAAAACACGAAAACTATTGGACTCGTTTCAATAGAGGCCTTTCCATGAGTTGGAAAGGATCATCGTATTTTGTCCGTGGCAAGAAGATGCCGAGATCTAAGTTATGATTCAGACGGACTAGCCACAAGCCCAATTACATAGTGCTCGTCCCGGTCGGATCGAGATTTGAGGTACTACATAATATACCACTAAGAAAAAGTTTTGACCCGAAACATAAGAACAAGGCCTACCTCCGACTCAAAGAACAACGAAGGATACTTCTCCTTCATCTCTGATTCCACTTCCCAGGTTGATTCTCCAACTGTATGGTTCTGCCACAGCACGCGTACCAAGGATATCGTACGGTTGCGAAGTACTTTTTCCTTACGATCCAGAATCTGCGCCGGCTCCTCTGAGTATGACAAATCCGTGCGCAATTCTAGCTGTTCAAAGATAACTACATGACTCAAGTCATGCACATACTTCCGCAGTTGAGAAACGTGGAATATGTCGTGCACTCCTGCCAAGGCGGAAGGTAGTGCAATTCGGTATGCCACGGCTGCCACCCGTTCTAGTATCTCAAAGGGGCCGACAAACCTAGGACTCAGCTTGCCCTTCACGCCGAAACGCATCACTCCACGCATCGGCGTCACTTTCAAGAAGATATGATCCCCGACCATGAACTCTAAAGGCCTACGATGAGTATCGGCATAGCTTTTCTGTCGGCTCTGCGCAGTGCAGAGTCTTTCCCGAATCAAGCGAACTTTCTCGACTGCCTGCTCCACCAGCTCTGGCCCGAGTACCTGCCGCTCGCCGACTTCGTCCCAACAGATTGGAGATCGACACTTGCTCCCATAGAGTGCTTCGTACGGTGCCATCTGGATGCTCGATTGGTAGCTGTTGTTGTACGCAAACTCCGCCAACGGAAGGTGCGTGTCCCAACTAGTCTTTAAATCGATCGCACACAGCCGTAACATATCTTCAAGTATCTGATTTTTTCTCTCTGTTTGGCCATCAGTCTGGGGGTGGTATGCGGTACTGAACTGTAGCTTGGTTCCTAAAGCAGACTGTAGGCTAGTCCAGAAACGAGATAAGAAACGTCCGTCACGGTCAGAGACGATAGAAGTAGGCACTCCGTATAATCGAACAATCTCGTCTATGTAGATTTGTGCTAACCGATCGATGCTCCACGCAAGTTTTATGGGAAGAAAGTGGGCTGATTTGGTCAAACGATCAACTATGACCCAAATTGCATCATGCCCCCGTGGCGTCTTCGAAAATCCCACAATGAAATCCATAGTGATGTTGTCCCATTTCCACTCGGGAATGGCAAGGTTCTGCATCTCCCCGCCGGGCCTCTGATGTTCAGCTTTCACCTGTTGGCAGGCCATGCACTGTGACACAAAGGTCGCCATATCCCGCTTCATACCTTGCCACCAGAAGGTACCGCGTAAGTCCTTGTACATCTTAGTGCTCCCCGGATGCAAAGAATACTTCGCGTAGTGCGCTTCCGCCATAATTTCCCTTCGGAGTTCAGGGTCGCTAGGGACGCATAGCCTTCCTTTCATCTGTAAGGCCCCATCTTCACCTGCCACAAAGTCAGACGTCTTCCCCGCCGAGATCAATCCGCGTACTTTCGCTAGGAACTGATCGCCCTCCTGAGCTGACTTGATTCTAACCCGTAAACTCGGTTCAAGACGGAGTGGTGCCAGCTGCACGCCTTGCTGCCGAACTCGATACTCGATGCCCATCGTCTCAAGATCTTGAAGTAAACGGTTATTTATAGATAACGAGCCCACGTGCTTTCGACTCAGAGCATCAGCAACGACGTTTTCCTTGCCCGGAGTATACGCGATCGTTAGATCATAGTCCTTAATAAGTTTTAGCCAACGCCGCTGCCGGAGGTTCAATTCCCGTTGGGTGAATAGATACTTGAGGCTCTTGTGATCTGTGAAGATTTTGTAAGCAACACCATAAAGATAATGCCTCCACAACTTTAATGCAAATACAATCGCCGCCAATTCCAAATCGTGTGTCGGGTAGTTCTTCTCGTGCGGCTTCAGTTGCCTGGATGGGTACGATATTACCTTGTCCCGTTGTATGAGTACACATCCCAATCCAAGTCCTGAAGCGTCACTGTATATCTGAAACTCTTCTACCCCATCCGGGAGTGCAAGAATCGGAGCTGAAACAAGACGCCGCTTCAATTCACTAAAGCTGGCTTCGCATTCTTCACTCCAGTTGAATACAATCCCTTTCCGAGTAAGGCGAGTCAAAGGCGAGGCCAGTTTAGAGAAATCTTTCATGAATCTACGGTAGTATCCTGTTAGGCCGAGAAAGCTTCTAATTTCGCTGGCTGACGTAGGTTGTTTCCAGTCCACCACCGCCTCTATTTTCTTCGGGTCTACGGCGACGCCTTCTGCCGAGACGACATAACCAAGGAACGCCACGCTGTTCAACCAGAACTCGCACTTGCTGAGCTTAGCTAACAACTTATGTTCTCGTAATGTCTGCAACACGATCTTCAGGTGTTCCTTGTGTTCCGCCTCATTCTTGGAATATATCAGGATGTCGTCGATGAATACGACGACAAACTTGTCTACGTACGGCCGAAACACGCGGTTCATCAGATCCATGAAAGCTGCAGGGGCGTTCGTTAAGCCGAACGACATTACGAAAAACTCATAGTGTCCGTAACGGGTTCTGAACGCAGATTTTTAAATGTCTACTGGTTTAATTTTCAACTGGTGATACCCTGACCTGAGATCAACTTTAGAGAAAACTGTTGCACCTTGTAGTTGATCGAACAAGTCATCTATCCTTGGCAAAGGGTACTGATTTCGAACGGTCACCTTATTTAATTCTCGGTAGTCAATACACAGCCGCATGGATCCATCTTTCTTTTTCACTAACAGAACTGGAGCACCCCACGGAGAAACGCTTGGACGTATGTATCCTCGGTCCAACAGATCTTGCAACTGAACCTTAAGTTCTTTCAGCTCTGCTGGGGCCATACGATAAGGTGCCTTCGATATCGGTCGCGCATCCGGAAATGTGTCGATGCTGAATTCGATCTCACGATCAGAAGGCATTCCAGGCAGCTCGTCCGGGAACACGTCGAGGAAATCTGCTATAACATCAGCCTGAGCTGCATTTGCACTTTCCTGTCGGGTGTCTCGAACTGAAGCTAAGTACCCTTCACAACCCGAATGCAGCATACGCCTAGCCGAAATTGCTGATATCACCATTGCCGTCTTCGGTGCAGCGCTGCACGAATAGTAGAAGTCTGCCTCGCCGGGTAGACGAAATACGACTCGCTTCTCCGCGCACTCGATTGTTGCATGGCAAGCACCCAACCAGTCCATCCCGAGAATAATATCGTAATCCTTAATGTCTAATACAATAACATCTAAGGAAAGCTTCCTCCCTCCGATGCAAATATAACCATCCCTACAGATCGCATGGGCGGGCATGTCGACTCCCGAAGGTGTGCTTACGCAAAGATTCATAGTTAAGGGAGTAGAAGCTAATTTATGCTCAACAGTAAAATCAGCAGATATAAAACTATGCGTAGCACCTGAATCAAATAAGACTCTAGCGGACAATTCTCTGAAAAGTAATGTACTTGTCACGACTGTTTCAGAGACAGATGCCTCATCCCGAGTCAAGGCATAGACTCGGCCTTGAGCACCCTGACGTTGCGGGTTTACTGGCACCGCATTTGCATCACTAGCTGGAGGCCCCTTATTCTGATTATTCTCGTTGTTTTGATTCGGCTTACCCTCCCGGCAGTTAAACTGTTTATGGCCCAGACGACCACATTTGAAACATCCAGTAACCCGACATTCGTTTTTTGCTCGATGCCCTGCTTTGCCGCAGTTTGGTGCCTGAGTCTGACCCCTGTTATCCGACGTGTGCTGACGCTTATGTGTTCCAGACCCTCCCGTTTTCTGAGGTCGTTTGTTATTATTGGTACGGGGGGTTTGCACTTCTGCCTTTGGGGGACAACGCCCAAAGATCCGCTCGCTGCCCAGGGCTGCTTCATAGCATTCCCTGTAGGTTTGACATTTTTTATTGATGATGTCCCTACGCAACACATCATTCAAACCTTTTTGAAAGCGATAGCACCACGCCTGCTGGTTAGGCATGAAGTGCCCCGCAAACTTGGCCAGCTTAGCGAACACAGAATCATAATCGTCCACAGACAAACTTCCTTGGACCAGATTGCTGAAGTCGTCTTCTTTTTGTTGTCGCACGGCTCTGGGAATGTATTGTTCAATGAAGGTTGACTTGAATATTTCCCAAGTGATTTTGCAGTTGGGATTGGCATCGTAAATCCCTTGCTTCGTTGCCTTCCACAAATCATGCGCACGCAGTTCCAGCTGAACCGATGCACAGGCAACTCGCTTGGATCCCCGGATGCCAACCAGGTTGATGAGTCCCTCCATCTTAGCGATCCATCCCAACACAACGTCCGGTTCCGCTCGTTCGTTAAACGTCGGTGGATGCATCTTTATAAACTCTGCAGCTCGGCAGGTATTTCTAGCTGAAGGCTGCGTCTCTTCCGACTCATCCTCTACCGCCACGGCCGGCGGTGGAGAAGGAGTCACAGTGGCGGTCCCGTTGCTCGGTACCAAGGATACAATCAGTTGTATCATGGTATCCATTTGCTTCTGCTGAGAAGCAAATTACGCCTGTTGCGTAACGGCTTGTTGTTGCTGCACCTCCATGAGATGCATAAGCCGTTCCGCCATACCGGTTGAACCCGCTCCCCCGGATTCTCCTGAACTTGTCGGATCGCTCAAAATAGGCTGAGCACTGCCTGCAGCGGCAGTGTTTTTTCTAGCCATTGCTATAAAAGAGAGTAGCTTGTTAACACCCCAAAATCGATAGATTTTATATCTACGGGCTTATTGTATAGGCGACTCATCTGATGCAGCGAACGCCGAACGCAACTCAATAGAGAGGCGCATCAAACTCCTTTATATTCTTTGAAATCCCAAGGAAGTACAGCCGTGCTCTGATACCAATATGTCACGCCCCGATCCCGAAAGGGTCAATCGTCCTCGTCGGATCCTTTACGGAACCGATTCGTCCTCGCTTGGGGCGTGATGCCGTGTGAGCCTGGAGTTACGCTCGCACAAGGCAAGAACTTGCAGTTTTAGGAACCCATTTTGAAACACAATTTATAAAACACATTCACAGAGATTTGAACAAAAATGCGGAAGAAACATGCTTTTTCATTGAATATTCAGAGTAATTTACATAGAGTTTACATTGATGCGCCTTCTCGGCTATTGAATTATATTACAAAAGATAGCTCAAAATGCAGGGCGCGCTCCGTCAGATAGTCCACGTTATTTGCACATTACGCCCTTGTATAGATTGAAGTCCATGCCTCCAAAATGAATTGACTCCAGCTATACTTCAAAATAGAGGTGCTCCTAATGCCTCCTCGCTACGCTCTAGCGTTGCACCGTCTTAGTGCCTGAAATAGTTGCCCACAACGTAGGTCAGTACTCAACTTATACTGGTGAGCAGGATGAATCCCACTCGACTAAATTGACACTAGCTTGTTAGGGGCGAGCATGCATTAAGATAGCTTCTATAAGGAAGCAAGTGAAATCAATTCATATCAGTTGCATGTTTTGATAGGAATGAATATAGCATTGAATCCAACCAGTACACCGATTGCTTACTCAATCGATGCACGCCTTCCCTGAAATGAAACACAAGTATACTTACCATCTGCACAAGACAATAAGTTAGCATGCGTTCTAGTCTATGCGGTCATTGGTGTGATTGACACCTTAGGGACATATTTCAAGCTTAGCGGCGCGCCCTATCAGCCCGGGTAGCAAGCCCTGCTGGAGGTCCCGCTAGGCATCGTGACGAGCACGAATCAAATATTTCCCTCCGGATCGATACGGTTCCAGTGCCCCGGAAAGCCGTTTCGAGGAAATGCCAAACCCTGTGCACAAGTTGTCCCAGACCATGGAAATGCATGAAATAATTCATATTACATACAATGCATCGAATTAAACAGAAGAAGTTAAGCAGCAACATATATATATCTCATGCAACAGTTCATATTTCTCAAGCGGTGTTCTGATTCAGTTATCCCATAAGTCCAAAACTCTATCCGAGGCACCAGGCCGCCACCAACAACCAACTTTCTTTTCTCAAAACCTCAGTTTAAAATACAAACAAGCATATGATAATTTAGCCTACAAATCCCAAGTTCCTTTCTTAGTGGCTGGCATACCTGTGGCTAAAGATTTCCTAGGCGTCCAACCGGGCATCATCGAGTGAACGATTAAAACTTAGAGATGTTGGCATGAAGAAGTAGGAAAGAAGGGACCAAACCACTCACTGGTTAAGGGAAAGAGGCTAAAACACGATTCCCGCCTAGCGACGATCAAACGTCAGTTACGCGGACCTAAAACAGCACGAGCACCGAGTTAGAAATCTTGTCTATCCTTCCTTGCCGAACTCTCCAGAACCTCAAGTTCCAAACGATAAAACCAGCAGCGAAAACCAAGCAAATCGAAAGCAACAACAAATCCAAAATCTCAAAACGGCAATCAAGAAAACCAAGCAACCCAAAACACGAAAACTATTGGACTCATTTCAATAGAGGCCTTTCCATGAGTTGGAAAGGATCATCGTATTTTGTCCGTGGCAAAAAGATGCCGAGATCTAAGTTATGACTCAGACGGACTAGCCACAAGCCCAATTATATAGTGCTCGCCCCGGTCGGATCAGGATTTGCGGCACTACACTTTCCGTGGAGCATTTGAAGAGGAGTTTACACCCCCTCCCGTACGTCATCAGAAGGAGAACGAGTTTGTGCAACTACGCCAAGAAAGCATGACAGTAAAGCAGTATTCTGCTGAATTCAACCGGCTCGCCAAGTTTGCCAGTTCCTATTTACCTGATGCAGCGAGTCGTGCCAGGAGATTCGAAGGAGGCCTGCGTCCTACTATCCATGCACACATGGTCGTTCCCCAGTACCAGACTATGCGGAAAGTCCTGAAGCATGCCCTCTCCCTCGAACCGCAGTATCCTCCTGTTGCTGCCGGCGTTGTGTATACCTCCAATCACAAACGCTATATATATATTTATGGTTCAATCCATGTAAAATAATATATATATATATATATATTTATTTATTTATTTATGATGGGAAGTGCTATCGCTACCAGAACCTAGAGATTTGCCCACAAACGTGGGTCGGTACTACAATATGTACTGGTGAGCGACCTGGCCAAACTCACCTTGAAATCCACACTAAGTATACAAGTGAAGCTAGCATTTCTATTATGTGATATTTCTAGTTGTCTAGTTTTTTATTAACAATTCATGCAAGAAACATAAACGATAAATTGAACCATGTATATGATAATTTCTTACCCACGGTCGAGCGGTTATCCCTGCAGCAAACACACAAGTTAGCAACAATTTGTATATATGTGTCTAACTTATGAATCAATCTTGGCATCAAATATTAGGTATGCAAGAAGGTAAACCTAACATGTGACCTAACTACATGATGGTCCATGGATTGCCCCATGATTAGCAGCGGTGACTCAAGGTTTAGCTCTGCATTAGCATGTATGTATGTCAAATAGACAAAATATCCCACTAGATCATAAGAACCGTATACCTCAGGAAGCAACAAAATCTCTTCCGGACCGACCGATTCCCAGTGCCCCAGGAACCGTTCGAGAGATAAACCTTGTGCACAAGTTATTCGAGACCAATGCATGACATAAAACATCTAGCAGACAAGACACTACAATGCACAGGTGAACAACAAACACACAAGTTCATCTTTCTCTTTCTTATCCCACAGATCATGTTCAAAATATAAGGACTTGCTATAGATCGGGTTGCGCAACATAGGAACGAGGGACATGCAACATAATTGATAGTAAAGCAAAATTCTAATACTTCAAGCATGCAGTTCATTTCTTTTAACTTATCTTATTAGTGAGGTATCATTTGAAATAAGCAATTCAAGTGAACTAGAGATCATTTTATTAGGCGTGCAGATTAAGGATTCATCGAAGGGCCAAAGCCACTCACCGAATGAATCAACGAGAGAATAGGGAAGCCTTATGCAACGATCACTCCTTGGTTATGCGTTCTGAAATTATAATAACACTTGGTTAGCATCCTTCGATCTCTTTCTCTTACGATTCAAAAAGAATGCGCAAGTGAGAAAAGCTAATCATGAAAACCAAGTCATCGAAAGCAAGACAAAAACAAAGCAACACAAAACCAAGCAGCAAAATAACTAACGAAAACTCTTGGACTCAATTCAATATAAACCGTTACATCAGTTTGAAGGGTTCATTGCACTTCGTCCATGTTGATTTGGCGATAAGGTTTCCCCGAGACTCGATTCTTAATCGAGTCAAAGTAACAAGTGTTCCATATGTAAACCGCTAGAAGCGGGGCATTACATAATATCCCACTGAAAAAAGGTTTCATCCTTGAAACTTAAGAGATCAAGGAGTCGAAGATCAAGGCATCAAGAGGTCAAAGGAATCAGACTCACCAACACCGTGCCCGCTCGCATCACGCTCAATATTCAGCTAATACACTTTAGCCCTTCTCGTCTGATCATTTTGTCCATTAGCTTGAGTTGGCGCTGACACAGGATTCTGATTCTTATTCTGACTAGTGTTGTCGTTGCGGTGCGGTGTTGAAGCCCTGGTGCTTGGACAAACTCGGATCATATGACCCTGTTGTCCACATCTGAAGCACCCCTGAGAAAGTGACGACAAATTTCCTTAGTGTGACTTGGACGGCCGCAGAAGTTGTACTCCTTCCCGCGGTACTCATCTGTATCGACCTTCTTCTCAGTATCAGCTAGCCTTCTTCTCACCGTTGTAGTATCTTTTAGCAGAAGGATTTCGAGGAGCCGATGTCTTTTCCGGAGCACTTTGTGGTAGGAAGTGCTCATTCTGCACCGCTATCTCAAAAGCTTGTATATATGATTTACACTATCGGTTCATAACATTCTTTCTCAGGTTGTCATTTAGGCCCCTTATGAACCGATGTGTACGGGCCCCTCATTAGGAATTACTGAGCTAGCGAACTTAACAAGCTTGGAGAATTCTGACTCATAGTCCTCGACGGACATGCTTCCTTGCTTAAGTCCGGTAAACTCATCTTCTTTTCTTTGTATGACAGCTGGCGGGAGATATTGTGCAAGGAATGCATCCTTGAATATTTCCTAAGTGATTTTACCATCATGATGCTTTGTGGCAAGATATAGCTTCTTGATTTGCCACCAGTCGTGTGCATGTAACCGCAGCTACATGACTGCACACGTCACCCTCTTGTTCGCAGGTATCGAAGAAAACTCAAACAAGCCCTCCAACTTGGTGACCCAGTCTATCACCTTATCGGACGCGGTCCAGCCTTCAAACTCTGGAGGGTTCAAATTCAGAAACTCTGCACCTCTAAAGGTAGACTTCATGGCCGCTTGTCGAGGCTCATCAGTTTCTGCTAAGCCTGCTCCCTGAGGCACAGTCGCAGGTGTCACGGCGATTCCCGATGCACCACTGTGGGCTACCAGTATTGTCACTATTTGAGTCAGAGAGTCAAGCTGCTGCTGTTGTGCCAAGGCTCTAGCATTAGCCCATTGTTGTTGAGCTTCGAACCATTCCTGTTGGGCCTCATGTCGATCATTCTAATTTTTGAATATAGCAATCAGCCTATCGACTTGGTCATCGCTCACGCTCGCTGTGCGCGATGTCCCTTGATTACCTGTTATAGCACTACCAGAATAAGTCAAATTAGCGACGTCTCGAAACGTCGCTAAATAGCCAAAAAATATCGCTAAATAATTTTAGCGACGTCTGTAGCGACGTTACGTTGACGTCGCCTTTAAGCTAGTCGTTGACCGTAAAAATGTCGTAAAATATTGCTATTCCGACGTTTTCCAGCGAAGTAAATGCGTCGTTATATTAGCGACGTGTAGCGACGCAAAGTTGGTAAATTAGCGACATTTAGTTTGTCGCTATATGTCGCTAATTTTTTTAGCGATGTTGTGCGACTCATTTAGCGACGTTATATTGACCTGGCAATACTGTCATGTCAGTAATTTGCGACGGGCAGCGACGTGTTTAGCGACAGGGATAGTGACGTATATGACGTATTCAGCGATATAATTAGCGATGTGAGTAAACGTCGCAAAACGTCGCTAAAAATGTTGCTAAAGATACAGTGAAAAAATAAAAATAAAAATATTTAATTATTTTCAAACCTTTCTTCCTACAGTTTATGAATTCATAATTTGTACAAATAGACCCGGAGCAACCCTCCGTTGAATTTGCTGGGTTCGCCGATCCCCTTCGGTTGAATACTCAATACCGGTAAATTAATATACATTTAATATGAATAATATAGTAAAATTTAAAGAAAATGAAACATTGAGATTACAAACTGAGTAAGGAGAAAATCTCGTTGTAAAAAATCCAACAAATATCCACACAACTGAGTCTGAAAGCCTCATCCTAAAGAATATAAGAAATAATGTCTGAATGCCTCAAAAATAAAGAATATTCATAAATGACCAAATATCATAGGTCTGAAATACAAACAATGAATAAACGGTCCTAACTAAGACTACTGCGGATCTGCAGGAGGATGACCACCGGCTCGCATCATGGATAAGAACAGATCATACTGCTCCCGTAAAATCGACACGATATCGATAGAGAAGGCAGTGACATCGGTGGAGTCTGTGTCGATGAAGGCGCTCTAGGAGGACGTATCTGCTCCAACTCTGCTAGTCGATGGTTGTATGAATCCATGGTAGATAACAGCCTCGTACTGCTATGAACCATTGAATCCTGCATCATCGTCAGCCTCTCGCCCATGGACAGTTATGATGCCTGCTACTCCGTCACGCTGCGCTCTGTCGACGCTCTAAGATCAGCTGTCATATCCTTGAGATCCATGATGTTGTGCTCTAGCATATCAAATCGTGCGATGAGCGTCGCATCATCCGCCTGCGGCTGGGACAGGGGCTGCTCCTCCATCCTTCACAGCGACTCGTCAAGGAGAGACACAATTTGATGGTCAACGGTCTCTTGGACTCGAGCCAACAACTGTGAGGGTTGTGGGGAATGCGCACTTGTCGGGGAGGCCCTAGATTGTGGTGCCCCGTTTCCCCTATTCGGGGAGCGCGGTTAAGAAATACAAGATGGTATCGTTCGATCGGGATAGATTGAAAAAGAACTCATCCTCGTTATGGATTTGCTTCTTCGGAATCAATTTTCATATTCAGTGGACCATGCCCCCATGATTGACTTAGCGGCAGAGTCTGGAGGGACCTCTCCGCTGTATCTTTTGTTGCCTCAGTTTTCGCTGTCGCTTGTTGCTTTCGTTCCTTGAGTTGGTTTTCGGATTTGCTTGCGTTTTCTTGAACGGTTTTGATGGATTTCAATATTTTCGTTCGTTGAACTGCACTTTAATTCCGATATTTAAAAGAGTGGAAGAGATATTGATCAGCTGTTCGTGGCAATACAGGTGAACGGACAGTAGGTGACGCACGAGCGAAGTCTTGAAGCTCCTATTTCCTTCTTTTCCCCAACCAAATTGTGAGTGGCTTAAATTCGATTCAGTTGGCCCTTTTTCCAAGTCTTCACATCTAAAAACTTGCATTCTTGTTTGCCCCGATCAAACGATACCAAATAATAACTAAAAGATGTCAAGATAAAAAAAGAATAAACTTGGATTATTATTTGCTTGTCATTCAACTTGGGAACGGTTACTTATTTGCATGCTTGTTCGTTTGAAATGTTCATCGTATACATAAATACAAGTTAGAATGTATACTCTTCTTTAAATTATGCTATGTATAGAACTCATCCTGCAAGGCAACAAACTGATCAGGGAAACTATGCAAAATGAATCATGTCATGCCACTTGTCTTGTACTTATGTTGCCTCAACTGCATCAACTGATAAACTTACTAAACATGTCATTTGATCATGGACAACTTGTGCACAAGGTCAATGGTTCCTGCGAACGGTCGTTGGGGCACTGGCACTGATCCAATCTAGATGAAACTTCATGATAGTCTCCTGCATCTGGACGAGGTGGTCTGTAGCCACTACTGAATCTTTGCTGCATACCATCCTTGTTCAAGACTATATCGTCCATATGGCAACGTGCCAGTGATCCCCTCGTATATTTAAACATGTATAAGGTAACTTGTGTCTTCATGGTAGGGAAGGACATGGTAAGTATTGTGCAGGTGGTTCAGACGGGCAGGTAAAAGTCACCGAACGGTGGCAAGTTTATTTCAGTAAATTATATATATATATTGCTTGCTTGTAAAATAAACTAAGGCAAGATAGAAAGACCACAAATAAATATGCATGCTTCATATACACAATGCGTTGATTGGTATAGTTGGGTTAGCTTGCCTTCACCAGTACATTTTGATGTACTGACTCTCGTTGAAACAGGTTCCCCGCACTAAGAAGATCCGAGCGAGGAGCCAAAGTTATCCCCCAATCCAGTCCAGTTGTAGGCGCGTTCTGATCGTGCCACCTTTGAAGCATTTTGAAGTAAGGAGCTAGCAGCCCAAACTCAAATGCAGCTCCGTGGAAAAGCCATTGTCCCGCCTAGAGGTCTCTTATTTTGGAAGTTTTAGTAAAGGGATGTAATATACAGGACAACTATCTCATTTTGTGTCAACATTTTGTAAGCCAGTGCGGCAACCTTATGACTCATTCAAGAGTTTGTAATAAATGTTCATTATCAATAAAGAGAAATTTTTCATGTTTTAACTTTGTGTTTCAATTTATCTGCATACTATGAATATGTGCTCGCTATGCAAATTACCTTAGCCTTGTGCGGTGCACAACCTAGGCCCGCACGGTATCACGCCCGGGGGACGACTATCGATTCTACAAAATTGGGGCATGACATATTGGTATCAGAGCATAGCTTCAAGTTCTTTGACCCTCGTGCTGGAAAAGTTCCTTTAAAGATCTAATCCCTGTGCGAACTCTTGAACTCGTTAGGCCAAAATAAAATGCATTCATACAATGAGTCCATAATACGTTATGATCCTGATGTAATTTACCTTCTTTTGAAGGAATGGCACAAGCGCAATCATCAGTGCTAGCACCAGGCGAGACGCGAGCCTAAGAAAGCAGTTCCGGCACTTCGGGGAGTTCTCGGAGCCAGAGAGCCATGTCTCGTGTTGACCCCATTCAGCAAATGATGCGGATGTTGGAGGCTAACCAACAGAGGGAGGAGGCTCGTTATGAACGGGCTGAGAAGCGAGCGGAACAAAGGCAAAACCAGTTTCAAGACCAAATAGAAGCCTAATTTTCAGTCCAACAAAAACAGGTAGATACCCTGCAGTAGATTATTCATACCTTGGCCTCCAACCAGTCAGCAGCAACAGTGGTGACTCCGGTGGAGCAACCAGCACTTGAAGTCGAGATGCCTCAGACTCTAAGGAAGAAGGATATGATTGCCTTCGACTTTGGCGAGTTCAAGAAAGTCTGCAACACACCATTCAAAGCGACTGAGGATCCGATTATGGCTCTAGATTGGTTGGCCAAATTGGAGGATCACTTCAAACTCCTAGAGGTACCCGAGCAGAAGCGCATCGCGTGTGCCCAACTCCAGCTCCGTTTGAACGCACACGATTGGTGGGACGTGCATCGGTCTCTTCCAACAGACGATGATGAAGAGACGATTGCGTGGGCTACTTTCCGTGGAGCGTTTGAAGAGGAGTTTACACCCCCTCCCATACGTCGTCAGAAGGAGAACGAGTTTGTGCAACTACGCCAAGAAAGCATGACAGTAAAACAGTATTCTGCTGAATTCAACCGGCTCACCAAGTTTGCCAGTTCCTATTTACCTGATACAGCGAGTCGTGCCAGGAGATTCGAAGGAGGCCTACGTCCTGCTATCCATGCACACATGGTCGTTCCCCAGTACCAGACGATGCGGGAAGTCCTGAAGCATGCCCTCTCCCTCGAACCGCAGTATCCTCATGTTGCTACCGGTGTTGTGTATACCTCCAATCACAAACGCTATAGCAACGAGAAAGAAAACAACGCTTCCAAGCGCCCAAATAATAGCGGTTCGAAAAAGGGAAATCCAGGGCAACCATGTTCCTACTGTAAGAAGCAAGGGCACACGATAGACAATTGTCGACGGAAGCTCAAATTATGCCTCGTTTGTGGAGATCTCGACCATGTCGTTCCTGACTGTCCGTTGAGCCGCTCTGCTCGCCTACCTTAACATTCAAATCCTGCCCCTGCAACCCAGGCCAATCGAGCTGTGCCTCAGCAAGAGCATCGCCAAGCTCAAGGTTGGGTCTACACAATGACACGAGAGAAAGCTCTTGCTTCAGACACCGTTGTGTCAGGTACTTCGCTTTTTAATAACATACCTGCACGTGTGCTATTTGATTCTGGTGCAACACATAGTATCATATCCATGAATTTTGTCATAGAGAATAATATAGAAATGGCACCATTGTACTTATATTTAAGTGTTAGCACCCCCTCGGGCACCAAAATACCTGTCCGTTCAGTATGCCAAGGTGGTTACGTCTGTATTGGAGGAAGGAAGCTATCGCTAGATATTTTAGTTCTAGATGTTCGAGACTATAATATCATTTTGGGAATGGATTGGCTCGACGCCTGCTCGGTAACTATTGAATGTGCAGAAAAATAAGTCGTCTTCCGCCTGCCTGGAGAAGCCGAATTCTGCTACACGAGTAGTCCAGCAACTGATGCGACCAGGGCCTGCATGGTGATTTCTGTGATATCTGCTCGATGAATGCTCCACTCAGGCTGCGAGGGATTCCTAGCATCAGTTCGGGACACACGGCTGGATTACGCAAACGTTGAGTCTTCTTCCATTGAGGTAGAGTTTCCTGATGTGTTTTTGAGCGAACTACCCGGCGTGCCACCAGACCGAGAGATCGAGTTCACCATTGACACATTCCCGAATATACAGCCGATTTCTAAGCCTCAGTACAGAATGGCCCCTGCCGAACTAAAGGAGTTAAAGTGCCAACTGTAAGAGTTACTGGATCGTGGGTTCATCCGTCCAAGCTTGTCTCCTTGGGACGCGTCTGTGCTCTTCGTGAAGAAGAAGGATGAAACGCTATGCCTCTGTATCGATTATCGGGAGTTGAATAAGGTCACCATCAGAAACAAGTATCCTCTGCCAAGGATAGATGACCTCTTTGATCAGTTGCAAGGGGCAACGATGTTCTCGAAAATTAATCTTCACTCGGCTAAAGATTAAGCCAGAGGACATACCCAAGACTGCATTCCGAACCCGTTATGGGCACTACAAGTTTTTCATTATATCGTTTGGTCTGATGAACACCCCTGCTGCCATTATGGATTTAATGAATCGAGTGTTCCGACCATTCCTCGATAAATTTATGCTTGTTTTTATAGGCGACATCTTGGTGTACTCGAAGAATAGGGATGAACACGCAGGACACCTGCGGATGGTGCTTCAAACCCTTCGATACAACAAGTTGTATTCCAAGCTAAGTAAATGTGAGTTTTGGTTGGACAGCATATCCTTTCTAGGGCATATTATTTCTGTAACAGGCATCTCGGTTGACCCAAAGAAAGTAGAAGCCATTATGCAGTGGAAACGACCTGAGTCTGCTAGCGATATACGGAGTTTCCTTGGTCTGGCGGGCTAGTACCGGAGATTTATACAAGATTTTACAAAAATTGCATCGCCCCTGACTCAGATCACTCGGAAGGGAGTAACGTTCGTGTGGACAGACGACTGTGAAGCTTCGTTTATGGAGTTAAAGTAGCGCCTCATCTTAGCCCCAATTCTTACCCTTCCGAACGGACCGGATGACTTCAAAATATATAGTGACGCCTCAGGTAAGGGATTAAAATATGTTCTTATGCAAAGGGACAAAGTGATAGCCATCGCGTTGAGGCAGTTAAAGCCTCATGAGAAGAATTACCCAACACATGATCTTGAACTAGCAGCGGTGGTGTTTGCGCTGAAGCTGTGGCGCCACTACCTCTACGGTATACCGTGCGAGATCTATACAGACCATTAGAGCTTAAAATATGTCTATACACAAAAAGATTTGAATCTTTACCAATGGCGCTGGCTTGAGCTCCTTAGCGACTTTGACCTCATGATCAGATACACGCCTGGCAAGGGAAACGTTGTAGCTGATGCACTGAGTCGAGTGTTCGTTGGAAGTTTGGCTATTGATGACAAGCTGCGCCGAGATCTTGAATCTTTGGGCATTACACTAATAATTAGATACAAAAAGGGGGCACAAGTGGCTCAACTGTGCCTCGAGCCCGACTTGTTACAAAAAGTCAAGACCGCTCAGAAGGATGACCTATTCCTGCAAAAGATGCAAGGTCTTATCTCAGCAGGAAAGGCAATCGACTTTGCGGTAGGCACGGACGGGATGATCCGAGTGAAGGGAAGACTGTGCGTTCCAAATGATTCGGCCCTCAGAAAGGAGATACTCACGGAAGCTCATTATGCTAGTTATACTTCTCATCCGGGTAGCACAAAGATGTATCGAGATCTCCGTATGATATTTTGGTAGCACGGCTTGAAACAAGATATGGCACTATTCGTGTCGCATTGCATGGCTTGTCAGAGGGTAAAGGTCGAGCACTAGAAGCCGGGCGGAAAGATGCAGAACCTCGCTATTCCGGAGTGAAAATGGGAACATATAACAATGGATTTCATTATTGGCTTGCTGCCAAAGATGCAACGGAGGAATGATGTTGTCTGGGTCATTGTTGATCGACTCACCAAGTCAGCTCACTTTCTGCCTATCAAGTCTACTTGGAGTATCGACCGCTTGGCTCAGATCTACCTCAACGAAATTGTTCGGCTCTACGGCGTGCCCGTATTCATAGTCTCCGATAGAGATGGTCGATTCATATCGCATTTCTGGGAAAGCCTGCAGTCAGCAATGGGGACGAAGTTGAAGTTCAGCTCCGCCTACCATCCACAGCCAGACGGCCAAACAGAATGTGTCAACCAAATCCTCGAAGATATGCTACGACTCTACGTCTTGGACTTAAAGATGAGTTGGGACATGCATTTACCGTTAGCTGAATTTGCATACAATAATAGCTTTCAATCCAGCATTCAGATGGCGTCGTATGAGGTATTGTATGGGCGGAAGTGCAGATCCCCGATCTGTTGGGACAAAGTTGGAGAATGGTAGATTCTTGGCCCTGAAATTGTGGAATCGACTGTCTAAAAGATTCGTTTGATTCGAGAACGGCTGAAGGTAGCTCAGAGTCGACAAAAGAGCTACGCTGATACGCATCGACGTCCGCTTAAGTTCTTAGAAGGAGATCGGGTATTTCTCAAGGTTTCGCCCATGTGAGGAGTCACCAGATTTTGATAAAAAGGAAAGTTAAGTCCAAGATTTGTCGGTCCATTCAAGATACTAAAGCGAGTTGCCTCAGTTGCATATCAGATTGCCCTACCATCGTCACTGTCCGAAGTGCACGATGTCTTCCATGTTTCTTAAATTAGGAAGTACGTGTATGACCCGAGTCATGTGGTAGATCTTGATCAACTAGATCTTAAGGCAGACTTGACATATGTCGAACAACCTGTGCAAATTTTGGATCGTAAAGAAAAGCTACTTCGAAGTCGCTCGGTTCCTCTCGTGTGCGTGCTTTGACAAAATTATTCGGTTGAAGAAACCACTTGGGAGCTTGAATCTGAGATGAGGAAAAGGTTCCCCTCATTATTTCCTAGTGGTATGTTCTATTCCTAAGTTTCGTGGATGAAACTTCTAATTAGTTGGGTAGGATGTGGTGCCCCGTTCCCCCTATTCGGGGAGCGCGGCTAAGAAATACAAGACGGTATTGTTCGATCGAGATAGATTAAAACAAGAACTCATCCTCATTATGGATTTGCTTCTTCGGAATCGATTTTCATATTCAGTGGACCGTGCCCCCAGGATCGACTTAGCGACAGAGTCAGGAGGGACCTCTCCGTTGCATCTTTTGTTACCTCAGTTTTCGTTGTCGCTTGTTGCTTTCGTGCCTTGAGTTAGTTTTCGAATTTGCTTGCATTTTCTTGAATGGTTTTGATGGATTTCATTATTTTCGTTCATTGAACTATACTTCAATTCCGATATTGGAAAGAGTGGAAGAGGTATTGATCAGCTGTTCGTGGCAATGCAGGTGAACGGATAGTAGGTGACGCGCGAGCGGAGTGCTGAAGCACCTCTTTCCTTCCTTTCCCCAAACAAATTATGAGTGGCTTATATTCGATTCAGTTGGCCCTTCTTCCAAGTCTTCACATCTAAAAATCTTACATTCTTGTTTGCCCCGATCAAACGATACCAAGTAATAACTAAAAGATGTCAAGATAAAAAGGAAATAGACTTGGATTATTATTTGCTTTTCATTCAACTTGGGAACAGTTACTTATTTGCATGCTTGTTCATTTGGAATATTTATCATATGTATAAATACAAGTTAAAATGTATACTCTTCTTTAAATTATGCTATTTATAGAACTCATCCTGCAAGGCAACAAACTAATCAGGAAAACTTTGCAAAATGAATCATGCCATACCACTTGTCTTGTACTTATGTTGCATCAACTGATAAACTTACTAAATATGTCATTTGATCACGGATAACTTGTGCACAAGGTTAATGGTTCCTGTGGACGGTCGCTGGGGCACTGGCACCGATCCGGACGAAACTTCACGATAGTCTCCTGCATCTGGACGGGATAGTCTGTAGCCACTACTGAATCTTTGTTGCATGCCATCCTTGTTCAAGACTATATCGTCAATATGGCAACGTGCCAGTGATCCCCTCATATATTTAAATCTGTGCAAGCTAACTTGTGTCTTCGTGGCAGGAAAGGACATAGTAAGTATTGTGCAGGTGGTTCAGACGGATAGGTAAAAGTCACCGAACGGTGGCAAGTTCATTTCAGTAAATTCTATATATATACTTCTTGCTTGTAAAATGAACTAAGGCAAGATAGAAAGACCATAAATAAATATGCATGCTTCATATAAACAACGTGTTGATTGGTATAGTTGGGTTAGCTTGCCTTCACCAGTACGTTTCGATGTACTGACCCTCGTTGAAACAGGTTCCCCACACTAAGGAGATCCGAGCAAGGAGTCGAAGTCATCCCCCAATCCAGTCCAGTTGTAGGCGCGTCCTGATCGTGCCACCTTTGAAGCATTTTGAAGCAAGGAGCTAGCAGCCCAAACTCAAATGTAGCTCCGTGGGAAAGCCATTGTCCCGCCTGGAGGTCTCTTATTTTGGAAGTTTTAGTAAAGGAATGTAATGTACAGGACAACTATCTTATTTTGTGTCAATATTTTGTAAGCCCGTGCGGCAACCTTATGACTCGTTCAAGAGTTTGTAATAGATGTTCATTATCAATAAAGAGAACTTTTCCAGTTTTAACTTTGTGTTTCAATTTATCTGCATACCCTGAATATGTGCTCGCTATGCAAATTACCTTAGCCTTGTGCGGTGCGCAACCTAGGCCCGCACGGCGTCACGCCCGGGGGATGACTATCGATTCTATGGAATCGGGGCGTGACATAGATGACTGCGTTACTACCAGGGTGCCATAGGATCTCGTACCGTAGTACGTACCCCTCTGGAGACCACCAGCGGCGGTCACCTACAGCTCGTCCACTGACGGAGCTGGAGAGGGCTGCGAAGAAGTACCAGCCTCTCCCGCTGTAGGTGCACTAGCAGTCGCCCGCTCACGCAGCCTAAGATACTCGGCCTAGAAAAGTTTGGATACTCGATAATTGCCTAAGTTATATTAAAATTAACAAAAAGTAAATTAATACTTACATAGGTCTGCAAGGCCCTCTCATCAATGAGATTTCCGCCCTTTCGATGGGTGGCCAGGAAGACGGTCACCATATTTGCATTCTCATCCCTCTGTACCTGTTAAAAATATATTATTTAGTACTAAAATTAAATATTTTATTCTACTACCATTTTATTGTACTTGTATTAAAATAATATATCTGAAATAAAAAATATACCAAACGACAAAAATATTCTATCATCGGAATCGAGCCACCACACCACTTTGCTGCCTTCCGCCTAGCCGCCTTTGCCTTCTTAGACCTTTTTTTGTACCTCGGATTATCGAATCTAGCCCTCATCGCAGTCCACTACTCAGGCGTGATCCAACATTGGATCGATTTTCCAACGCGATCACGAGCCTTCTGGTCATCCAGAGCATCACATATCAGCTTGGAGGCAACGGCAGGAAACATCTGCTCGATCAACTCGGCCCGGTACGGAGGATAAAAATATGTTTGCTACAATAAGTAATTTAGTAAGTTATATAATATGCATAAATTAGATGATTGATATAATATACTTTTACCATGAAGTGCGCAAACCAAAATGCCTTTCTCTTCTTTGGAGCTTAAGAGTAGTTGATCCAAGGGCCACTATAGTTGTTCCTCAGAAAGAGGCCCAGGCATCTCTGTACCGACGAGGGACGATATCTATACAGAGATAATTACTTTTATCAAAAAAGGCAATATATAATAAATAAAGAAATATACGATATATATGATGCTAAACCATCTAATTGACTTACTTTGTACCGTTGGCCCAAATCTCTGTTCCCGTCTCCTCCGGAGGTGCGCATGGAGGATCTAGCTGATGCTGGGACGATGTCGGCTTGACCTCCTCCATATGCTCATCTGTCTCCATGGTTCCGTCAGCAGGAGGAACGTTGAACGAGGGAGTACTATCAGGCCTGGAAATACTCGTTTCAGGAGTGATGCCATGTAACGTCGTCGCAGTCGGAGATGTGACTGGTCGATATACTGGAGTACTAGGCGACGAGGATCCAGAACCAACAGCAGGCAGTACCGGAGGAGCACTCCGTCTACCTCGGGACCTGTCGAACCCTCTGCGTCGTCCTGTCATACCTGATAACAACATATGATGAATAAAGAAATACACAAATATATAGTACATTCTACAGTCAAAATGTTATGCATATCTCACAGCATTCATAGAATTGCACAGTAAATAACTAGTGGTGTCACAAGTTTAAATGGATAGTACATTATACAATTAAAATATAATATATATCTTCGTCAAAATAGTATATTATACAATTAAAATATAATATATATCTTCGTCAAAATAGTACATTCTACAGTCAAAATATAGTACATTCTACAGGCAAAATATTTTATTTTCAATCATCTTCAGAAAATTTATCTTGTTCGCCTTCCTCGTCCTCCTCTTCCTCCTCATCTTCATTTTCATCTACTTCATCTTCGTCTCCGTCTTCCTCTTCGAATAATTCTATATCTTCTATATTATTAGTCGTGTAATGAGTAACTTCCGTTGAGTCCACATCTACAATATTTGTTACAAGAGGTAGCTCGTCCTCCTGATAAGCTATTTCATCAACGTCAAAGGTATTTCTAGCTTTAGTCTTGCATACTGTCCACCAATCCGACCTCGTTGTCCCCCATCTAGGATAAGTTGTGAAGTACATGAGCTGAGCCTGACTTGATAGGACAAATGGTTCATAGCCTTGATATCTACGCTTGTAGTTTATATCCACAAGACCATGCTTGTCAATTTTCCAACATTGATCTTGAATCGGATTGAACCATTCACACTTGAATTTCACGATCTTAGCAGGTTCTGTGCCATAATTATATATTAACTCCACAATCTTTCATAAGATGCCAAAAAAATTATTGCCTGGATCGACGTCTTTGTAGTTTGAAGATTTGATACACAAACAACTATTTTCGTGGAATCATGATCCAAAAAGCTGTCTCTGATCGGAGCATTTGTTGACTTGAACCTAAACCCATTCACACAGAAACTTTGCTATATTTTGACGGCAGTAATTGGTCCCTTGGCTAGAGTTCTAATAGATTCAGTCTCGGGTGTTATTAGACGATCGACCTAAATACCAAAGTAGCGATAGTAAGTTATTTATTGTGCAAGTGTATACAAAAAAAGTAATTACCAAGCTCCTTACATATGCGCTCAACCAAGAAGGAAAATGGCGTCTCATTTCTTGTTCTACTTCTTCATTTGTTATGTAGGGTCTAACCGACCTTATCTCATCATTATATGTGCTAAAAAATAACGAAGCAACCGCTGATTAGTAGCATCGGTATTCGGTGCCTCCTCAGCTGTATCATGACTGTCCGGATCGAAACTAGGCCCCGCCACATCAAAAACTATGTTCACCCATCTGTCGTCGTAAGCAGCGTGGTCATGGACATCCATATACGGCTCCACATAAGGCTCGGACTCCGATGCTAAAGACACAAGTTCTCCGTGCACGGTCCACTGATAGTAATTCAGCGTGAAACCCTTCGAGTACAAATGATATGTAACTTCCACTTCTGGATGATATTTCAAGTTGTGACATCTCACACACGGACACTTAATTTTGGTACCGTCCATGTACTGAGGGAACGCCTTGGCGAACTGCAGGAACTGTTGTACACCCTCAATGAATTCATCCTGCATACCGCACATGTCATCAGAATGACTGTTATACATCCACGAACGATGACGTAGATAGTAATTCATATCCATCTAGATACTTCTGTAAAAATGAATAGATATCGTTCAAGTATATACTCATCGTTAAATACAAGAGAGAAAGATCAAACTAATATTAATACCTTAACTAACACAAGACTCTAGACATTACCTTAACAAGACACTTAAAAGTCATGACTAGACTAATACACCAAGGCCTCTCTTGACTTACTGTTACCTGGATTTGATTTTTCCCTCCTGCTGCACTTACTGCTACTTGATCATATACAGCTGCTGCTGCTACCTAATGCATGAATATTGGCCTATAGGTACTCACTCCTTGCTATCACTGTGTTGTTGTTGCAGATCTCCTACTTGCACCCAATCTTGCAGTGCACTATTGTATGTACTGCCTTACTTGAATGCCTGAGCTCCCTCACACTTCCCAACTGAAAGTATTTCCCCACTGAACACACTTTCTCTCCTTGATTACACTCAAGTGTTTCCTTGCCCCACACCTGTCTCTGATATAAAGTATCAGCTTTTCCAAGAAACTCTTGTTGCTACTGCACAACATAGGCACTACACTCACTTGCCACTTGCAACCTGGTATTAATGTTCTTGAGTGTGTATTAACTGATACCACTCCTCATCATAACAGACCCCCCACCAAGTCTGATACTCTATATCAGTTCTTTACTGATACATCTAGCTCACAACATAACTCCCTATCAGTTGGACAACTGACACTCTCCCAGTTCTCCATAGTGTTGCTACTGCAGTTGCTTACCTGCTCGAGTCCCCTCTCTCACCTTCAACCACTGTTATTATCTTAACCAACACTACGCACTGTGCACTACTATCCAACCCGACATTCCCTCATGCACCTTGCTGCTCACACACTTCCTTTCTTGCAATAATTTAACACAGCACACACACACCCACCACATGGACTGAACTCACATGCCCATGGCTAATTGCCAACACACAACACTAACTTATGACAGTGGTGCACAAGTATATGCGCCTACTTCCTTACTTATATCACTACATATATATAACCTCATCAGTGCACACATTTCATACTGGCACTTAAACATCTGCTGCTGTTGCATTTGTTACAACTGCCACTAAGGACAGGGCACCCCCAACCTTGCAGCTACTGCTGCTATCTAGTTTCCCCCACACACTCCAAACTGGCCTGTTGTCACTCCACTTAACTCATGTGTACTGCCAACTCCCCATCATCTGTTCATACTCGTTACCACGACCACTAGAACACAGCATACTCGATTTTATAACACAGTCCAATCACCACTTCACCCCAGTACTCATGTACTTGTCTGGCACTCCTACATCCTACATTCACACACACATCAAATGTACCTATGTATACACATGTACAACTGAGCAAATTTCCTTCGTCAATATAGGTAGCTCACACACACATACACAATACCAAAGTCAATCTATCAAACACCTTTAGTGCCACACTACACACATGTACTAAAACCTGTGTATAACATCTCTCCTCCAACAATTCTCATTGCAGTCATTCCTACACCCACACACAGAACACACACATCAACTATATAAATATATTTATATGATAGAATGGAGAATCATTGAAGAATATTTGTGTGTGTGTTAAATTTCTATGTAAAAACTATGCCAACTATAGAAAATTTGGGTTAGGGTTAGTGTCATGCCGTGTCTGTCACGTATGTGTGTGTCATGTCTGTGTCAGTGTCTGTCACGTGTGTGTGTGTCGTGTCTATGTCAGTGTCATGTCGTGTCCTGTGAGAGAGAGAGAGTTAGGGGTTTCCTAGAGGAGGAGGAGGGGGATGCCAAAGTAGGCCGCTGTGGAGGACGCTGGAGTCTGTAGTTTGCCAGAGAGAAGGGGAAGGGGGGTTTTAAAAAATTGGGGGGAAATTTCGACAGAAGGGGGAAATCAAAACCTATATTAAAATTTTAGCGACGTCAACTTATGACGTCACTAATAAAAATATTTTGCGACGTTATAGACGTCGTTAAAAATTTCGCTAAATATCTAAAAGACTAACGTCATAAAATACGTCGCTAAATATTGCTAAATCATAAAACTCAGTGACGTTTAGCGACCTTAAATAAACTTATAACGACTATAATTTTAAAAAATTGAATTACAGTCGATATATGTCGCCAAACAGCGACTTATAGCGATGTTAGTCTTTGGAGTCGCTGAAATTTTTAATATTAGCGACATTTTACTTTGACGTCGCTAATCTCACAATTTTTAGTAGTGTAGTCATCTTGCTGCAAAAGAGAGTAGTATGCATTAGTCTCATAACGTATTATGGACTTATTGCATGGGACGTTGGGTTTTTCATACTTTTTAAAAGCGGGACATTAACACTTTCTATTTACTTATATAGATTCGCAACCATTTTCGAAATCTGGGACTTTTGAAATCGCTTGAAAACTTATATCATTTTTGAAAATGATATTTGGAGAGGCCTAGGACGTAAAGTCGTGCTCTGATACTGTCACGCCCCAATCACCCGCAGGCTAAATCAGCCGTCCCCGCTAGGCGAGAATCACCGTGCCAGCGCTCCCGCAAGACGATCGCTTTGACCCATCCGGGCGTGATGACGCACGAGCGTGAGCCACGCCCGTGCAAGGCCGTGGTTCATTGGCTGGCGGTAAGAGTTCTAAGCCACAGAGTCACACAGATTGTCCGAGTGCAGCAGAATCATAAACGCATAGGCGATTTGGTAACAAGTTCACTGAGTCGACAATAGCGGAAGCATTGAATAACACAAGTAAAAGTAAGCAACTCTTTATTGATATAAACAAGTATTACAGGCAGAGCATGGCCGAGATTTCAATTCGCTCAAGCCTCTCTCTCTGAAACAGTAAAGCGTGCCAAGTGGCTACAATAGTGGAATGATGTACAGGCGATGTTCAGGCGATGTTCAGGCTATGTTCCAATATTATGTCTTGTATATGTGCTTCAGTTCCGGACGCAATACTCCAAGGCTTCGGATTTGACTCCACGCCTTAGCACGCACGAAGGAGGCATCTGCATCGAACGAGGTTCTCCTGCACCCTGCAAACGATCTGGTGAATTATCAGTACATTGAATGCACTGGTGGGGAGGCCACTCGCCCGCTCGACAAATCCAAACACGTAATATAGGTTCCGTGCACCAACTATTAAGTTGTCTTTCTAGTTGCCTTAGGATCATTTTTATGGAAAGGATTTAATAGCCTAACTCGTGTGGCAGTGCGTCGTACGATATGAGAGGAAACACGGCGAGACTTACCAACTTACCATTTGACCTTTTCTGTCTAAGGCAAACCAAGTTAATTCAAGCACGAATATTTATAATAAAAACCAAGGCAATAGCATATGCAAACACGAGAGTTATTATATCATAATCGTTCAGGTATTCAGCTGTTCTTTGATGTGATGCAATGACTCGCACGCGGATAGCCGCTAAGCGAGGATGACTTATTTATATGAACGTTTGTCGCTGGCATAGCCATAAAGGATGAGTTATAGTCCTGAACAAGGATGGAAAGCAATAAAGATTCGTTGGTGGCTACAGACCATCCTGTCAGATGCGTGAGACTATCGTAAAGTTCCATCCGGATCGGATCGGCCCCGGTGCCCCGAAAACCGTCCGTGGAACCTAATGACCTTGTTTCCAAGTTGTTCGCGACATACAGGTCAGGGTCTTTCCAATTCCATAACTTGATATGATAATCCATGATTCTTATTTTGAACCGAGCGTTTGCTCCACGAGTTGGGATTCTTGGATTCGTTGACATAGTTCTCGTCCAGAGGTAAACTTGATGTGATTATCATTCAATTGTAACATGACAGGATTCTCGTTCAGTATTCACTTGCCTTGATGCATGCCCCTGGTTCGGGGATCGCCTTGGTGACCTAACGGTCCCGGATACTTGCAGGTTCAATTGCACAGAAGAGCTATTTGATAGTCTACTAGCTAACTAAAATGCATGTACGATACGAATAATATTAGACATTTGTAAGCAAGCAAGCAAGCGTTTCTAAGGAAATCAAGCAAACACGTTGGCTCGGACCCTAAGGTAAGCCGAGAGGTGAAACCGTAAGGGACTTTCGGAGCTACAAGATCTAGGATAGCATTCGAGGGTCTGAATATAAGCAATGTTTCATTTCCATATTCTAGCACAAGCAATACAAGTTGGGATTATTCTCTTAGCTAGGTACGTTGTATTCTTATTAACATACAGGGGGTGATTCACTTAGTGACTTGCATATATCGTTCCATATTTTAAGTGTGCTGGCTAAGCAAAGACAAGTTCATCGTAGCCACCCACCTTAGCGATGATTCGCCTCAGTTGAGCGATACGTCAAGCGAGCCTCTGAAATCCTAAGTCGAAATCCTGTAGGGACAAGTCTGGATATCCTTTGCCTCAAACGAGTGTTCTCGCCTGAGCAAAGCGGGTTGGGACATTGCACTTTTGTCGTTTGAATCGGCAGTCCACTTGAACGGAATGGGGTGTTACATCATACCCAACTCAGAAAAAGTCTTGTCCTCGAGACTTACTGAGGATAAGCCGTACTAATGCATTATGGAATCTATCCCAAGCGTAGCAATCGGTACCACTAAATCCAATTGAACATAATTTCCTACTAGGTTTTTTACGTTGCGTGTATGTTGAGTCAGTCTCATTTGCGCCTTAGCGCGGGACAATGCTTTAACGCGAGTATGTTTTGATCAATCTTGATTAACGTTCTAAGGCTGAGGCAAACCTATACAAGTCGTTATGCTTGTTCATTTGGATATTCACTTGCACTAGCAATCGAGATCAGCATATCGCAAGTCTGGATCGTGCACATATTCGAAGTGCACTTCTAGCATGAGCACGCCAACCAACTTAGCGATAGCGAAGTCTTAGCACTCAAGTTTCACATTTTCTTGAGTCTTGAGTCGTGCACAAGTTCAAGGCATCCCTCAAACATATGCATTCAACGAAACTCAAAGGTAGTAAAATCGGACAAGCTACTTGCGAAAATCTTAAGAGTTTGTATAGGTCAGCACAAAGGCCTTAGCATCACGATTTCAAACAAGCAATAATATCATTCTAATACGCTTTTTTGAAAGTATTTGACTCATTGTTGGAATATTCCATTTGGGACATTGAGAGAGAGCGCGCACATAACCCACAACAAGCTTTCGAAACTGTTAAAATCGAAATGAAGTCCAAAGGCGTATAAGCCAGGCTCTGATACCAGTCTGTCATGTCCCGATCTCCCACAGGCTAAATCGATCGTCCCTGCTAGGCGAGAATCACCGTGCCAGCGCTCCCTCGAGACGATCGCTTTGACCCATCCGGGCGTGATGTCGCACGAGCGTGAGCCACGCCCGTGCAAGACCGTGGTTCATTGGCTGGCGGTAAGAGTTCTAAGCCACAGATTCACACAGATTATCCGAGTGCAGAGGAATCATAAACGCATAGGTGATTTGGTAACAAGTTTACTGAGTCGACAATAGCGAAAGCATTGAATAACACAAGTAGAAGTAAGCAACTCTTTATTGATATAAACAAGTGTTACAGGCTGCGCATGGCCGAGATTTTAATTCGCTCAAGCCTCTCTCTCTGAAAAAGTAAAGCGTGCCAAGTGGCTATAATAGTGGAATGATGTACAAGCGATGTTCAGGCGATATTCAGGCGATGTTCCAATATTATGTCTTGTATATGTGCTTCAGTTCCTGATGCAATGCTCCAAGGCTTCGAATTTGACTCCACGCCTTAGCATGCACATAGGAGGCATCCGTACCGAACGAGGTTCCCCCGCACCCTGCAAATAATTTGGTTGATTATCAGTACATTGAATGCACTGGTGGGGAGGCTACTCGCCCGCTCAACAAATCCAAACATGTAATATAGGTTCCGTGCACTAACTATTAAGTTTTCTTTCTAGTTGCCTTAGGATCAGTTTCATGGCAAGGATTTAATAGCCTAACTCGTGTGGCAGTGCATCGTACGATATGAGAGGAAATATGGTGAGACTTACCAACTTACCATTTGACCTTCCCTGTCCAAGGCAAACTAAGTTAATTCAAGCACGAGCATTTATAATGAAAACCAAGGCAATAGCATATGCAAACACGAGAGTTGTTGTATCATGATCGTTCAAGTGTTCAACTATTCTTTGATGCGATGCAATAACTCGCACACGGATAGCCTCTAAGCGAGGATGACTTATCTATATGAACGTTTGTCGCTGGCATAGCCATAAAGGACGAGTTATAGTCTTGAACAAGGATGGAAAGCAACAAAGATTCGTTGGTGGCTGCAGACCATCATGTCCAGATGCTGAGACTATCGTAAAGTTCCATCCAGATCGGATCGGCCCCGGTGCCCCAAAAATCGTCCGTGGAACCTAATGACCTTGTTTCCAATTTGTCTACGACATGCAGGTCAGGGTCTTTCCAATTCCATAACTTGATATGATAATCCATGATTCTTGTTCTGAACCAAACGTTTGCTCCACGAGCTGGGATTCTTGGATTCTTTAACATGGTTCTCGTTCATAGATAAACTTAATGTGATTATCATTCATTTATAACGTGACAGGATTCTCGTTCAGTATTCACTTGCCTTGATGCATGCCCCTGGTTCGGGGATCGCCTTGGTGACCTAACAGTCCCGGATACTTGCAGGTTCAATTGCACAGAAGAGCTATTTGATAGTCTCCTGGCTAACTAGAATGCATGCACGATACGAATAATATTAGACATTTGTAAGCAAGCAAGCAAGCGTTTCTAAGGAACTCAAGCAAACGCGTTGGCTCAGACCCGAAGGTAAGCCGAGAGGTAAAACCGTAAGGGACTTTCCGAGCTACAAGATCTATGATAGCATGCGAGGGTCTGAATATAAGCAATATTTAATTTCTATATTCTAGCATAAGCAATACAAGTTAGGATTATTCCCTTAGCTAGGTGCACTGTATTCTTATTAACATGCATGGGTGATTCACCTAGCGACTAGCATGTATCGTTCTATATTTTAAGTGTGCTAGCTAAGCAAAGACAAGTTCATCATAGCCACCCACCTTAGCAATGATTCACCTCGGTTGAGCGATACGTCAAACGAGCCTCTGAAATCCTAAGCCGAACTCTTGTAGGGATAAATCTGGATATCCTTTGCCTCAAACGAGTGTTCTCGCCTGAGCAAAGCCGGTCGGGACATTGCACTTTTGCCGTTTGAATTGGCAGTCCGCTTGAACGGAACGGGGTGTTACAGATACCATATGTCATGCCCCAGTCCCGTAAGGGCCGATCGTCCTCGCTTGGTCCCTACGGATTCAATCGTCCTCGTTTGGGCACGATGTCATGCAAGTCTAAGTTGCACTTGCACCGGGCATAGTAACTGCACAAGACACAAGTTAGACAAAAATATACATATATAGAGGCACAAAATTCAAAATACAGAGAACCAAAGTTGAACACATTTGATAGGAACACAAAATACTTTCTTTATTGAATACTTGAAGATTTGATTACAAAGTACTTCCTTGAATGATTACAAAATATGCCATAGATGGCTACATCCTTTTTTACAAAGCCGAAGCTAGCCATAATGCCCATACATCATGTATTTCTAGTAGGACCAAAAATTAAAATAACTAGCAGAAGAAGAGCTTGCACACAGGAGAGGAAAGCTAAGGAAGCAGCATGAGCACAGTTCTGCTGGATGGATGCTCTAGTACTGGTTCAAAATGCTCGCCAAGCTCTCGCTACCAAAACCTGAAGATTTACCCACAAATGTGGGTCAGTACTATAACATGTACTGGTGAGCGACCATGGTCAAACTCACCTTGAAATCTACACTAAGTATACAAGTGAAGCTAGCATTTCTATTATGTGATCTTTCTAGTTATCTAGTTTCTTTTTAACAATTTATGTAAGAAACATAAACGATAGATTGAACCATGCATATGATAATTTCTTACCCACAGTCGAACGGTTATTCCTGCAGCAGACACACAAGTTAGCAACAATTTACATATACGTGTCTAACTTATGAATCGATCTTGGCATCAAATATTAGGTATGCAAGAAGGTAAACCTAACATGCGACCTAACTATATGATGGTCCATGGGTTGCCCCATGATTAGCAGTGATGGCTCAAGGTTCAGCTCTGCACTAGTATGTGTGTATGTCAGCAGTTATGACTCAAGGTTCATCTCTTCACTAATACACACGAATACTAGCAGCTGTGACATCATGGTTTCGCTCTTAACTAATAGAAAAAAAATACCCCACAGATCACAAGGACCGTATACCTCAGGATGCAACAAAATCTCTTCCGGACTAACAGATTCTCAATGCCCCATGAACCGTTCGAGAGATGAACCTTGTGCATAAGTTGTCCGAGACCAATGCATGACATAAAATATCTAGCAGACAAGACACTACAATGCACAGGTGAACAACAAACACACGAGTTCATCTTTCTCTTTCTTATCCCACAGATCATGTTCAAAATATAAGGACTTGTTATAGATCGGGTTGCGCAGCATAGGAACGAGGGACATGCAACATAATTGATAGTAAAGCAAAATTCTAATACTTCAAGCATGCAGTTTATTTTTTTAACTTATCTTGTTAGTGAGGTATCATTTGAAATAAGCAATTTAAGTGAACTAGAGATCATTTTATTAGGCGTGCAGACTAAGGATTCGTCGAAGGGCCTAAGCCACTCACCGAACGAATCAACGAGAGAATGGGGAAGCCTTATACAATGATTACTCCTTGGTTATATGTCTTGAAATTGAAACAACACTTGGTTAGCATCCTTCAATCTCTTTCTCTTATGATTTGAAAAGAATGCGCAAGCGAGAAAAGCGAATCATGAAAACCAAGTCATCGAAAGCAAGACATAACATAAAGCAACACAAAACCAAGCAGCAAAACAAACAACAAAAATTCTTGGACTCATTTCAATAGAAACTGTTCCATCAGTTTGAAGGGTTCATTGTACTTCGTCCGTGTTGATTTGGCGGTATGGTTTCCCCGTGACTCGATTCTCAACCGAGTCAAAGTAACAAGTGTTCCATAAGTAAACTGCTATAAGCGGGGCATTGCAGTATGATCACCCTCACAGGAAGAAATTTGGCAATTTGGAAGCCAAGGATGGAGGATCTACTCTGGTACGAGGACTTGCATGGTCCGTTCGAGGGCGACAACATTGAGCCATCGGACAAAGTTGCTGAAGACTGGATCGGAAGACACTACCAAAATATGATGAAATAGCGACGTTTTTAGCGACGTCATAATAAAATGTCGCTAATATTAAAGACTTGAGCGACTCCAAAAATAAATATCGCTATACGTCGCTGTTGGCGACATATACCGACGTTTAGCGACTGTAAATCAATATTTTAAAGAATAGTCGCTAAAAGCTTCTTTTATGCCGCTAAAAGCTTATTTTATGTCGCTAAACTCGCTGAGATTTCGGTTATAGCGACGTTTAGCCACGTATTTATTGACGTTTTATTTTTTGATTTTTAGCAATGTTTTAAGCGACGTCTTCAACGTCGCAAATTTTTAATATAACGACATTTAGCGGCGTCTTTTTATTTCGTCGCTAATTTTTTTCTTTTAGCGACGTTTAGCGGCGTCTATTTATTTTGTCGCTAAGATTTTTTTATTGGCGACGTTTTTTTAAGACATCACTAAACTTTATTAATATAGGGTTCAGGGATTCATTTCCCCCCATTCTGTCGATTCGATCCCCAAATTTTCGAATCCCTCTCCCCCCCCCCCTCCCCCCCTCCGGCGTCCTCCTCCTCCCCCCGTCCCTACCCACCCCCAACCGGCTCCCCCACAACCCCCCTACTCCGGCTCTCCACCCCCCGAGCGCCCCCCGAGCGTACGGCTCCTTTCGGCGTGGCTCCTCCCCTCCGACAACCTCGGGCTTCTCCTCCTCCTCCTCTAGGTAAATCCTAACCCTATCTCTCTCTCTCTCTCTCTCTCTCTCTCTCTCTCTCTCACAGATACAGACACAGACATGATATATCATAATGAATGAATTAGCTAGCATATTTGTGTGGACAGTTGTGCACCAACTAAGATGTAGGTGAGTATTTCATGGATATAGTGGTGTTGAACTTGTAGCAGAGGGGAAGGAGTGCATTGGGTGCACTACTACAATAGTGTACTGCTGCAATAGGCAGTTGCACCATGGTAATGACAGCAAGTGCTCAGACTATGGGCAGTTGCACATGAATGCAACAGTTAAACTGCAGGCATATGTGGTCAGTGTGAGAGGGAACTCGGGCAATGCAAGCCTTGCAGCAGCAAAGCACAGATCGAGCAAGTAGATGACCAGTAATCCCTTGCCCTGACTCGAGTGATTATTCAGTAGGAGCAATTACTATAATTGGGGGACTAAACTTGGTGATCAGTTAGAATGGGTTAAGGGCCAGGCAGCAACAAGTAGACATAGGGGTAGCAATAAGGAATAACTAGGCAGTGGGGTTCACATTGCACATAGGGTCTGTAGTATGGGAATTCCTGTTGATTACAAGTATTAGAATTATGTATCTGAAGTTGAGTAATACTTGTTAATTTAAGTGCCTTTAACATGTGTAGTATGCACCAGTAGAGTTCAGCATAAGTTATATAGTGCTTTCATTGCACTACAAGGGAAGGGAGTGAGGTGGTTCTAAACAGTAGTGTGTGCATGAGCTAGAAGCTGCAGTGAGTGATGGAGAACTTAGTAGGTAATGAATTAGGAAGAAATATATTAGAATAGGTGTTTCCTGTTCATGCAGACAGCAAGTTTAGGTGCCTGTTTGATGGAAACACTGATTTAGTTCCAGCAGTAATTAGGAGACCTGGGTATTTGAGCACAAGTGCACATGTGTAAGTGTAATGTTACGAATAGAATGATACTAGGTAGTACTTAGTTATCAGGTATCAGTAAGGAAAACCTGGGTGCAGGGGTACACTTAACATGTATCAATGACTGAGAGTGGTGTTAAGTGAGATTACAATCCATGGGTTGAGTGAAGGTGCAAGTGTAGTGATGATAGGTTCAACTTGGGGGTATTCTGGTATGTAGTTGAGTATAGGTTTAAGTCGGTGCACCATTGTGTGATGATGTTAAGTATAGTATGTAGGTTAGGATGTGTTAGATGGTAGTTTCAAATGTTAAGGTACTAACAAGATACTTGATACCATAGTATAAGAAAATTAATAGTATCTAGTGTAGTAAATAGTAGCTAGTATAATAATAATATAGCTTGAACACTTTAGTGCTAACTAGTATAAGCTAGTTAATAACTAGAAGAGTCTATTATTGACCAATTGATTTTGTTAGGACCTAGAAAACTTAGTATAACAAGGTAACAAGTATTTAGTATAACAAGGTAACATCATTCTAGCTAGTATGCATAATTATTATTTCTTTGCACCCCCTTAACATTTATATTTTATATTTATATATCGTGATTTAGAAATGGCCTAGAAACATCATCCTATGATAGTTTTTATTATTTGATAATTACTATAATACAAGTATTTAGAAATGTATTACTTGATTTCTGACACATTAGTACACGGATTAGTATACACATGGATCTGCAGTCATGCGATGTTATTTATTGTTTCTCGTGTTCTCGCATGGTTTAGACAATGTTTAATACTATACAATATTTAATATTAGACAATGTTCATTAAGTATCTTATATTGTAACGTGTCATGGTTGGATTCATTGAGTATCTTGCATTAACTATATGGATACATATATTTACATATGTTATCAATTATATTTTCCATCTATCTTACCAGATGACACCTATGACCCGAGCATGTGTACGTCGCTTGAGAGAGACACCTTCTACTGTTAAGGAGGAAGTGATACCTCCTACTGTTAAGGAGAAAGTGAATGTTAAGAAGGAAGAGGCACCTCCTACTGTTAAGGAGGAAGTGATACCTCCTATTATTAAGGAGGAAGTGAATGTTAAGGAGGAAGAGATACCTCCTACTATTAAATTGGAACCGATTGTTAAGGAAGAAGTGGTGCCTCCTACTATTGGGCAGGCACCAGCTCAGAGGGGAAGTTCTAGTCACCCAGCACCTATAGCGGAGATTGATTACATAGACGTTGTTTATGCGAAGTATCTGAGGGACTGGTATCTGCCCCAGCGTATTGGATATCCTTGAGATTGAGACTGTGATATTTTATATACTTTTATTGTGGTTATTGAGTGACTGTAATACTTTTATATTATGTTTTTTGTGTGACTGTGATACTTTTATTTTGTGTTTATTGTATGACTATGATATTTCATATATTTTTGTGATATTTCGTACGCAGAAAATCCAATAGAGGGTTGCTCCGGGTCTGTCTATTTTTATGAACTATTATAAGTCTGTGTATTTATTTTATTTATATTAAATGTATGTTAATTTACTGGTGTTGAGTGTTCCACCGAAGGGGTCGACGAACCCAGAGAATTCGACGGAGGGTTGCTCCGGGTCTATATAAATTGGGAATTCATAAACTGCAGGAAGATTGGTTTGGAAACCATTTCATATTTTTTTTAACTGAAAATTTAGCGACGTTTAAAGTCATTTAGCGACGTTTGTTTACGTCGCTAAATATGTCGCTGAATAAGTCGCTGAATACGTTGCTAAATACATCGCTGAATACGTCGCTGAATGTCGATAAATTGTTGACATGGCAGTATTTGCCAGGTCAATAAAATATCGCTAAATGTGTTGCAAAACATCGCTAGCAAGAAAAAAGTTAGCGGCGTTTAGCGACATAAAATAAGTTGCTAAATATCGCTAATAAAAAAAATATTAGCGATGCAAGTACGTCGCTAGAAAACGTCGCGATAGCGACGTTTTGCGACATTTTTTCTGTCAGCGACAAGCTTAAATGCGACTTCATTAAAACGTCGCTAATTATGTCACAAATTTTTTTAGCGACGTTTTTAGGCCATTTAGCGACGTTTTTAGGAGTCGCTACTTTGAATTATTCTGGTAGTGAGGTCGTTGGATTCATTGGTCAATGGCTGGACGACTAGGTGTTTTACCATATGTCCATGGAGAGTTCGACAAAAGCATTATGGGAGAAGCTGCATTCGCTGTACGAAAGAAAGACGGTTGGCAACAAGGCATTTCTAATTCGCCAACTCGTTAACTCGAAGTACACAGAGGGTGCCCCAGTGGCACAATATCTGAACAAGGTTCAAGTTATTATCAATCAGCTGTCTGCAATGAAGATGGTGATTGATGATGAACTTCAGGCCCTTTTGTTTTTGAGTTCTCTGCCGGAAAGTTGGGAGACGTTGGTGGTATCAGTGAGCAACTCCGCACCTGGTGGAGTTATCACGATGGAGGCAATCAAAAATAGCTTGTTGAACAAGAAGATCTGGCATAAGCAAGTGGAATCATCTCAGGATTCCACCCTGGTGGCATCCTACGGGAAGAGAAGACCCAAGTCACAAGCGATGACAGGGGGGACTTCTCGGAATCTTACGACTTTGGACCGCAGGGAGGGATGCTATCACTGTGGCAAAATGGGTCATATCAAGAGGAATTGCATGAAGCTCAAAGCTGAGAAGGCCAAAGGTAAGGATAATCAGAAGGATCTCACGGCTTTGGAAGATCTCATCATCGCAGCAACCGACGCAGAGGAACCTTGTGGCATATGTCATGATGGCGATTGAGTCATGGACATGGGAGCGTTATATCACGCCACTCCATATAGGAAGATCTTTACGGCATACCACGATGGCATGTTTGGACGTGTAAAGATGGGCAACAAGGGGATGACTGCAGTTGTAGGCATCGATGATGTGCACTTGACAACGGAGCTTGATGAGAAGCTTGTTCTCAAGGATGTACGACATGTACCGAGTTTGTGCTATAACTTGGTTTTGGTAGGGAGGCTGGCGGATAATGGTTGTCACGGTTTATTTGGGGACAAAGATTGGATGCTTACGAAGGATTCCCAACATCTGGCTCAGGGAGATATATGTTGTGGCATATACAGACTCAAGCCGCTGAGTTATACAGGCCAGCCACAGACATCGGATGGAGGCTCGAGGGGTATTCGACAGGAGTTGGATCGTCGAAACTTGCTGAGGAGGGGCTTCGAGATACTTTGAGGATTACGGAGGATTCGGTTCGTCGAGATAAAGCGAAGAATGGTGATGAGCCAAAGATTGAGGGTCAGTATGTCGGTCCCATGCATGACAGCTGGTCGGTCTCCAGGTGGGGGTTGCTTTAAGGGTCTGATTTTGACGACAGGTGGTTTGCCAAAGCTTTACGGAGCGACATTGGTTTTAGCAGTTTGAGGCCAGGAAGGAGATTAAGGTTTGTAGCAAACTCAATCTGAGATGGGAGCGTCACCATTCACACGGTTTCGGAGAAGATGTGGGTCATCGACGACATGCACAATACGTGATATTCTGCTCGATGATGCATGTGTATGGGGGAGCTTCAAGTTCGGACACAAAGGTGGGCAGATTCATGAGTTCGAATCTCGGGAGAATAACACCGTCTACTTGGTTGGGCCAGCCAAGGGTGAAGAAGCCCGTAGGTATGTTAACACGTTTCAGTAGAAGACGGAAGTCAGGGACAGGCAGCCAAGACTCACGGTGAGGTTGATAGTTAAGGACTTTGGTCTCAGTCGTGTCATTGATGTCGACAGGATCTCAATGGTACAGAAGGTGTTACGCATGGCAGCTAGCATCGATGTGACGGTCGAGGAGCTGAAGACGAAGGAAGATGCAAAGCAACTCGGGGGATCGGAGATCGGTGATATGGAAGAGCAGGAACTCTGTCGCGGGGTGACATGCATGGAGTCATGTTAAGAAGACATGGGGTCAACACCCTCTCATCGGACTGGATGGAAAGATTGTTGGGGTCTAGTCTGGATTTGGTGAATTTTAGAGCCAAAATATGGTCAAAGATTTAATTTGGTATAATTTGAAAATCTACAGTAAATGTAAGATTTGATTAGATTTTAAATTTGTATCAAATATTTAATTTGACCATATTTGGACGTCCATAATTGGTGTTGGGCTATTTTAGGTGGAATATGATTCTTATTTTAAGGTTTTCTGTCACGCTCCAGTCCCAAAATGTATGGGACCAGACACGTGGCAATGGCCAGCTGGTACGACTCCGTAGGGCTTCCTAATCTAATGGAGCCGACGAAGTATACTTACGTTGTCCAAGGTTAAGTTATTAAGCTAAATATCTATTTCTATTATCCAACAACTAACCTAAATCTCAATCCATGGTAAATAAATCTCAAAGAAGAAACGATACGCATCATTAGTCTGCAGCCCAATAATACATCCGTTCGAATAGGCCAAATGAACAATATAGGCCTATAAATACTAGGCTATAAAAGCAGAATCAAAATAGAAATTAGTACATGACTGTAATAGCTGAAAGATGTAAAGATACCTGCAACGATGTCCAGCACTCTACTAGATCAAGCATCATGCAACATGCTCAAATAACCTGGAAGGGTACTAGGTCCTCAGAGGGACGTAATAAGATACAAATAGTACATGCCATAATATAAATACTGAGTAAAGTAAATCAGGGTGAACTATCCTCCTAAGTGAATGCAATTTGAGGACAACTTAGAGCGTATGGAAGTATAGGCTAGACATATGTTGACGTAATTTACCAATCATCATGACTTGCTAGTATATGCCATATATGCCCCCCCATCTTGGGGCAATCTGCATATATAATAATGTCCAATGCTCTGAAGAGCTTAAAATTTGCATAAATAATAATGTCCAACGCTCTGAAGAGAGTGGAATCTGCATAAATAATAACGTCCAACGCTCTTAAGAATACGGAATTTGCATAAATAATAACGGCTATATCGCTTCAAAGAACGCAAAATCTGCATAAAATTAAGAGATGGTATCCCACACGCCTACCAATTGTCCTCCCCACCCAATGCCAATGTACAAGTCTCAAGTACGACGTGGACATCTCGTAACTATAATGCAAGTCGCCTAGAGCAATACAACTATGCTAAGTACCATCATGCGAGCTACTCGCATCGATGGCCAGTCGAGTGCGTAAACCCGTGTCCTATCATTAACTTACTCCATGACGTAAAATAATACGTGACAAGGCCTCGGAGTTACAATAATAACCCTGTAACTTTATGTGCGTCCACTAAACACTATGTCAACACAAGTCCTAACGTCAACGTCTTCGTCGACTGCACCCGAGGCATACTCAGAAGAGCACAGTTATAAAATATTCAGAGCACAAAGTATATGAATAATAATAAATAAATTTAAACAGTACAATAAGTCAAGGTATACTTGCCTGGAAGTCAGGCGAAGATTCGAACATGAACTCGCAAAGGAAGTAACAGCGCATGATGAAAACTGGAGCAGATATCTCCGGATGCTGTCACAAATATCACCAACAGTTCCAATATGAGTGAAATACTCATAAAAGCATATTCAGACGTCCAATTTGGACACAGGGGCAAAAATGCAGTTTCTGGTCAACACAGAGTCCACTAGTGGGTCGTCTTACACCAAAAATTGTGCCAGGAGCAAAGGTCTCTAAAAATATATTATTATAGGTCAAACAAGTTCTAAACAACAATACTAACTCAATGGTATGTCCATATTTGGATTCCAATGAGTCAATCACAAAAATGTACGTTGGAACGGATCGTGGGGCCCGCAAAATGGTGATCCGAATACTGCCTCAGAATCAGACGAAACTTGGGTCACAGGATAAGTCTAATGTCGCGATTCCAATGATGCCAATTTTTTCACGATATGACGAGCGTGCACAGAGTAATTGGATAATTTGCAAAATACCGATACGGGGGACTTCCGACGGATACTGGTTGATTCTGGAGCACACACGTCCGAAACGAGTTCCGCGAAAGCCCATACGTCGGGAAATATCGTATGCGCCTTTCGGTGCAAACGGTACGCACTTGGTTTGTCACGCCCCGATCTCCCGCAGGCTAATCGACCGTCCCCGCTAGACGAGAATCACCGTGCCATTGCTTCCGTGGGACGATCGCTTGACCCATCTGGGCGTGATACTGCACGAGCATGAGCCGCGCCCAAGCAAGGCCATGGTTCGGCTGGCGGTAAGAGATCTAAGCCACAGAGTCGCATAAATTGTTCGAGTGTAGCAAAATTTTAATGCATAGGTGATTGGTAACAAGTTCACTGAGTCGTCAATAGCGAAAGCATTGAATAACACAAGTATAGAAGTAAAATAAACTCTTATTGATTAAACAAGTGTTACAGGCGGCGCTAGGCCGAGATTACAAGTCGCTTAAGCCTCTCTCTCTGAAATAGTAAAAGCGTGCCAAGTGGCTATATTTATGGAATGATATATAGGCGATATTCTAATATTATGTCTTGTATATGTGCTTCAGTTCTGGACGCAACGCTCCAAGGCTCCAGAGTGAACTCCATGTCTTAGCATGCATAAAGGAGGTATCCGCACCGAACGAGGTTCTCCTGCACCCTGCAAGCAATCTGGTGGGTTATCAGTACATGAATGCACTGGTGGGGAGGCTACTCGCCCGCTCGACAAATCCAAATACATTCAATAGGTTCTGTGCACCATATATTTAGTTGTCTTTCTAATCTTTCCTTAGGATCGGTTTTATGGTAAAGATGAATAGCCTAACCCGTGTGGTAGTATACCGTACGATATAAGAGGAAACACGGCAAGACTTACTAACTTATCATTTGTCCTTCTCTGTCCAAGGAAACCAAGTTAATTTCAAGCACAAGCATTTATTATGAAATTCAGGGGCATAGCATATGCAAACACAAGTGTTTCAGTGCAAGATTATATTTCGGTACACGAGTGACTCAGATTATCCGGTGTGTCACATAAGATGTTGAAGTGTTCCATATGTACATGTGTATTATACCATGATCGTTCAGGTGTTTCAGTTATTTTTGATGTGATACAAGGACTCACACGCAGATAGCCGCTAAGTGATGATGACTTATCTATATGAACATGAGTCGCTGGCATAGCCATAAAGGACCTAGTCAATGACGAGGATGGAATGCAACAAAAAGTATGTGGGGAGCTATAAACCATCATGTCCAAGTACGTGAGACTATACGTGAAGTTCCATCCGGACTGGATCGATCTCAGAGCCCCGGTGACCGTCCGTAGAACTGTACCTTGTTTCCAAGTTGTCCGCGACATGCAATTATTGGTCTTCCAATATACACGAGATACATGAGTATACGAGATACATGAGATACTTGAATCTTGATTCTTGCTCTGAACGAGTATTGCTCCATGAGCTGTGTTACTTGATTTGCTTGACATGATTCTCGTTCAGTGAACAACTTGCCATGATGCATGTCACGCCCTGATTCCGTAGAATCGATAGTCGTCCCCCGGGCGTGACCGCCGTGCGGGCCTAGGTTGCGCACCGCACAAGGCTAAGTATTTTGTTTTGCATAGCGAGCACATATTCAGAGTACACAGATAATTGAAACACATATTGAAACATGGAAAAGTTCTCTTTTATTGATAATATGAACATCTATTACAAACTCCTTGAACTGAGTCATAAGGATTGCCTCTATGGGCTTACAAAAGTGTTGACACAAAATGAGATAGCAGTCCTGTACATTACGTCCTTACTAAACTAAAAATATAAGACCTTGTGTCAGAACGACTGCTTTGCCACGAAGCTGCATGGTTGCTTGGTGGCTAGCTTCTTCTTCAAAATATTTCTTCTTCAAAATGCTTCAAGAGGTGGCACGGTCGAGACGTGCCTACAGCTGGACTGGATTGGGGGTTTGTCTCCTGCTCCTCGCTTGGTTCTCCTAGCGCGGGGAACCTGTTTCAACGAGAGTCGGTACATCGAAACGTACTGGTGAAGGCAAGCTAACCCAATTATACCAATCAATACGTTGTTTTAATGAAGCATACATATTTATTGTGGATTTCTATCTTGCCTTAGTTCATTTTACAGCAAGAATTAGATATAGAAATTAATAAAATAACCCGCCACCGTTCGGTGACATATACCTGTCCGTCTGAACCACCTGTATTATACTTACCCTGCCTTCCCTGCCAAGAAGACACAAGTTAGTTACAACAGGTTTAAATATACGAGGAGATCACTGGCTTGATGCCATAATGGACGGGTTTAGTCTCAGGCTAAGATGACGGAGGCACTTGTATCGCTGCACGCCATCCCGCCTATGGAAGAGACTATTCTTGAAATTTCGTCCGATCGGATCGGTGCCAGTGCCCCAGCAATCGTCCGTAGGAACCTATAGGCCTTGTGCACAAGTTGTCCGTGATCAACGGCGTTTGTGTTAAGTTTACCATTTATGTAGCTGAGGCAATGAAATTAGGAGATATGTAGCATTGTATGATTTATTTTGCATAGTCTCCCTGATCAATTGATGCATGGCAAAGGGTGTTCTACGTATAGCATATTTATAGAAGAAGAAGTAAGCATTCTAACTTGTATATATGCATATTGTGAACATTTCAAATAAGCAAGCATGTAGTAAGTAACCGTTCACAAGTTTCAATGACAAGCATACAGATCCAAGTCTATTTCCTTATTATCTTGATATCTTTTAGTTATTACTTGGTATCGTTTGATCGTGGCAAGCACGAACACAAGATTCAGATGTGAGGACTAGCAAGAAGGGCTAGCTAATCGGGATGGTAGCCACTCACTTTAGTAATTGGAAGGAAGAAGGAAATAAGTGCTTTAGGAGTCCGCTCGAGCGACGCCTACTGCTGGATCACCTGTATTGCCACGAACATCTGATCAGTACTTCTTCCTCTCTTTACATTATCGAAATTGAAGTGCAGTTCTACGAACGAAAGCAATAAAATCTATTGAAACCATTCAAGAAAACTCAAGCAAATCCGAAAACTAACTCAAGGCACGAAAGCAACAAGCGACAGCGAAAACTAGGCAACAAAAGAATGCAGTGGAGAGGTCCCTCCTGACTCTGCCGCTAAGCTGATCCTTGGGGCACGGTCCACTGAATATGGGAATCGATTTCGAAGAGACAAATCCATAACGAGGATGAGTTCTTGATTCAATCTATCCCGATCGAACGATACCGTCTTGTATTTCTTAGCCATGCTCCCTGAATAGGGGGAACGGGGCACCACATCCTACCCAACTAATTGGAAGTTTTATCCCGAAACTTAAGAATAGAACCTACCACTAGGAAATAATGAGGGGAACCTTTCCCTCATTTCTGATTCGAGCTCCCAAGTAGATTCTTCGACAGAGTGATTCCGCCAAAGCACGCGCACTAGAGGAACCGAACGGGTCCGAAGCAGCTTTTTTTTCTATCCAAAATTTGTACAGGTTGTTCGACATACGTCAAGTCAGGCTGAAGGTTCAGTTGTTCCAGGTCTACCACGTGGCTTGGATCGTACACATATTTTCTAAGTTGAGAAACATGGAATATATCATGTACGTCGGATAGGGATGGTGGTAGGGCAATCTGATAAGCAACTGAGGCAACCCACTTTAGTATTTTGAACGGGCTGACAAATGTGGACTTAGCTTTCCCTTCGCTCCGAACCTGCTGACCCCTCGCATGGGCGAGACCTTGAGGAATACTCGGTCGCCTACTTGAAACTCTAGCGGTCTCCGATGAACATCCGCATAGCTCTTTTGACGGCTTTGAGCTACCTTTAATCTTTCCCGAATTAATCGAACTTTTTGGACGGTCTGCTCCACGAGCTCAGGGCCAAGTATCTGTCGTTCCCCAACTTCGTCCCAGCAGATCGGAGATCGACACTTCCACCCGTATAACGCCTCATACGGCGCCATTTGAATGCTTGATTGATAACTATTATTGTAAGCAAATTTGGCTAGAGGTAGATGAAGGTCCCAACTAGTCTTCGTGTCCAAGGCGTAGAGTCGCAGCATGTCTTCGAGGATCTGGTTGACACGTTCGATTTGGCCGTCGGTCTGTGGATGGTAGGCGGAGCTGAACTTCAACTTCGTCCCCATTGCTGACTGCAGGCTTCCCCAGAAACGTGATATAAATCGACCATCTCGATCGGAGACTGTCACGACCCGCACCCGAAAATCGGGCATGAGCCGTGGGTACGTCCAGCCTACGCCGCAGAATCGGCGGTAGAACGCTGTAAAGGTCCATTCTAGGTCAACCATATCTATCTATATCTCACTGAAAAAAATCCGGCATGACCTCTCCAAAAGGAGGGCAAAACCACGCAATATATATATAAAATCCTCTCCCAAAGGAGGCAACCACGCAATATATATATATGAACTCTCAATCACAAAATCTAGGGAAAGAAATAAAGCACGATATGATATAAACAAAGAAACAGAACCAAGAGAGCAAGTCAATCCAAAATAATATAGTCCAAGTCTACAAATAGCTACAACATCACACAGCATCAAAAGAATAAGTACAGTCATCCAAAATACAAACCACTGGAAACAACCCAGGAAACCCACCTAGCTAACTAGGGTGCTATCGGCGTCTCCTCGGCGCACTCCTCCTCGATCTCGGGGTCATAACAGTCGTCAATACCAGGCCCGTGGCAGAAACGCGCACGTACTTAGAATTGGCGACGACGAAAAGCCCCAATTTCGCCCGAAACGCCCGTTTCTCCGCGACGCGGCTTCCCGTGTCCGAACGGAGACACGCACTCACCCTCTAGACACCCGACAATGTCTACCTAGGTCCATCTAACCTAGGGCATCACCCAAAATTGGGCCAAATTCGAATTCCACCCGAATTCGACACAAAATCTAATGTCAAAGTCTCTAAACTCACCCAAACTAGTTCCAACTTCCTCCTACGGGTAGGGTTAGGGTCTATGAAGGTTCTACAACACTAATTACACTACACAAAAATAATTAGGAAGGGAAAAGTTAGGTTTTACCTCTTGGGAGTTGGAATCCCAAGGCCAAAGTCTCACAATCCCTAGGATTCACCTCCCTCAAGCTCCAAGCCACCAATTCTAGCTCCCACACTAGATCTAAGCTCCTCACACCTAGGTTAGAGAAAATGTAAGGTGAGGGTTAGCTTAAGGAAGAAGGAATGAAAGAAGAAAGAAGAAAAATGGAAGAAGAGACTTACTTTGGAGAAGAAGGAAGAAGGAAGAAGAAGTGGAGAAGAAGAAATTAAGAAGAAGAAGTAGAATGAAGAGAGAGGGGGCTGAGTTGCTGGATTTCTTACGGGTGGGTTAGGTAGGGGCCGGCCAAAGCAAATATAAAAGGGCTTACACAAGTCCAAATGACCAAAATGCCCTCCCGAAACTCGGTTTTGGGTTTCGGGTTCCAAAAATACTCAAACTAACTCCAATTCTCTCCAACTAACCTCCTAAAAATAAAATAAATAAATCTAAGCCCCCAAAATAATTCTCACAAGGGTGTGGGCTGGGTCGAACATGGGTCCACTAGGGTCGAACATGGGTCCAGGCTAGCCAAAACCCTAAAACAATCATTAAAAAAAATAATACAACCACTATTTAAATATAAATATAATTAATTAAATATAATTCACAATTTATAAAATAAAATAAAAAAATAACCCTATTTTCTAGAATTGGGCAGTGACAAGCCTACCCTCCTTAAAATAATTTTGTCCTCGAAATTAAAAGACGAAACTAGGACAGAAATGCAAAGAAAGAACCATACCTCAGGGCTCGAAGAGATAAGGGTACCGCTCGCGCATTTCATCCTCCCTCTCCCAGGTCGACTCCCCTGGAGAGTGATGCCTCCACGCGACGCGAACCAAGGGAATAGTCTGGTTCCTCAACACCTTCTCCCGCCGATCCAGAATCTCCACCGGCTGCTCTGGATAGCTAAGGGTAGGGCCCACCGCGATCTCTGAGTGATCCAATACGTGACTGGGATCCGCCACGTACCGTCTCAGCTGCGACACGTGGAACACATCATGAACTCCCTCCAGCGTAGGCGGCAACTCAAGCCTATACGCCACGGCGCCGACCCTCTCGAGGACACGGAAGGGTCCGACGAAACGTGGGCTAAGCTTCCCGCCTCCACCGAAACGAATAGTGCCCCGCGTCGGAGAAATCCTCAGGAACACCAGATCTCCAACTTAGCACAAACAAGGTCTCTACACTTAGTCTAAAACAAGCAATCACAAGCAAACACAAGAATAAAATCTAGATTCTAAGCTATACCTCAAACTCCAAAGGTCTCCGGTGGCTATCGGCCCAATGCCGCTGCCTGTCCTGCGCCACCCGAAGTCTATCTCTAATGAGCTTTACCTTCTCCGCTGCATCAACCACCATCTCCGGGCCAAGCAAAGCTCTCTCACCTACATTATCCCATGACAACGGAGTGCGACACCTCCGTCCATACAATGTCTCAAAAGGTGACATCTCGATACTGGCTTGGTAGCTGTTGTTGTAAGCAAACTCTACCAAGTGCAAGTGATCCTCCCAAGAGCCTCTGAAATCCAAAACACAAGTGCGAAGCATGTCCTCAAGTGTCTGAATGGTCCTCTCTGACTGACCATCTGTCTGTGGGTGATATGCAGTGCTAAACTTGAGCTGGGTGCCCAAGCTAGCCTGCAGACTCCTCCAGAAATGTGAAGTAAAGCGACTGTCCCGATCTGATACTATGCTCACTGGAACTCCATGCAGTCTGACTATTTGGCGCACATACATCTCTGCTAGTCTCTCTGTAGACGTACCCACTTTGAATGGTAGAAAGTGGACCGATTTGGTCAACCTGTCCACGATGACCCAAATCGCATCTTTCCCGCCTGGAGAACGGGGAAGTCTAGAAACAAAATCCATGGTCACATGCTCCCATTTCCACTCTGGAATGGGTAACGGCTGGAGTAATCCTCCTGGCCTCTGCCTCTCCGCCTTCACCTGCTGGCACACTAAGCATCGGGATACGAAGCGTGCTACCTCCCGCTTCATCCCGTACCACCATACGTGCTGTCTCAGATCTCTATACATCTTGTTGGCACCTGGATGCATAGAATACTGGGATCGATGCGCCTCCTGGAGAATCTTCTCACGCAACGACCCACTCGGCACACACAACCTGGTACCGTACCGCAAAGAACCATCATCAGCAATGGTGAAGTCATCTGATAAACCCATCTGAACCTGCTCCCTGATGCTCCTCAGGGACTCATCCTCAAACTGTGTAGCCCGGATCCGGTCTACCAACTCTGACTGAATCTGCAGTCCCCACATCTGCATCTCAACTCCAGGTACTATCACCTCAATGCCCAAGCTCTCTAGATCTGCCAGAAGATAACGATCTGTAGTCAGGCACATAGCTACCGGATACCTGCTCAATGCATCCGCAACTACGTTTGCCTTCCCTGGATGATACTGCAATGATATGTCGAAGTCTTTCATCAACTCCAACCATCTTCTCTGCCTCATGTTCAGCTCTTTTTGGGTAAACACATACTTCAAGCTCTTGTGGTCTGTGAAGATCTCCACACGCTCTCCGTATAAATAGTGTTTTCACAACTTCAGAGCAAAAATGACCGCTGCCAACTCCAAATCGTGGGTAGGGTAATTCTTCTCATGAGGACGTAATTGCCTGGAAGCATAGGCAATCACCCTCCCATTCTGCTGCAACACACAACCCAGTCCCTTCCCCGATGCATCACTATCGATAGTGAATCCTCCAGAACCTGATGGCAACGTCAACACTGGAGCTGTCGTCAACCTCCTCTTCAGCTCATCAAAGGCGATCTGGCACTCCTCTGACCAAACAAACTCCACGTCCTTCCGGGTCAGCCTGGACAACGGCTCTGCAATCCGGGAAAAATTCTGAACAAATCTCCTGTAGTAGCCTGCCAGTCCCAAGAAACTTCTGACCTCGGCTACTGAACTCGGAGCACTCCATGCCTCAACTGCCACGATCTTTCTCGGATCCACCGAGATACCCTCTTCAGTCACCATATGACCAAGGAATTCAACCTTGTCAAGGAAGAACTCATACTTCGAGAGCTTTCCATAAAGCTTCTCCCTCCTGAGAGTCTCCAGCACTATCCTCAGATGCTCCTCGTGCTCCTCTGGGGTCTTCGAATACACCAAGATATTATCTATAAACACCACCACAAACCTGTCCAGATACTGATGGAACACCTTGTTCATCAGATTCATGAACACTGCCGGGGCATTAGTCAACCCAAACGGCATCACCAAGAACTCATACTGTCCATATCTGGTCCGAAAAGTTGTCTTCGGAATATTCTCCTTTCTGACCTTCACCTGGTGGTAGCCTGTCCTCAGATCAATCCTGGAAAACACCCTCGCTCCGCTCAACTGGTCAAAAAGATCATCAATACGCGGCAGCGGATACTTGTTCTTAATTGTGAGGCTGTTCAGAGCCCTGTAGTCAATACAGATCCGTATCGACCCATCCTTCTTTGGCACAAAAAGTACCGGAGCACCCCACGAAGAAGAACTAGATCTGATAAATCCCTTATCCTGAAGCTCATCCACCTGCTTCTTCAACTCTATCAGCTCACTGTTGCTGACTCTATAGACGTGCTGGGATATCGGCTCCGCGCCTGGCACCAAGTCTATAGAGAACTCCACATCTCTGTCCGGAGGTAACCCTGGCAACTCCTCCGGAAAGACATCCATATACTCCTCTATCAGTGGATGTAGCGACCTCGGCTCTACCACCAGGGCTCCGCAGAAGACTCCCTCGGTCTGCTCCGCTGCTCCTCTGGCAAACTAAAACTCTGGCTCACCTGGCGGACTAAACAAAACTCTGCCTCCACGACAATCTATACTAGCACAATGCGTACTCAACCAATCTATCCCGAGTATAATATCGTAGCTCAGAATTGGCATTACGAGTAGGCACACACTCAACTCCCGGTCTCCCAAGGTAACTTTTCGGTCTCTGCAGACATCACGGACTAGGATAATACCACCCCCGGTCGTGATCTTGCAGAGTCTAGCTAAAGGTTCAGCAACAAGATGGTGTCTAACAGCAAAAGATACAGACACAAAGCTATGGGAAGCACCGGAATCAAATAAAGCAAGTGCTGGAATGGAATCAAGAAGAACAGAACCTGAAATAACATCACCAACTGGCTCGGCCTCGTCCACTGTCAGGGCAAAAGCTTGCCCCTGCTGTCCTCCTCGGTGCTGCTGCTGGTGCTGGGCGAACCTCTGCTGCTGAGTCTGCAAAGGCTGACCTCTCTGCTGCGCTGCAGGTGCTCTGGCTGGTGCCCTCTGAGCGGCTCCTCCGCCCTGAGCTGTACGGGCAAGCGCTGAAGGACAATCCTTCAGCTGGTGGTCTGCGGTGCCACACAATAAACATCTGCCCAGCCTCTTTCTGTATATGTCCCATCCGTGCCCTGGCTTCCTACAGAAAGGGCAAACGATGGGCTGCCTCTGGCCCTGCTGCTGACCCTGCCTCTGCTGCTGGGGCGCCTGCCGGAAGGGCGCCCGACCCTGACCCTGGTGCTGCTGGGTCTGCTGGAATAGCCTCTTGGCTGGGCCTGCACTGCTACCTGCTCCGGAAGTGTCTCTGCCCCTCTTCGTCTTTAGCTCTAGGTTATCCTCAGCTCTCTGTGCGTCGCTGACAATCTGCTCGAAGGTCGCCTCGCGGTCGCTCCTAGTCAAGGACTTGACCGCCATGACCAAGCCCTTGCAGAACTTTTACGCCTTCGCTGCCTCAGACAATCCCTCAACAAATCTGCCCAGACGGCAGAACTCCGCTGCATACTCGTCCACTAGCATACTCCCCTGGACGAGCGCCTCGAACTGACTCTCTAAGGCACTGAGAGCCACGTCCGGGAAGAACTTCTCCTTGAAAAGCTTCTTGAAAGCCTCCCAAGTCAATCCCGGAGCTGCTATCCGCGTATCCGTGCGGAACCAAGTAAGGGCAAGGTCGAACATCTGGCTGCCCGCTGCCTCTATCTGCATGCTGGCTGGGATCATCGCCAGCCGAAAGATGCCCTCTATATGCTCGATCCAGTCGTCGGCATACAGGATCCCCTCTGTGCCGCGGAACTCCTTAGGCCGCATCCTCTGAAAATCGATGATAGTACCCGGCCTAGGATACTGAGCCTGCTCTGGCTGTGGCTGGATCTGAGCCACCCTGTCGACCGCTGTCAAAGCCACCTGATGAGCATTCTCAATGCCCATCCTCAAAACATCTGCCTGGCGGTGCTGCGCATCCATCATCTCTCGGAAGAATGCGAACAACTGCGTAGCATCTACTGGCGCAGGCGGTGGTGGAGGAGGTACCACCGGGACAACTGGGGTGGCTCTTGAATCAATGGGAGTCAGGGGATCTCCGAGAGAAACTGAAGCTCCCTCAACCGCAGGAGTGGCGAGTGGAGCGGTAGCGGCTGCCGGAAGTCGAGCAGGTCGAGAGGTGGCAGACCTCTCGGTGGCAGCTGCTGGGGCGGTACGCTGAGATCTGATCTTCGGAGGCATCCTGAACACAGATCAAAAGAAGTCAATATAGTGCAAGAAACGATAACATCAATGAAGGACAATAATATTGCAAAAGAAAACAATTTCGGAAAAATTAAAGATAGCAAAAGGAAGTAGGAAGGGTCCTAGTTGTGATTGAGCACACTCTCTCTCAGCCTATCTCCTATATCCTATTGCAGTAACCCTAAAAGCAGAGACCTGCATGGGCCACCACCAAAAACGTGTCACGACCCGCACCCGAAAATCGGACATGAGCCATGGGTACGTCCAGCCTACGCCGCAGAATCGGCGGTAGAACGCTGTAAAGGTCCATTCTAGGTCAACCATATCTATCTATATCTCACTGAAAAAAATCCGGCATGACCTCTCCAAAAGGAGGGCAAAAGCACGCAATATATATATAAAATCCTCTCCCAAAGGAGGCAACCACGCAATATATATATATGAACTCTCAATCACAAAATCTAGGGAAAGAAATAAAGCACGATATGATATAAACAAAGAAACAGAACCAAGAGAGCAAGTCAATCCAAAATAATACAGTCCAAGTCTACAAATAGCTACAACATCACACAGCATCAAAAGAATAAGTACAGTCATCCAAAATACAAACCACTGGAAATAACCCAGGAAACCCACCTAGCTAACTAGGGTGCTATCGGCGTCTCCTCGGCGCACTCCTCCTCGATCTCGGGGTCACAACAGTCGTCAATACTAGGCCCGTGGCAGAAACGCGCACGTACTTAGAATTGGCGACGACGAAAAGCCCCAATTTCGCCCGAAACGCCCGTTTCTCCGTGACGCGGCTTCCCGTGTCCGAACGGAGACACGCACTCACCCTCTAGACACCCGACAACGTCTACCTAGGTCCATCTAACCTAGGGCATCACCCAAAATTGGGCCAAATTCGAATTCCACCCGAATTCGACACAAAACCTAATGTCAAAGTCTCTAAACTCACCCAAACTAGTTCCAACTTCCTCCTACGGGTAGGGTTAGGGTCTATGAAGGTTCTACAACACTAATTACACTACACAAAAATAATTAGGAAGGGAAAAGTTAGGTTTTACCTCTTGGGAGTTGGAATCCCAAGGCCAAAGTCTCACAATCCCTAGGATTCACCTCCCTCAAGCTCCAAGCCACCAATTCTAGCTCCCACACTAGATCTAAGCTCCTCACACCTAGGTTAGAGAAAATGTAAGGTGAGGGTTAGCTTAAGGAAGAAGGAATGAAAGAAGAAAGAAGAAAAATGGAAGAAGAGACTTACTTTGGAGAAGAAGGAAGAAGGAAGAAGAAGTGGAGAAGAAGAAATGAAGAAGAAGAAGAAGTAGAATGAAGAGAGAGGGGGCTGAGCTGCTGGATTTCTTACGGGTGGGTTAGGTAGGGGCCGGCCAAAGCAAATATAAAAGGGTTTACACAAGTCCAAATGACCAAAATGCCCTCCCGAAACTCGGTTTTGGGTTTCGGGTTCCAAAAACACTCAAACTAACTCCAATTCTCTCCAACTAACCTCCTAAAAATAAAATAAATAAATCTAAGCCCCCAAAATAATTCTCACAAGGGTGTGGGCTGGGTCGGACATGGGTCCACTAGGGTCGGACATGGGTCCAGGCTAGCCAAAACCCTAAAACAATCATTAAAAAAAATAATACAATCACTATTTAAATATAAATATAATTAATTAAATATAATTCATAATTTATAAAATAAAAATAAAAAAACCCTATTTTTTAGAATTGGGCAGTGACAGAGACTATGGTTACGGGCACGCCATGGAGTCGGACGATTTCGTTGAGATATATCTGAGCCAGGCGGTCGGCACTCCAAGTAGATTTGATAGGCAGAAAGTGAGCTGACTTGGGGAGTCGATCGACGATAACCCAGACAGTATCATGTCCTCGTTGCGTCCTTGGAAAGCCAACAATAAAATACATCGTTATATGATCCCATTTCTACTCCGGAATAGCAAGGCTCTGAAGCTCTCCGCCTGGTTTCTGGTGTTCGGCCTTTACTCGCTGACAAGCCATGCAATACGACACGAACTGCTCCACATCACGTTTTAAGCCGTGCCACCAAAACGTCGTGCGAAGATCCCGATACATCTTAGTGCTACCCGGATGAGAAGTATAACTAGCATAGTGGGACTCCGTGAGTATCTCTCGTCTGAGGGCCGCGTCGTTCGGAACGCACAGTCTTCCCTTCACTCGAAGCATCCCGTCTGAGTCTACCACAAAGTCGGACGCCTTTCCTGCTAAAATAAGGGCATAAATCTTTTGCAGGTATGGGTCGTCCTTCTGAGCGGCCTTCACTTTTTGTAGCAAATCAGGTTCGAGGCGCAGTTGTGATACTTGCGCCCACTTCTTAAATCTTATTTTCAGTGTAATGCCCAGTGATTCAAGATCCCGGTGCAGCATATCGTTGATAGGCAAGCTCCCTACGAACACTCGACTCAGTGCGTCAGCTACTACGTTTCCTTTGCCAGGCGTGTATCTGATCATGATATCGAAATCGCTAAGGAGTTCAAGCCATCGCCACTGTCGAAGATTCAAATCCTTCTGAGTGTACAAATATTTCAAGCTCTTATGGTCCGTGTAGATTTCACACGGTACGCTATAAAGGTAGTGGCGCCACAGCTTCAGAGCAAATACTACCGCAGCCAGTTCTAAGTCATGCGGCGAATAATTCTTCTCATGAGGCTTTAACTGCCTCGACGCATAGGCTATGACTTTATCTCGTTGCATCAGGACACATCCTAGTCCTTTACCCGATGCATCACTAAAAATTTTGAAATCATCTGGTCCGTTCGGAAGAGTGAGAATTGGGGCAGAGACGAGGCGCTGCTTTAACTCCATAAACGAAGCTTCACAGTCGTCCGTCCAAGTAAACTTCGTACCCTTCCGTGTGAGTTGAGTCAAGGGCAAAGCAATTCTAGCGAAATTCTGTATAAACACGCGGTAGTACCCTACCAGTCCAAGAAAACTTCGGATATCGCTAGCTGACTCCGGACGTCTCTACTGCGTAATGGCTTCCACCTTCTTCGGATCAACTGAAATGCCTTCCGAGGAGATGATATGCCCCAAAAACGAGATACTGTCCAACCAGAATTCACATTTACTCAGTTTGGCATATAACTTGTTGTCTCGAAGGGTCTGCAGCACCATCCGCAGGTGTCCTGCGTGCTCATCCCTAGTCTTCGAGTACACCAAGATATCATCGATAAAAACTACCACGAATTTATCGATGAAAGGCCTGACTACACGATTCATCAGATCCATGAATGCAGCAGGTGCATTCATCAGTCCAAACGGTATTACTAAAAACTCGTAATGCCCGTAACGGGTTCGAAAAGCAGTCTTTGGCATGTCTTCTGTCTTAATCTTCAGCTGGTGATAACCCGAGCGAAGATCGATCTTAGAGAACACCGTTGCCCCTTGTAGCTGATCAAACAAGTCATCTATCCGTGGCAGAGGATATTTGTTTCTGATTGTGATTTTGTTCAATTCTCTGTAGTCTATGCAGAGGCGTAGAGTTCCGTCCTTCTTCTTCACGAAGAGCACGGGCGCACCCCAAGGAGACACGCTCGGACGGATGAATCCACGATCAAGTAATTCCTGAAGTTGGCGCTTTAATTCATTCAGCTCTGCAGGGGCCATTCTGTATGGAGGCTTTGAAATAGGCTATGTATTTGGAAATGTGTCGATAGTGAATTCAATCTCTCGGTCTGGCGGCATGCCGGGTAGATCGCTCGGAAATACATCAGGGAACTCCGCCTCAACGGAAGTAGACTCGACATTTGCGCAGTCCTGTCGTGTGTCCCAAACTGATGCTAGAAATCTCTCGCAGCCTGAGTGAAGCATTCGCCGAGCAAATTTTGCCGAAATCACCATGCAGGCCCTGGTCGCATCTATTGCTGGACTACTGGTGTAACAGAACATGGCTTCTCCGGGCAGACGAAAAATGACTCACTTTTCTGCACATTCAATAGTTGTCGCGCACGTGCCGAGCCAGTCCATTCCCAAAATGATATCGTAGTCCCAAACATCTAGGAGTAAAATATCAAGTGACAGCTTTCTCTCCCCAATACAGATATAACCGCCTAGGCATGCTGAACAGACAGGTATTTTCGTACCAGAGGGGGTGCTAACACTTAAATCTAGGTGCAACGGAGTCATTTTTATATTGTTCTCTACGGTAAAATTTGTGAAAATAAAACTATGTGTTGTACCAGAATCAAAAAGAACACGAGCAGGTATGTTATTGTAAAGCAAAGTACCTGACACCACGGTGTCCGAGGCCAAAGATTCTTCTCGTGTCATGGTATAGACCCGGCCTTGAGCTTGATTACGCCCTTGCTGAGGCGCAGCTCGGTTGGCCTGGGTTGCAGCATTTTGGTTTTGTTGTGGAGGATGACACTCTGAATACTTTGGACAGTTGGGAATGGCGTGATTAGCAGCTCCACATATGAGGCATAATCCATGCTTTCGACGACATTCACTTTCGACGTGCCCTGTCCTTCTACAGAAATCACATCGTTGCCCCGAGTTTCCCTTTTTCGAACCGCCGTTGTTAGGGCGCTTTGCAGCGGTATTTCCTCTATCGTTGCCTTGGCGTTTGTGATTGGGGGTTTGCACAGCGCCGGTGGCAACGTAAGGATACTGCGGTTCGAGGGAGAGGGCATGGTTTAAAACTTCCTGCATGGTCTGATATTGTGGAACGACTACGTACCCGTGGATGCCAGGACGTAGCCCTCCCTCGAATCGTCTGGCACGACTCGCTGCATCCGGTAGATAGGCATTAGCAAATTTGGCCAGTTTGTTGAATTCTGTCGAATATTGTTTAACCGTCATGCTGCCCTGCCGTAGTTGTACAAACTCGTTTTCTCGCTGATGGCGTACAGGTGGGGGTATAAACTCCTCCTCAAATGCGGCACGAAAATTCGTCCACGCGATCGCCTCCTCTCCATGGCCAAGTTGAAGAGATCGTCGATGCACGTCCCACCAGTCGTGCGCATTGAGGCGAAGCAGTAGTTGGGCACAGGTGACGCGCTTGTCTTCCGGCACTTCTAGGAGAGAAAAATGATCTTCAAGCTCAGCGAGCCAATCTAGGGCCACGATCGGGTCCTCAGTCCCATTAAATGGCGTGTTACAGACCTTCTTAAAGTTGCCAAAGGTGAAGGCAGTCACTTCCCTCGTCCTTGGCACTAGCGGTGTCTCGACTTCAAGTGCTGGCTGCTCCACTGGTGTAGCAGTTGTCGCAGCATAATGGTTGGAGGCCAGGGTCTGAACAAGCTGCTGCAGGATATCTACCTGCTTTTGTTGGACTGAGAGTCGAGCCTCTAGATTGCTCTCGAACTTGGTTTGGCGGGCATCATCTCTCTGTCGTTGCTCCGTTAACATTTGCATCACCTACTGAAGCGAATCTGATCGAGACATGCCCCGTTGGCTCCGAAAGCTTCCTAAAGTTCCGGAACTGCTCTCCTGAGTCCTTGTCTCGCTTGGTGCTAGCGTCGATGGTTGCGCTTGCGTCATTCCTTGAAAAGAAGGTAAATTACATCAGGATCATAATGTATTATGGACTTATTACATGAACGTATCTCATTTTGGCCTTAACGAGTTCAGGAGTTCGCACAGGAATTTATCGTTAAGGGAACCTTTCCAGTTCAAGAGTCAAAGGAACTTTGAAGCTGTGCTCTGATACCAACATGTCATGCCCCGATTCCGTGGAATCGATAGTCGTCCCCCGGGCGTGACCGTCGTGCGGGCCTAGGTTGCGCACCGCACAAGGCTAAGTATTTTGTTTTGCATAGCGAGCACATATTCAGAGTACGCAGATAATTGAAACACATATTGAAACATAGAAAAGTTCTCTTTTATTGATAATATGAACATCTATTACAAACTCCTTGAACTGAGTCATAAGGATTGCCTCTATGGGCTTACAAAAGTGTTGACACAAAATGAGATAGCAGTCCTGTACATTACGTCCTTACTAAACTCAAAATATAAGACCTTGTGTCGGAACGACTGCTTTGCCATAAAGCTGCATAGTTGCTTGGTGGCTAGCTTCTTCTTCAAAATGTTTCTTCTTCAAAATGCTTCAAGAGGTGGCACGGTCGAGGCGTGCCTACAGCTGGACTGGATTGGGGGTTTGTCTCCTGCTCCTCGCTTGGTTCTCCTAGCGCGGGAAACCTGTTTCAACGAGGGTCAGTATATCGAAACGTACTGGTGAAGGCAAGCTAACCCAACTATACCAATCAACACGTTGTTTTAATGAAGCATGCATATTTATTGTGGGTTTCTATCTTGCCTTAGTTCATTTTACAGCAAGAATTAGATATAAAAATCAATGAAATAACCCGCCACCGTTCGGTGACATATACATGTCCGTCTGAACCACCTGTATTATACTTACCCTGCCTTCCCTGCCAAGAAGACACAAGTTAGTTACAACAGGTTTAAATATACAAGGGGATCACTGGCTTGATGCCATAATGGACGGGTTTAGTCTCAGGCTAAGATGACGGAGGCACTTGTATCGCTGCACGCCATCCCGCCTATAGAAGAGACTATTCTTGAAGTTCTGTCCGGATCGGATCGGTGCTAGTGCCCCAGCAACCGTCCGCAGAAACCTATAGGCCTTGTGCACAAGTTATCCGTGATCAATGGCGTTTGTGTTAAGTTTACCATTTATGTAGCTGAGGCAATGAAATCAGGAGATATGTAGCATTGTATGATTTATTTTGCATAGTCTCCCTGATCAATTGATGCATGACAAAGGGTGTTCTACATATAGCATATTTATAGAAGAAGAAGTAAGCATTCTAACTTGTATATATGCATATTGTGAACATTTCAAATAAGCAAGCATGTAGTAAGTAACCGTTCACAAGTTTCAATGACAAGCATACAGATCCAAGTCTATTCCCTTATTATCTTGATATCTTTTAGTTATTACTTGGTATCGTTTGATCGGGGCAAGCACGAATACAAGATTCAGATGTGAGGACTAGCAAGAAGGGCTAGTGTCACGACCGGCACCCAAAAATTCGGGCACGAGTGCGTGGGTACGTCCAACCTACGCCGCAGAGTCGGCGGTAGTACGCTGTCTAGGTCAAATCCACAGTTAACTAATCTAGCTCATTCACAAATAAAATAGGCAAGATAATAATAATGGGAAAAAGATGCTTAAGATTTCAAATGAAATAAATGTGATAACAGATCAAATGTTTTAATACAGAATCCAGAAATGAAATCGGGGACAAACCCGATTACTAAGATAAAGAGCATGAAATAAAAGCTACTGCTAACTACTCTACAGCAGTGGTCTCCTGGGTGGGAGCTGGTTCCTCATAAGTGTCATTTGTTCCCTCATAAGGGCCATAATAGGTAGGGGCAAAGTCCTCATCATCGCCTAAAGCAACGGATTCAGTCAGGAAAGGAGCAAAGTACACAATGCACAACAAGATTAAACTAAATATTTATGACAATTAGATTGAGTATCATATTGAGAATATGTATAAAAGAAACAACAATATCTCAGAGTTAATGCTATAAACAGAAATATGAGAAAGCGGAAATAAATGAGACAGGAAAATGAAACTACAACAGTCAGCAAGAACTATAACAAGACCAGAAGCTATCTGTGTGAACTTGTGTTTGTTTTAGAATACATAGTTGGCATGTAGGGGTTTATAAGGCTAATCTAGCCATCATAAACGGCTATTAAACAGGAATAATTGAGATCCGGCTGAGGGTACAGTCGCGTACCAATAGCTATTAAACACGGCAGGGGGAAGGGTAAACTACATGCCTTCTAGTATTCTCCCACCCGACATAAAAATCAAGACATGAACTTAAGTATTCAAGACATAAAATCCAGTCTTCTAGAACTATGTGTAATCATCAAGGGTACTAGTAGAGCAGGGAATTAATTATCACAATATAAAGATTAAACTTGAAGTGCAGGTACTTGCCTGTTGTTTGGATCCAAATATAGTTTGTATCTCGAGGAAATTTTCCAGAATTGAGTCCAAAAGCTGAAATAAATATTACCATCATGCTCAGAAGATGTCAAATAGCTAGAAACGCCTGTCCTTGAGTCCAATTTGGAGACAAGGGCAAAAACGGCAGTTTCGGGTCAAAATGGGGTCCGCTGGTGGGCCCGCTTTGCACCGAAAAACGTATCCGGGTCAACGGTCTCCAAATTCACCAAACTTAGTGTCAACAGGTCAGGAATGATGATACGAACCCAACGGAACTTCCAGATTTGGATTCCGATAAGACGATCACAAAATCGCCCGTTGAGCGGGGCCTGTGGGGCCCACGACACGCGATTTCGTCAACGTTCTCAGAATCGAACCAAACTTGACCCACAGGACCAGTGTATCGCTACGAGTCTGATGGCGCAAGTTTCGTCTCGATCCGACGAGTGTACAAGAAGTTAGGGCGAATTACAGAAAAGTCGAATACGGGCGATGTCCGCGGATACGCGTTGATTCCGGTGTGCACGCACACCCGAACCAGCTTTCGCGAAATCCCACACGTCCGTATCGATGTTGCGCACGTATCTGCAAAGACCGCGCGCGACCAAGTCGTCCCGTTTGGCGGGGCATACCCAGTTTCGGGGTGAAACGGGTCGATATTTTTCCTGGTTTTGGATCGCGGTATGCGATCACCACAGGACGCGATGTCCCGAGCGGTTTGTCCGGGCACCGAGAGGGTCATACAGGCTTCACAACGTAATTTACGGAATCAAAAACGGAGATACAGGGTGCAAGATACGAGTACCTGAACGAGGCTCTTCGAATCTGGGGTTTTCCGTGTCCGACACGCGTCACGTGTCCTGGACGAGTCCGTGTCCGCGTATCCGGTAGCGAGTCCGGCCTAGGGCTTCAGGCCTGCTGAACCGCGGTATCCGCCGACTAGGTGGCGTCACTGGGCTCGGGTGAGGGCGGTGCCGGCGGTGGGGACGTCGATCGGTCACCGGAGGCGGGCGGCGGAGGAAAGGGAGGAGGAGGATTCTGGAGAGGGGTGGCTAGGCGTCGGGTTAGGCGCTGGAGGGGCGGAGCTAGCGGCTGAGGGGGAGGCTGGACGGCGGACGTGGTGAGGGCCGCCGGAGATCGGGTCGCCGGGGATCGGTTAGGGTTTAGGGGAAGAGGGAAAGTGAGGGCGGAGGAGATGGGGAGTCGGGGTTTTATAGGGTGGCTCTGGGCGTACGTGGCCGGGATGGGCGCGCCGAGGGGGGGGATCGTGGCCTGCTCCGGCGGAGGCGGCGAGGAACCCGGGCGTCGCCTGAGGAAGCGGTCGGCTCAGCGGAGAAGATGGGTTGGGGGACTGGGTCGGGTCGGCACGGGTTCCGGGTTGGGCGGACCCGCCCGACCCGCTAGCAGAGGCTGGGGGCTGGGGGCTGGGCTCGGCCCACTGGGCCGGGCCGGGCCTAAACTAAAATAATAATAATAATAATAATAATAATAATAATAACAATAAAAATAATAATAATAACAATAAATAATTAAATAATAATTATTTAAATAGTTTAATTAGTTTTTTGGGTATTTAAAATAGGTCTGAGGCCCAATAAAATCCAGAAAAATTACCCTAAGTCCAATTTTTTATTTTACACCCAAAAATGTTATTTCCATAATATTTTAATATTATTTATTAACAAATAAAAAATTATTTAATAATTAAAACCTTGTTTTTATTACAGAAAATTTTCAGAAAATTTCAGAAAATTATGAAAAATTCTAGTTTTAATAATTTTGAAAATTCAGGGGGTTTACAATCTACCCAACTTTTAAAAATTTCGTCCTCGAAATTTAAAAGTAACAATGGCACGAAAAGAAGGGCCGAGAGTTAAAATATACCTCAGGGTTCAAAAAGGTAATGGTAGCGCTCTCTAATCTCGTCTTCTCGCTCCCAGGTGGATTCGCCGGGAGAGTGGTGCTTCCAAGCTACACGAACAAGAGAAATAACCTGGTTCCGTAGAACTTTTTCCGATCGGTCTAGTATCTCCACGGGTTGCTCTTGGTAAGTCAAACTTGGGCCTACTTTGAGCTCTGAGTGATCCAAAATGTGGCTGGGATCTGACACGTACTTTCTCAGCTGCGACACGTGGAAGACGTTATGGACTCCATCCAGAGAGGGTGGCAATGCCAGACGGTATGCCACTTCTCCGATTTTCTTCCGAATGCCAAAAGGTCCAATAAATCTTGGGCTAAGTTTTCCACTCCTTCCGAACCTAATGGTGCCACGTGTCGGAAAAATCTTCAAGAATACCAGTTCTCCAACCTTTAATAAAGTTATAATCAAATCTTAGTTCCATAATCAAAATGTTTAAATTGACTTGAATTAAATTAATTACCTCAAATTCCAAGGGCCTTCGGTGGCTGTTTGTCCAATGTCGTTGCCTGTCTTGAGCCACCCGAAGTCTTTCCCTTATTTGTTTTACCTTCTCAGTTGAATCGACCACCATCTCTGGTCCCAGTAGGGCTCTTTCTCCAACGTCGTCCCATGATACCGGGTACGACATCTTCGGCCATACAGAGCTTCAAATGGAGTCATCTCAATACTTGCTTGGTAACTGTTATTATAAGAGAACTCCACAAGATGTAGATAGTCTTCCCAGGATCCTCCAAAATCCAGAATACATGTACGAAGCATATCCTCAAGTGTCTGGATTGTACGTTCCGATTGTCCATCGGTTTGGGGATGATAAGCTGTGGTGAATTTGAGTTGAGTCCCCAAGCTGGCTTGTAAGCTCTTCCAGAAGTAAGAGGTGAATCTTGAATCTCGGTCGGAGACAATACTTACTGGAACCCCATGCAATTTAACAATATGTCTGATATATAAATCTGCCAACTTTTCTGTAGATAGCCCTACTTTGAAAGGTAGAAAATGTGCAGATTTGGTCAGTCTATCTACTATCACCCAGATTGCATCCTTTCCACTAGGTGTCCTTGGAAGCCCAGAAACAAAATCTATTGTAATATGTTCCCACTTCCACTCCGGAATGGGTAGTGGTTGAAGTAATCCCCCAGGTCTTTGTCTTTCAGCCTTGACTTGTTGGCATACTAAGCAACGAGATACGAATCTGGCTACTTCTCTTTTTATGCCATGCCACCAAACATGCGTCCTCAGGTCCTTGTACATCTTGTTGGCTCCTGGATGTATAGAGTATTGCGATCTGTGCGCTTCTTGCATAATTTTTTCCCTTATGTCTCCTTGAGGTACACATAATCTATCTCCATGCCTCAGTGATCCATCTTTATGAATTTTGAAATCCTCCACTAATCCAGCTTGCACTTGACTTCGAAGGCTTCGCAGGCCTTCGTCTTGAAACTGAGTCTCCTTGATCTTATCTATTAAAGTAGACTGAATCTGCAAGTTTATCATTTGGCCTTCTTTTCCTGGGATAATTACCTCAATACCTAGACTTTCCAAGTCCTCGAGCAAGTGTCGGTCCATAGTCAAGTACATCGCCATAGGATATCTGCTTAGAGCATCAGCAACTACATTGGCCTTCCCAGGATGATACTGAAGGGTGATATCAAAATCTTTCATTAGTTCCAGCCACCTTCTTTGCCTCATGTTCAGCTCTTTCTGAATGAAGATATATTTTAGACTTTTATGGTCTGTAAATATTTCCACCTTTTCTCCATAAAGATAATGCTTCCATAGCTTAAGAGCAAAGATAACAGCTGCTAATTCTAAATCATGAGTTGGATAGTTCTTTTCATGAGGTCAAAGCTGTCTAGAGGCATACGCTATTACCTTCTTGTTCTGCTCCAATACACAACCTAGACCTTTTCCAGAAGCATCGCTATATATAGCGAATCCTCCGGTTCCAGAAGGTAAGGTCAGAATAGGGGCAGTAGTCAGCCTTTTCTTCAATTTCTCAAAAGTATGCTGGCATTCCTCAGTCCAGGTGAACTCTTCATCCTTCCTTGTTAATTTTGTCATGGGTTCAGCAATTCTAGCAAAGTCCTTCACAAACTTCCGATAGTAGCCAGCTAGTCCCAGGAAGCTTCTAATCTCCGCTACAGAGTCTGGAGTGGGCCATGATTCAACTGCCGCTATCTTCTTGGGATCTACTGCTATTCCATCTCCAGTCACAACATGTCCCAAGAATTCTACTTTGTTTAGGAAGAATGCACATTTAGATAATTTTCCATAAAGTTTTTCCTTCCTCAAAGTCTCCAATGCCAGCCTCAAGTGTTCTTCATGTTCTTCAGGAGTCTTGGAATAGATTAAAATATCATCAATAAAGACCACTACAAATTTGTCTAGGTATGACTGGAAGACTCTGTTCATTAAGTTCATAAAAATTGCTAGAGCATTCGTCAACCCGAACGGCATTACTAAGAATTCGTAGTGTCCGTTCCGGGTATTGAAAGCAGTTTTAGGGATGTCTTCCTTCCTCACCCCTACTTGGTGGTAACCAGACCTCAAGTCAATCTTTGAAAATACCCGAGCTCCACTTAACTGATCAAATAAGTCATCTATCCTGGGTAGGGGATACTTATTCTTAATTGTTAAGGCATTCAAGGCCCTATAGTCAATACACATTCGGAATGTTCCGTCCTTCTCGGGCACAAATAATACTGGAGCTCCCCAGGGTGAGACACTAGACCTAATGAAGCATTTGTCTTCTAACTCTTTTATTTGCTCATTTAGTTCTATTATCTCCTTCTTGTTGATTCTGTAAGGATTTTGAGATACTGGCGCTGCTTCCGGCACTAAGTCGATAGAGAATTCAACTTCTCGATCTGGGGGTAAGCCTGGGAGATCCTCAGGGAAGACATCAAAATATTCGGAGATGATAGGTAGTGGCAATTCTTCTGTTACTAGGGCTCCACAAATTTTGTTACTACCCATTTCTCTAGAACCTCTAGCAAATTCAAATTCTGGCTTGTCAGGGGGCCTGAAGATTACACTACCTCTGTGACAGTCTATAGTGGCATGGTGTTGACTCAACCAATCCATACCCAGTATAATGTCAAAACTGGGGACTGGCATTACGAGTAGCCTAGCATATAGTTCTTTTCCACATAATATAATAGGACAATTGTTACATGCATCACTAACCGGGATGATTCCTCCACCGGTAATGATCTTATAACAATTCCTAAGGGGTTCAGTGATTAAGCTATGCTTCATAAGGAAATCTACTGACATGAATGAATGTGAAGCTCCAGAATCAAATAAAGTAATGGCTGGTATTGAATTTATAAGCACGGAACCTGTGATCACGTCTGCTGTGGCTTCAGCTTCTTCCAGAGTCATTGCAAAAGCACGGCCTTGCTGTAGTGCACCCCTCTGTTGCTGCTGTTGGTGCTGAGCAAAGCGTTGTTGTTGAGTTGGAAGCGGGGGTCCCCTCTGCTGTGCTGCTGGGGGCCTGGCCTGGACTGGAGCCTTTGGTGCAGCTGGGCGTCCTTGAGCAGCAGGACAGTCCCTCATTTGATGCGCTGCTGAGCCGCAGTAGAGGCAGGCACCTAGCCTCTTCCTGCAGACTTGCCAAGTGTGACCTGGTTTTTGGCAAAAGTTACAAGCGGCAGCTTGTTGGTTCTGTCCTTGAGTCTGGTGTTGGGGTGCTGGAGCTCGAGGGAGAGGACGCTGAGTTTGCTGCGGGGCCCTCTGCTGTTGTTGTTGTTGGAATGGGCGTTTGTTAGGTCCCGCATTTTCGGTATCTCTCTCTCGCTTTAGTTTATGCCCTATATCTCTCTCAACGCCTTGTGCCACGCTCAGGATTTCCTCGTAGGTGCGAGCTCGGCTAGTGGTGACAGCAAGACGAATATCCGGAGACAGCCCCTTCTTGAATCTACGGGCTCTGTCCTCCGGGGTACGAACCATATACTCTGCAAAGTGGCTCAACCTGCTAAATTCAGCAGTGTACTCATCAACAGATAGGTTACCTTGTTCCAGTCTCACGAATTGGCTTTCGAGAGCTTCCCGGGCCACTTTGGGGTAGAATTTCTCATTGAATAGCCTCTTGAAGTCCTCCCAGGTGAGGTCAGGAGCAGATAGTTGGGGTTCATCTCTGAACCAGGTCCGAGCTATGTCGAATAGTTGCAGGCTTGCGGACTCCACTTTGAGATCATCAGGGACCCGAGCAGTCTTCAGGAGTCTCTCGACATTCTCTATCCACTCATCGGCATAGAGAATGCCCTCAGTTTCGTAGAATTCCAGGGGTTTAAGGTTCTTGAAGTCTTTGGCACTCCCTGGCCTCTTGTGTGGCGACTCCTGGGACCTAAGAGCTTCTGAGAGGCTGGTTCGTAGAAGTGCAGTCTGTTCTTTCTGGGATTCTACGAGTCCCTGGAACACTCCGAGTAGCTGTGCCCCATCTAGAGTAACTGCTGGAGTAGATGGAGGCGGCGGGAGTGCAAGAGTTTTGGGCATATTCTGCTCAGCTGGTTCTGATGTGCCTCCTACTGTGTTCCTTGTCTGGACCATTCTGTAAGATTAAGGGGATAGGAAGATCAGAAAAGATTACTTGGAAATCAAGGGCGATAGGAAAATTGATCAGAAATGATATCAAGAATTGAAATGAAGATCCTATTCTGTGAATGAGCTTTTCCTACAATCCTCAATCCTATTCCATACCCTGTCCTAGGGTATTACCCTATTTATGGATACTAGACCTGCATGGGCCACCATAAAAACATGTCACGACCCGCACCCGAAAATTCGGGCACGAGTGCGTGGGTATGTCCAGCCTACGCCGCAGAGTCGGCGGTAGTACGCTGTCTAGGTCAAATCCACAGTTAACTAATCTAGCTCATTCACAAATAAAATAGGCAAGATAATAATAATGGGAAAAAGATGCTTAAGATTTCAAATGAAATAAATGTGACAACAGATCAAATGTTTTAATACAGAATCCAGAAATAAAATCGGAGACAAACCCGATTACTAAGATAAAGAGCATGAAATAAAAGCTACTGCTAACTACTCTGCAGCAGTGGTCTCCTGGGTGGGAGCTGGTTCCTTATAAGTGTCATCTGTTCCCTCATAAGGGCCATAATAGGTAGGGGCAAAGTCCTCATCATCGCCTAAAGCAACGGATCCAGTCAGGAAAGGAGCAAAGTACACAATGCACAACAAGATTAAACTAAATATTTATGATAATTAGATTAAGTATCATATTGAGAATATTTATAAAAGAAACAAAAATATCTCAGAGTTAATGCTATAAACAGGAATATGAGAAAGCGGAAATAAATGAGACAGGAAAATGAAACTACAACAGTCAGCAAGAACTATAACAAGACCAGAAGCTATATGTGTGAACTTGTGTTTGTTTTAGAATACATAGTTGGCATGTATGGGTTTATAAGGCTAATACGGCCGTCATAAACGGCTATTAAACAGGAATAATCGAGATCCGGCTGAGGGTACAGTCGCGTACCAACAGCTATTAAACACGGCAGGGGGAAGGGTAAACTACATGCCTTCTAGTATTCTCCCACCCGACATGAAAATCAAGACATGAACTCCAGTATTCAAGACATAAAATCCAGTGTTCTAGAACTACGTGTAATCATCAAGGGTACTAGTAGAGCAGGGAATTAATTATCACAATATAAAGATTAAACTTGAAGTGCAGGTACTTGCCTGTTGTTTGGATCCAAATATAGTTTGTATCTCGGGGAAATTTTCCAGAATTGAGTCCAAAAGCTGAAATAAACATTACCATCATGCTCAGAAGATGTCAAATAGCTAGAAACGCTTGTCCTTGAGTCCAATTTGGAGACAAGGGCAAAAACTGCAGTTTCGGGTCAAAACGGGGTCCGTCGGTGGGCCCGCTTTGCACCGAAAAATGTGTCCAGATCAACGGTCTCCAAATTTACCAAACTTAGTGTCAACAGGTCAGGAACGATGATACGAACCCAACGGAACTTCCAGATTTGGATTCCGATGAGCCGATCACAAAATCGCCCGTCGAACGGGGCCTGTGACACGCAATTTCGTCAACGTTCTCGGAATCGAACCAAACTTGACCCACAGGACCAGCGTATCGCTACGAGTCCGATGGCGCAAGTTTCGTCTCGATCCGATGAGTGTACAAGAAGTTAGGGCAAATTACAGAAAAGTCGGATACGGGGCGATGTCCGCGGATACGCGTTGATTCCGGTGTGCACGCACACCCGAACCGGCTTTCACAAAATCCTACACGTCCGTATCGACGCTGCGCACGTATCTGCGAAGATCGTGTGCCACCAAGTCGTCCCGTTTAGCGGGACGTATCCAGTTCCGGGGTGAAACGGGTCTATATTTTTCCTATTTTTGGATCGCGGTGTGCGATCACCACAGGACGCGATGCCCCGAGCGGTTTGTCCGGGCACCGAGAGGGTCATACAGGCTTCGCAACATAATTTACGGAATCAAAAACGGAGATACAGGGTACAAGATACGAGTACCTGAACGAGGCTCTTCGAATTTGGGGTTTTTCGTGTCCGACACGCGTCACGTGTCCTGGACGAGTTCGTGTCCGCGTGTCCGGCAGCGAGTCCGGCCTAGGGCTTCAGGCCTGCTGAACCGCGGTGTCCGCCGACTGGGTGGCGTCGCTGGGCTCGGGTGAGGGCGGTGCCGACGGTGGGGACGTCTATCGGTCACCGGAGGCGGGCGGCGGAGGAAAAGGAGGAGGAGGATTCTGGAGAGGGGTGGCTAGGCGTCGGGTTAGGCGCTGGAGGGGCGGAGCTAGCGGCTGAGGGGGAGGCTGGACGGCGGACGTGGTGAGGGCCGCCGGAGATCGGGTCGCCGGGGATCGGTTAGGGTTTAGGGGAAGAGGGAAAGTGAGGGCGGAGGAGATGGGGAGCCGGGGTTTTATAGGGTGGCTTTGGGCGTACGTGGCCGGGATGGGCGCGCCGAGGGGGGGATCGTGGCCTGCTCCGGCGGAGGCGGCGAGGAACCCGGGCGTCGTCGGAGGAAGCGGTCGGCTCAGCGGGGAAGATGGGTTGGGGGACAGGGTCGGGTCGGCGCGGGTTCCGGGTTGGGCGGACCCGCCCGACCCGCAAGCAGAGGCTGGGGGCTGGGCTGCTGGGCTCGGCCTACTGGGCCGGGCCGGGCCTAAACTAAAATAATAATAATAATAATAATAATAATAATAACAATAACAATAATAATAATAACAATAAATAATTAAATAATAATTATTTAAATAGTTTAATTAGTTTTTTGGGTATTTAAAATAGGTTTGAGGCCCAATAAAATCCAGAAAAATTATCCCAAGTCCAGTTTTTTATTTTACACCCAAAAATGTTATTTCCATGATATTTTAATTTTATTTATTAACAAATAAAAATCATTTAATAATTAAAATCTTGATTTTAATTACAGAAAATTTCCAGAAAATTCCAGAAAATTGTGAAAAATTCTAGTTTTAATAATTTTGAAAATTCAGAGGGTTTACAGCTAGCTAATCGGGATGGTAGCCACTCACTTTAGTAATTGGAAGGAAGAAAGAAAGAAGTGCTTTAGGAGTCCACTCGAGCGACGCCTACTGCTGGATCACCTCTATTGCCACGAACAGCTGATCAGTACTTCTTCCTCTCTTTTCATTATCGAAATTAAAGTGCAGTTCTACGAACGAAAGAAATGAAATCCATCGAAACCGTTCAAGAAAACTCAAGCAAATCTGAAAACCAACTCAAGGCACGAAAGCAACAAGCGACAGCGAAAACTAGGCAACAAAAAAATGCAGCGGAGAGGTCCCTCCTGACTCTGCCGCTAAGTCGATCCTTGGGGCACGGTCCACTGAATATGGGAATCGATTTCGAAGAGACAAATCCATAACGAGGATGAGTTCTTGATTCAATCTATCCCGATCGAACGATACCGTCTTGTATTTCTTAGCCGCGCTCCCCGAATAGGGGGAACGGGGCACCATAATGCATTCCCCTGGTTCGGGGACTGCCTTGGCGACCTAACGGTCCCGGATACTTTCAGGTTTTATACTTGCACGGAACAACTATTTGATAGTCTTCCGAGAAGAACTAGATAAATGTATGACATGCACAGTGTTAGATGGTTGAGGCATAGTTTATGCGACAAGCATTAAATCGAGATAATATTATAAGTTAATATATAAGCAGGCAAGCATTGGATTATAAGGAAACTTAAGCATTCACGTTTGCTCGGGCCCAAAGGTAAGCCGAGGGGTAAAACCGTAAAGGGACTTTTCGAGCGATATAATCTAGGGTCGTGCAGTGTAGCAAGTAAAGTAGTGCTCTACGAAGAGTATAATACTCTACTCAAGGCTAGCGGGGTCTAGTTGCTCAAGGCAAAGTTAGCATGTGAGGGTCTTTATTATAAGCAAAGTTTTATTTCCATGTTCTAACACAAGCAATACAAGTTGGGATTATTTCCTTAGCTAGGTGCGTTGCATTCTTATTAGAATACAGGGGGTGATTCACCTAGCGACTAGCATGTATCGTTCCATATTTTAAGTGTACTGGCTAAGCAAAGACAAGTTCATCGTAGCCACCCACCTTAGCGATGATTCGCCTCGGTCGAGCGATACTCTGAGCGAGCCTCTGAAAGCCTAAGCCGGAACTCCTGTAGGGCCAAGTCTGAAAATTCTCTTGTCTCAAACGAGCATTCTTGCTGAAGCAAAGCGGTTTGGGACGTTACACTTTTGCCGTTTGAAACGTCAGTCTGCTTGAGCGGAACGGGTCGTTACATTATACACCACTGAGAAAAAGGCTCGTCCTCGAGACTTCCTGAGCGCAGGGAGTACTATCGCATTATCGAATATATTCGGTACCACTAAATCTATTTGAACATGCGTTAAGCAACATGTCCAGCGCAAAGGCACAAATGAGCCTGACTCAGCATACATGCGACACGTTATAAGGATCGAGTAGGATACGTTTCAATCCATCTTGATTTGACGATCTAAGGCTGAGGCAAACTTATATAAGTCGTTATACTTGTTCATGCAGACATTCACTTGTACTAGCATCGAGATCAGCATATTGCGAGTCTGGATCGTGCACAGATTCAAAGCGTCATTCAAACGCATGCATGTCAACCAACTTAGCGATAGCAAAGTCTTAGCACTCGAGTTTCATATATCATTGAGTCTTGGATAGTGCACATGTTCAAGGCGTCCCTCAAATATATGCATTAAACCAAACTTATTATAAATTTAATTATATTTTAATTATAATTTGTTATGGATATATCTTTACTATTTATAAAAATTATTTGTCTCCCGTAAGTTTAAAAAAAAATTGGTTGAGTATTTACTTAGATTTTTTTTAAATCTTCCTTAACTTTTTTGAAAAAAAAAATAAATTGGTTAAGTATTTAGTTACGGCTTGGACGAAGAAGGAACTTAGTTTTAATTTTTATTTATCTCCCTAGGGTTTTTTTTTAAATAAATTGGTTGAGTATTTAATTAGGTTTAGACGGCTCACTTTTGAACTATTTTATAGCATCATTATATATATATATATATATATATATATATATATATATATATATATATATATATATATAATAATAATAATAATAATAAATCCAAATTAAATATATTCAATATTCAAATTATATTTAAACTAAAAGTATGGTATTATCTAAACATGAATTCAAAGTTCTATAAAGATATCTATAACAAATTTAATTAACCATGAAGAGGGCTTTTGTACAGAGGATGAGAAGAGAAACACTTATGCGAAATTGTCACGCCCTAGTCCCAAAATACGTAGGACTAGGAATACGTAACACGCCAGCCGTATGTATACAAACTCCAATATATGGAACCATATACACACGTATATTGTACATGAATATCCAATCCACCAGTGGTAATATAGTGTCACAACAAGTCACACGCAATTTATATCTCATCCACATCACAAATAGATAAATAAATGAAAATAAATAACTGAATATCAAAGATGAGTATCAAAGTATGATAGTCGGATAGAAACAAATCCACTGTAAATCAACTATACTAAAAACTACTAAAAGAGAGAAGAGAATCAACTCTAATATAAGAATAAATGTCTCTAAAAGAATAGCAACTAAAATCTCTAATAGCTGCAATGAATCACAGATACTCCAAAGGTAAGACCTCATCAGTCTGAAAAGTAGCGTCAGGTCCAGGTCCATACTCCTGCTCGTCTATATCTGGAAAGGGACCAGGTCCTTAGAGGGACGTAACAAGATACATAATAACATGCCAATAAAGTGCTGAAAAGTAAACATCCAATGAGGTCGCCTAACCATCTATGTGAATGCAGTTTGAGAATAAACTTTCCACCAAATGGGCTATCTGGCTAAAAATGGGATTGGCGTGACTCTCTCGAAGAATCAGGGGCCTACAAAGCATGTCGTCTTTTGAACGGCAGAGGCCGCCTGATAATATATAATATATAGTGGTCATCATGACCGCGCATCTCCGGCGGAGCGTACGGGTTACAAGGGAAAAAGTGCAAAGGAACCCAAATATCTTACTTGTTGTTCTCCCCACCCCATGCTCTAAGCATGTCACATCCATGACATGATGAAACCTTTATATAACTGCCAGGCCTACTAGCATACATAGTTTCTATCGGCAGTTATCCCTATCTGTCGTACGACCTATACGTACTAGTGGCCAGCCGAGTATGCAAGTCCGTGTCCTACATGTGACTCACACTCGTGTAAGAATAGCGTCATGGCTAATAAAACATAAGATGCCTCATGATAATGGGGTGGTCTTATAAAGTAGGTCCAATGCATATACATAAATAAAAACAGAACACGACGACACCGTCGTTGCACCCAAGTTTCCTTGGACGCGCAATTTATATAACAGTTAAAATATATGAACTAAAATAAACTAAAATAAAATATGCATGCATCATATGGAATATAAATAAAGTACAATGGTAAGGTATACTTGTTGGCAAGAAATTTGTATGGTGTAGGCGTCCAAATATTAAGGACACAGGATCAGGAACCAATGGCTCCGAACAAACGTCTCCGGATGCTGAAATAGAAATCACCAACATTTTTGGAATCAGTGAGATAGCTATAAATCATTACCCTTTCGTCCAATATGGACACAGGGCAAAACAGTAATTTAGGGTCAAAGTGGGGTCCACGTGTGATCCACTTTGCACCGAAAAGCGTGCCAGGGGTAACAGTCTCTAAATGAGACAAATTATATATCAAATAAACTCTAAAAGTCAATACGAACTTAACGGTATGTCCAAATGTGGATTCCGGTGAGCCGAACACAATTTCGCCCAGAAAGTCAACCGTGGGACCCGCCAAAAGGCGACTTGGTCAACTATCTCAGAATTGCGTGAAAATTGGGTCACAGGACCAGCACGATACCATGAGTCCAGTGGCGCAAGTTTTATTGAATTCTGACGAGCATGCACTAAATGGCACAGGATTTTTCAAAAGTTGTGACACGAAAGATTTTCTGCGGATACGGGCTGATTTCGATGCGCACACGTGTCCGAATCAGTTTTTGCGAAATCCCACACATCTGGGTATACTGTGCGCACCTTTTGGTACACTTGGTACACGACAGGGCGGTCCCGTTTGGCGGGGTGCGCTCCGTATCACAATTTCTGGAATTTAAGAAAACAGATTTTTGGGATTTTCTATCTAATTTAATTTAACATACAGCAGTTAATAAATTATTATATTTGACAGAAAATAAACTAGGTTAGGTGGTCTTCGCATACCAAAAAGAAAAACCGAATTCGAATCTCTGTGGTGGGAGATACGAATCCGTGAACATAGGTAGTTATCGCTATTTTTTGCGATCCCAAAAGTTGTCATTTTTTGCCAACTTGGTCGCTATTTTCGTCTAGGTTTACGTGATGTTTGAGATAAACTAACACATAGGTATGGAAGGGGGTTAAGTCGTGAACATACCAGTGAAGACGGGGTCGAGTTTGGTTGAGCGGGGGCACGAGAAACGAGATGCGAACAGGGCTTCGCTGCTGACTTTACTATCGCAGCGCGGTTGCGGACGTGGTGGTCTGGGTTTCGGTCGGCGGTGGCGTGGGGCTCCGGTCGGCGGTGGCATGACGGTCTGGGGTCGGCGCTCAGGTGATCAAGTGGAGATTTAGGTTTAGGGTTAGGGTTTTGGGAAAGATTGTAATATATATAGAGAAGAGAACGCGGGGGGGTGATTTATACGTTGCGCGGGTTTGGAAAACCCTACTGCTGCTGCTTGTTTCGTTCTTCGCGGGTGCGGCTGTGCTTAATGGGTAGGGAAATAACGGGTAGGTTTGGGTTTTGGTCCATTAGCAATTTTTTTCCTTTTTCTTTCTTTATTCATTCTAAATTCTATTTTTTTTTCTTTTATAATTCTTTTTTATTTTCTATTTCTAATTCTTTTTGAATAAACTATATATATATATATATATATATATATATATATATATATATATATATATATATATATATATATATATATATATAATTTTAGAAATTATAATAGTGCATTCAATTAATCTGTCAGTCGTCCACAGGGTCTCCTACATGGAATAAATTAGTAAAAATTTATAATTGCTCCATAAATCCCCTAAATACACAAACACCTAAAATAAAAATTAAATAAATTATATTTCTCCTAATTAGCTAATAATTACCACAAATTAATTAAATAATTAATTAAAAAGTTAAATATGGTTTTTAGAATTAGGGGTTTTACATTCTACCCAACTTATAAAAATTTCGTCCTCGAAATTAAAACTAAGCCACGATAGAAAGTCAATGATGGTATAAGATATAAATTAACAAAGTAATTTCATACCTTGGTCAACGAATAGGTTCAAAAAATGTTTGTGCATGTCGTCCTCGTGCTCCCAAGTAGATTCTCCTGGAGCGCCATGCTTCCATGCCATACGAACCAAGGGAATAGACTGGTTCCTCAATACTTTCTCTCGACGATCAAGGATTTCCACGGGTTGCTCTTAGTATGACAAGCTCGGCCCAATGGTGATCTTCGAATGGTCGAGAACATGGCTGTTGTCTACCACATATTGCCAGAGCTACGACACATGGAATACGTCATGTACTCCCTCAAGTGAAGGTGGTAGCGCAAGTCGATATGACACTTCTTCCACTCTCTCTAGCACGTCAAATGGTCCAATATACCTTGGACTCAACTTACCGCGCCCTCCGAATCGAATGGTGCCTCTGGTAGGTGATATCCTCAAGAAGACATGATCACCCTCTTTAAACTCCAAGGGACGACGATGAAGGTCTGTCCACTGCTTCTGCCTGTCTTGCGCTGCTCGCAAGTGTCCTTGTATCTTCTTAACTGTCTCAACGGTGTTGACCACCAACTCTGGTCCCAGAATCTGACGTTCTCCTACGTCACTCCAACATAAGGGAGACCTACACTTTCTTCTATACAATGCTTCAAACGGAGCCATCTGGATACTCGCTTGATAGCTATTGTTGTAAGAAAACTCTACAAGATGTAGGTGGTCCTCCCACGATCCTCCAAAGTCTAACATACAAGCCCTCAACATATCATCCAATGTCTGAATAGTATGCTCTGATTGTCCATCTGTCTGCGGGGGATAAGATGTACTGAACTTCAGACAAGTTCCAAGACTCTCTTGTATGCTCCTCCAAAAGTGCGATGTGAAACGCGAATCCCTGTCTGATACAATGCTGACTGGTATACCGTGCAATCTCATGATCTGCCTCATATATAAGTTATCCAAAGCTTCTGTAGACTGGCTAACTCTAAAAGGTAAGAAATATGCTGACTTGGTGAGTCGGTCTACTATTATCCATACTGTATCTCTTCCACTTGGACTCTTGGAAAATCCCGTGACGAAGTCCATAGTGATGTGCTCCCATTTTTACTCTGGAATCGAAAGTGGTTGCAATAATCCTGTTATTTTCTGGTGTTCTGCCTTTACTTGCTGACATACTAGACATTTAACTACAAAGCGAGCTATCTCTCTTTTTATTCCATGCTACCAAAAGTGTTGTCGTAAGTCACGATACATCTTGGTGCCTCCAAGATGAATAGAATATATCGAACTATAAGCTTCTGTCATCAGCTCCTGTCGAATCTCTCTATTGGGAACATATAGATGATCACCACATCGTAATGTCCTATCTTCATGAATGTGCAATTATGTCTGCTCTCCGACCTCTGTCTTTTCTTTCAATCTCCTGAATCTGGCGTCTGTAGGCAAAGCTACATTGATCCTCTCTACTAGTGATGATTGTACTTGCAAGTTGGCTATTGTCCCATCTGCCCCGGGTAATATTACTTCAATGCCAAGCTCTTGCAGGTCCTCCAATAATTCTCTCTGTATTGTCAAGAAGTAAGCTGCTGGTTTTCGGCTTAACGCGTCTGCTACGACGTTAGCCATGCCTGGGTGATAATGTAGCTCTATCTCGAAATCTTTTATTAACTCAAGCCATCGATATTGCCTCATATTTAACTTCTTCTGCATGAAAATATACTTGAGGCTTTTGTGGTCTGTATAGATCTCCACTCGTTCCCCATATAAGTAATGTCTCCATAGCTTCAGAACAAATACAACGGCTGCCAGTTCTAAGTCATGAGTTGGATAATTCTTCTCATGCACTCGTAACTGCCTAGATGCATATGCAATCACCTTACCATGCTGCATCAATACGCATTCCAAACATTTTCCTGATGCGTCACTGTAGATCACATAACCTCCTGATCCTGATGGAATAGTCAATATTGGTGCTGTAGTCAGTCACTTCTTCAACTCTTCAAAAGCGGCTTGACTCTCGTCGGTCCATATGAATTCTTGATCCTTGCAAGTCAAATGATTCATAGGTGCTGCTATCCTTGAGAAGTTCTCCATGAACCATCGCTAATATCTCACAAGTCCAAGAAAACTCCTCACCTCTGATGCTGATTTAGGAACGGGACATGTCTCAACTGCCGAGATCTTTTTTGGATCAACAAAAATACCATCTTCCGTAATGACATGCCCAAGAAATGAAACTCTGTCCAAAAAGAACTCATATTTACTGAGCTTTGCATATAACTGCTCTCTTCTCAATGTCTCTAGAATAATCCACAGGTGCTTCTCGTGCTCCTCGTGGTTCTTCGAATAGACAAGTATATCATCTATGAAGACGACCATGAACTGGTCCAAATACTGGTGGAAGACTCGATTCATTAAGTCCATAAAGATAGCTGGAGCATTGGTCAACCCAAATGGCATGACTAGAAACTCGTAGTGTTCATACCTTGTTCTAAATACGGTCTTCGAAATGTCCTGCTTCCGTACCTTCACCTGGTGATATCTCGATCTCAAATCTATCTTTGAGAACACCTTGGCTCCACTGAGCTGATCAAATAAGTCATCAATACGGGGCAATGGATATTTATTCTTCACAGTAATTGCATTCAAGGCTCTATAGTCAACGCACATACGCACTGACCTATCCTTCTTTGGTGTAAACAATACTGGTGCTCCCCAAGGTGATGCACTCGGTCGGATAAAACCTTTCTCTTCTAGTTCTTTCAATTATGCCTTCAGCTCATCCATCTCCTTCTTCGCCAATCTGTAAACATGCGATGTTATAGGTGCTGCTCCCGGTGCTAATTTAATTGAAAACTCTACGTCTCTGTCTGGGGGTAGTCCTGGCAATTACTCTGGAAAGACGTCTTAAAATTATGAAATAATGGGGTGATAAACAACATCATCCATTGCGAGCTGCATACCATCAAGGATTTCTGTGGATGCTCTTGCAAACTCAAGTTCAGGCTGGCCTGGTACCTTAAAAAGAATACTTCCTCCAAAGCAATCGAAGAAAGCATGGTACTTGCTTAGCCAGTCCATTCCAAGCACAATATCAAAAGTTGGCATAGGAAGGACTAAGAGTCAGGCATTCATCTATCTGTCATATATCACTATAGGACCCGATCTACAAATTCGACTAACAGGTACAACTCCTCCTCCGGTAAGAATTCTAATACAACTAGGTAAAGGTGTAGAGGCAATGTTGTGCTTGGAAATAAAACTAGATGATATGAATGAGTGGGTGGCTCCCGTATCAAACAATGTCACAGCAGGAAAAGCAAGAGTAATACCTGCTATGACATCAACCTCCTGATCCATGTTATCCACTTCCAATACAAAAGCTTGCCCATTCCTCTGTGGCTGTCCATGACTGGCCCTCATGTACTGATCCTCCTGGGTAGGTAGCGGTGGTCCTCGCTGAAATCCTCCAGCTGCTGGGGGTCAAGGTGCTCCTGGTCTAGCCATCTGTTGAGCTGGCTTTGGTGCTGAAAGCGCTAGTCTCTGAACTGGCGGTAGAAGTGTCAATGCCTGTTGCATGGGACAGTCTCTCGCTAGGTGCTGTCCGAAGTCACATCTCATACACTATCCTAAGCGAGTCCGATAATCTCTCAAATGTGTCCTCGTCTCCCACAATAATTGCAGGGCTTCTCTGGATTCTGGTACGGTCCTGCTCTGTGTTGGTACTGCTGTTGCTGAGTTAAAGGGCGTCTGATAGGTCATCCTTGTTGTGTCCTTACCGATCCCTGCTGTGTCCTTGCTGGTCCTTGTTGTATCCTCAGCTAACCTCCTTTTCCTCTGCTGATGGTCTCTTATAATCTGGCTTCTGTCAGTAACTCGGCATAAGAGATCCGGGACTATGAGCTAGTGTAGTATTGGAGCTCCTGAGTCAGTCCGCGATGAAACCTCTTAGCCTTGGACAAGTCATTCGATATTAGGACAATGCCATATTTACTGAGGCGACTAAACTTGACATCATACTCATCAACTGTTTTGTTCCCCTGTTCTAGGTGAAGAAGCTGATCGTACAATACATCTCTGACGGTATCCAAAAAGTACTTCCTTTCAAAGTACTCCAAGAATTGCTCACAAGTCTGGTATGTACCCAATTGGCGCTCCATGGATTCCCACCAGTGATAAGAATTACCATCTAGAAGTGTCCTTACACCTGTCATCCATAGGTCCGTAGGTAACTGCGATGCTTCCAATAGCTTCTGCGTGTGGGTGATCCAGTTGGTAGTCTCCTCCGGGCTTTCAGTGCCTTTGTACAGCTTGGGACCCATCTGTATAAAGTCCTTTACTGAACCAACTCTAGCTCGAGGTACTGAAATGAGTGCTTGAGCTGGTACAATAGCCTGTGTAGCCATCCTCTCAAGTGCTGCCAGAAATTCTTGCCTCTGCTCGGCTGCCTGCTGCCTCTGTTCCTGCATCATCATCTAGAAGAATTGGAACATCTGTGTCTGGCCATCTTGCGGTGCTGGGAAAGCTGGAAGGTTTCCATTATGTGAAGCAGGAAGATCAGATGGAATAGGATTATGAGTCTGTCCATCTGGTCCCGGAAGTCTAGGAATCATTGAGGTCCCTCCTTGAGTCTGACCATTGACTCCTGAAGGTGTATCACCATCGGCGGCAGTACATCCATTTTGCATATCCATCTCTCTGCAGGTGATGTACGAAACAATTAGAAAAAGTACAGGAATCAAATAGGATGCAAACATTTAAATAGGAAGGATAAGTTTCAGTCAAGCGTGAATGAGATCCTATACTCTATTCCTATATGCAGACTTGTTCGGTACAGTTACGTAACCGAGACAATATATTCTTGACCTGCATGGCCACCACAAAAAATATGTCACACCCCAGTCCTAAAATACGTAGGACTAGGAATACGTAACACGTCAGCCGTATGTATATGAACTCCAATATATGGAACCATATACACATGTACACTGTACATGAATATCCAATCCACCAGTGGTAATATACTGTCACAACAAGTCACACGCAATATATATCTCATCCACAGCACAAATAGATAAATAAATAGAAATAAATAACTGAATATCAAAGATGAGTATCAAAGTATGATAGTCGGATGAAAACAAATCCACTGTAAATCGACTATACTAAAAAATACTAAAAGAGAGAAGATAATCAACTCTAATATAAGAATAAATGTCTCTAAAAGAATAGCAACTAAAATCTCTAATAGCTGTAATGAATCACAGATACTCCGAAGGTATCTCCTCAGTCTGATAAGTAGCATCAGGTCCAGGTCCATACTCATGCGGATACTCCTGCTCGTCTATATCTGGAAAGAGACCAGGTCCTCAGAGGGACGTAACAAGATACATAATAACATGCCAATAAAGTACTGAAAAGTAAACATCCAATGAGGTCGCCTAATCATCTATGTGAATGCAGTTTGAGAACAACTTTCCACCAAGTGGGCTATCTGGCTAAAAATGGGATTGGCGTGACTCTCTCGGAGAATCGGGGGCCTAGAAAGCATGTCATCTTTTGAACGGCAGAGGCCGCCTGATAATATATAATATATAGTGGTCATCATGACCGCGCATCTCCGGCGGAGCGTACGGGTTACAAGAAAAAAAGTACAAAGGAGCCCAAATGCCTTACTTGTTGTTCTCCCTATCCCATGCTCTAAGCATGTCACATCCATGACACGATGAAACCTCTATATAACTGCCAGGTCTACTAGCATGCAAAGTTTCTATCGGCAGTTATCTCTATCCGTCGTACGACCTATACGTACCAGTGGCCAGTCGAGTACGCAAGTCCATGTCCTACATGTGACTCACACTCGTGTAAGAATAGTGTCATGGCCAATGAAATATAAGATGCCTCATGATAATAGGGTGGTCTTATAAAGTAGGTCCAATGCATATACATAAATAAAAACAGAACACGACGACACCGTCGTTGCTCCCAAGTTTCCTTGGACGCACAATTTATATAACAGTTAAAATATATGAACTAAAATAAACAAAAATAAAACATTCATGCATCATATGGAATATAAATAAAGTACAATGGCAAGGTATACTTACCTGGCAAAAAATCTGTATGGTGTAGGCGTCCAAATGTCAAGGACATGGAATCAGGAACCAATGGCTCCGAACAAACGTCTCCGGATGCTGAAATAGACATCATCAACATTTTTAGAATCAGTGAGATAGCTAGAAATCACTACACTTTCGTCCAATTTGGACACAGGGACAAAACGGTAATTTTGGGTCAAAGTGGGGTCCACGTGTGGCCCACTTTGCACCGAAAAGCATGCCAGGGGTAACAGTCTCTAAATAGAACAAATTATAGGTCAAAAAAACTCTAAAAGTTAGTACGAACTCAACGGTATGTTCAAATATGGATTTCGGTAAGCCGAACACAATTTTGCCCAAAAAGTCAACCGTGGGGCCCGCCAATAGGTGACTTGGTCAACTATCTTAGAATTGCGTAAAAATTGGGTCACAGGACCAGCGCGATACCATGAGTCCAGTGGCACGAGTTTCATCACATTCTGACGAGCGTGCACTAAATGGCGCAGGGTTTTGCAAAAGTTGTGACACGGAGGATTTTTTGCGGATACGGGCTGATTTCGACGCGCACACGCTTCCGAATCAGTTTTGGCAAAAGCCCACATATCTGGGTATACTGTGCACACCTTTTAGTATACTTGGTACATGACGGGGCAGTCCCGTTTGGCTGGACACGCTCCGTATAACAATTTCTGGAATTTAGAAAAAACAGATTTTTGGGATTTTCTATCTAATTTAATTTAACATACAGCAGTTAATAAATTATTATATTTGACAAAAAATAAACTAGATTAGGTGGTCTTAGCATACCAAAAAGAAAAACTAAATTTGAATCTCTGTGGTGGGATATACGAATCTGTGAACATAGGTAGTTACCGCAGTTTTCTGCGATCCCAAAAGTTATCGTTTTTTGCCAACTTGGTCGCTATTTTCGCCTAGGTTTACGTACTGTTCGAGATAAACTAACACACAGGTATGGAAGGGGGTTAAGTCATGAACATACCGGTGAAGACGGGGTCGAGTTTGGTCAAGCGGGGGCCCGGGAAACGAGAAGCGAACAGGGCTTCGCTGCTGACTTTACTGTCGTAGCGCGGTCGCGGACGTGGTGATCTGGGGTTCCGGTCGACGGTGGTGTAGGGCTCCGGTCGGCGGTGGCATGGCAATCTGGGGTCGGCGCTCAGGTGATCAAGTGGAGATTTAGGTTTAAGGTTAGGGTTTTGGGAAAGATTGTAATATATATAGAGAAGAGAACGCGGGGGGGGATGATTTATACGTTGCGCGGGTTTGGAAAACCCTGCTACTGCTGTTGCTTGTTTCATTCTTCGCGAGTGCTGCTGTGCTTAATGGGTAGGGAAATAATGGGTAGGTTTTGGTTTTGGTCCATTAGCAATTCTTTTTCCTTTTTCTTTCTTTATTCATTCTAAATTCTATTTTTTTTCTTTTATAATTCTTTTTTTTATTTTCTATTTCTAATTCTTTTTGGATAAACTATATATATATATATATATATATATATAGAAAATTTTAGAAATTATAATAATGCATTCAATTAATCTGTCAGTCGTCCACAAGGTCTCCTACATGAAATAAATTAGAAAAAATTTATAATTGCTCCATAAATCCCCTAAATGCACAAACACCTAAAATAAAAATTAAATAAATTATATTTCTCCTAATTAGCTAATAATTATCACAAATCAATTAAATAATTAATTAAAAAGGTAAATACGATTTTTAGATTTAGGGATTTTACAGGAATTTTATTTATTACAGTAGTGGTACAAACTTTTTTACAAAGAACACTCAAACACTCTTCAAACCAAACTCTCAAAATAGAAGTGTAAAAAATATCAGCGTGCATAGGCAGAGGTTTCATCCTCTATTTATAGCATAAGTAGTCGGCAGTGGCTGACTTGATTACCGGCAGGTACAAGTAGAGAATACTGGTAGATGCAGGTGGAAGATTCCACCTTATCTTCAGCGAAGGTGAGTGCCCATCACTTTCAACTTTTAATCTTTAGTTTATTCGCCTTTTGACACGTACCAGGGCATCTGTCTTGAAAGTAAAGTGACTGGGGTCCACCATTGTCGGCCACCTGTATAAAAGGATCATTTGTGCCAAAGGTAGATTATTGTGGGTCCCACCAGAATAAAAAGATTATCTTTTAAAGTAAATTAAAATAGATAATTTTCACCTGTATTCTAGCAATTATGACATATCCTCATCATCATCGCTGTCATTGTCTGACTGCTGAGTAGTGACTCTTTTATGCATTCTCTTGAAGAAGGTTTCTGAGTCTTCTTTAATATGGTCTGATTTATTAGAACTGACAGACATATCTTCTGTCTCAAAAATTGAATCAAACTGAGTTTGCATATAATGAAGACATTTCTTCTTTAATTCTTCCTCAGTGATTCGAGGATTCTGCCTTCTCAGTGATTCCTTTAATTTCTTCAAGCGACTGTCTTCCATTATTTTCCTTTTTAATTTGGCTTCCACAAGGATTTTATTTTCCTTGATAGATTTTTGTATAGTCTATACTTTTTCTTTTTCATCAATTCTATTCCACCATTTAATCAGAAAATTTTTGGTTAAAATGGGAAAATTAAGATGATTGAATTTGCATCTAATTATCCATTTAAAAATATATAGAATTTTAAAATAGATAAAAAAATATATAGTACTCTTCCCCTCCAAAAGTTAATCCGCATTCTGACAGAGAGGATAAGATTGAGTCCATGCTGCAAGCAGTTCTTGCAAGGATGGTGGCAGAATTTTCAAAGTGACGCCAAATTATAACCACCACCAGATAAACCATGCTGGAATATCTTGTTTAAGGATTTTAGGATAAATTCTGATAAATCAAGAGTGTTTCTATTTGTTATTATCAAAGTAAAATACTTTGGTAAAAGCCTCTATATAATCCTAGTAGGAATAAGGCATGTTAATATTTTTATCCCGATGAACTAATAATTTAGTTCTATTTGGGTGAAGACCCCATGATTGAGGGGTAATAATATGACGTATAATAATTTTGCTGTAGTTTACGCCACTACGAGTATTATTAGTTTTCTGATAAAAATGCTCAATTTTAACCGATTTAGTTGTCAGCTAGATACCTTCATAGACATTTTGGTCTTTGCCCTACACAGGAAACATATTATTTTTCAAGTATTTTTCTTTTAATTTCCAGGGATTATCCATCATTGGGATGTCCAATTTTTCTAACTGAAAAATTTCTCCAGAGTAATTATTCTGAGTGAAAATAGTTTCTACTTCAACAACTTGCTTATAAGAAACATTGGTTTATTCTGGTTCTTGAATCTATATGCCTCTATTAGATGTCTTTCCTTTTCCAAGAACAGTTTCTTGGAGTAGCTTCTTGGCTAATTGGAGCCCGAATTCATGGATCTAGGAACCCATGGCTTCTTTTCTTTGTCTCTCCGGCTCATAGTCCTGTAAGAATTCACGAGTTAGAAAATCAGGGAGTGAATTGTCAGCTCCTTTAATATATTAAATATCAAAATCAAATATGGCTAATTCTGCTTGCCATCTAGCAAATATTTGCTTGGATGCTAAATATTTAACATTTTTTTTCTGGGATTGTCTTAGCAGAACTACAGTCAATTCTCAATAAGAATTTCTTATTAAGTAAATTATCTTGAAATTTATGAATACATTGGATGATAGAAAGAATTTCTTTCTTTATAGTGGAGTATTTAGCTTGAATATCATTCCATTTTTCTGAGTGATATCTCACCAACACTTCTTTACTCATATTGAGGTTTAATTATTTTAGTATACCTCCATAACCAATGTCACTAGCATCAGTTTTAACTATTTTAAACCACTCAGCATTAGCTAAGTGTAAACATGGTAGATTTTTAACTTTCTGTTTTATTGTTTTTACTGCTTCAGTATGGGCATTAGTCCATGGAGCAGGAATTTTTCGTAATCTTTGATACAAAATTCTTGTATCAGCAGCGATATTCTTATAAAATTCAGATACATAATTTAATGCACCAAGAAATTGCTGTAACTGCTTATTATCAGTAATTTCGTCAGGGAATTTAGAAGCAAATTCAATACTTCTATCAATTGAAATTATTGTGTTATTCACAATATTATGTCCCAAAAATCTAATTTCTTGTTGGAATAGTTTCATTTTCGGGACAGATATTACTAAACCATTTTTAATGACTAAGTATTTAAACACATTGAGGTGTTTAAAATATTCTTCTATTGTATTTGAGAAGACTAATATATCATCAATATAAGATAATATAAAATTAGAATATTGAATGAATATTTCATTCATAATATTTTAAAATTTTGAAGGTGCATTCTTCAGACCGAATGGCATTATATTACATTCATAATGGCCAAAAGGAACACTAAAAGCAGTCTTATAGTGATCATTTTTATTAATTTGTATTTGCCAATAACCTAATTTCAGGTCAAATTTGGAATAAATCCTTACTTTAGCTACTCTATTGAGTAGATCTCTTTTATTAGGAATTGGATATCGGATCTATTTTAAAACTTTATTTAAAGGTTTATAATTAATAACAAGTCTAGGCACACCTCTTTCTTTTTCATATTATTATTTACATAAAATGATGTGCAACTCCATGTGGAGTAAGACTTGCGAATTAATTTCTTATCCAATAAATCTTGCATTTTTTTTTACACAATTAAAGATATTCTTAATTCATTTGACAAGGTCTCGCCTTTGTCGGAATATCTTTTTTATTAAATGATTCCTCATAAGGAAGAGAAAGTATATGTTGTTTCCTATCCCAGAAAGCATTAGGGATATTACTACAAGTGTGTAGCTTAAAGTCTTCTTAATTTTTTGTTGGATTTTCAATTATTTTAACTATTGGGTTATAGTAACCTGAGCAAGTTCTTTCTTTAAGAAATTAATCTGATTCTCTTTTAGATTAACTTCATTAAGGATTTTAACAATTGGATTGGTTATAAATTCAAAAGTTGTTCTTTTGCATTTATAACATGTAGTAATTCCTTCCTTAGTTATCTCATTAATAGGCATGAGTTTTATAGGAATGGAGTTCCTAGAATAACATGCTGAGATATTTTTTTTATAACTATTAGATGTACAGGAATACAAACATCATCCTTACAAATATTTACATCGGTGATTTTGTAAGAGGTAGTTAGTGCTTTATTATAAGCAGCACTGAGTGTCTGAGAAATTCTTTCATAATATTTTATTGGAACAACTCCTTCTTTGACACAATTCAGATTTGCACCACTATCTACTAGTATAATTAAATTAGTTATATAATACTTATTATTAATGAGTAGATTTATTTTAATATACCATTTATGGGTAATAAATAAATCTATTTTTTGCAAGAAATTATTTTTTCTTTCTTCTGAGTCTATTTGTCCCATTTGAACAGACTGATTATCCTCCTCTTGTTCTTGTGGGCAAGAAGAACCAGCAGAAGATTCATCAGTGTCAATTAATCTAGCTGTTTTTCTAGATATATTATTTAGTTCCAACTTATCCAGTCTTTTTCTGGATTTGTTGATATTGAGATTTTAAATTTTTAATCTCTATTTTCAAAGTTTTTATTTCAGACTGAAGTTCCTATATAGTGACAGGTTTAACTTGTCTGCTTCTATATCGAGATATTACTTCAACCATATTGTAAGCCTCAGTAGGAGTCTGGATAGGTGCATTAACCTTATCTAACTCTTCTCCAATTGCTTCTATAATTTTATTTTTATTTCAGGACTGATATTATCAGTTAATGTAAATCCCCTGATTTTTCAGGAATTTTAAAATCAATTTTTTACAATATTTCTGGAATTTTTTGGGATTTTTAATTAAATAAAACTAAGGTATTTTAAAATTAAATAATTTTTAAATGATGTTAATCAATATTAAAATATTATGAAAATAATATTTTTAGGTGTAAAATGAAATATTCGACATAGGGTAATTTTTCTGAAATTTATTGGACCCCAAAAATATTTTTAAAGACCTAAAAACTAAGTTTTATTAAACCCAAATAAACCTGGTTTATTTGTGAACCGAACCGAACCGAACCATGCTGAACCAGAGCCTAAACCAACCCGGACCGACCCTGAACCGACCCGGTTTATTTCTAAACCCAAACCCTGTGGGTCGGGTCGGATCTAAACTCGACCCGAAACTCGTACCCGACCTGTACTGTAGCTGCTACAGTAACCGTCCCCCCCCCCCCCCCGAAACCCTCGTCGGCCGTTACGAATTCCGGCCGTTTCTCCGACAGAGCTCCGCCTCCTCCACGGTGGTTTCGCCCCTCTCCCTGCTGGTAACGCCTCCACCTCCCCGCGGCGGTTACACGTCTCCCCTAGCCCTATAAAAACCCAGCCCCGGCCACCCTTCACCACCACAGCCCGGCCATCTCCGTCCACCAAAACCACCACCACCGTAAGCCCCCAGAGCTCCACCGCCTTTCTCCACCAACACCACTCCAACCGAGCCTGGCCTCAGCCATCTCCCCAGCCCCTCGATCGACCAGACCCCGAGCTCCACTGCTCCCCTCCGCTTGACCCGACCCCGCCACGACGAAGGAGCAGCCACCGTGCCCTAGCTCTAGCCACCAGAGCCCGTAGCAGCGCCGACCACCACCAGCGCCACCTCCGCCGAGCTCCTCCAGAGCCGCCCCCTCCTCCGGCGAAGCCCCGACGACCCAGCAGCTCCGACGGCGAAGAAACCCTAACCCTAGCCGCTGTGTCGTGTCGCGCCGCCTCGCGGACACGAGTATTTTTAGTTTCTGCGAAGCCCTGTTCAGGTAGCCATTTCTCTCTCCTCACTTCCCTATTTTTTGTTTCGTCTATTGTTACGCGAACCCTGTATGACCCTCTCGATGTCCGTGCAACCCGCTCGGTATGTCGCATCCTGTGGCGATCGCGAACTGCGATAAAAAATCAGGAATATTCGTCCTATTTTTTCCCGGAACTGAGTGCGTCCCGCTAAACGGGATGACTTGGTTGTGTGCGGACTTCATCGAAAGATGCGCACCGTTAATACGGACGTATCAAATTTTGCAGAAGTTAATTTGGATGTGCGTGCACACCGGAATCAACGTGTATCCGTCGACAACACCCCGTATCGGCCCTGTTCTGGAACTCGTTGTAACTTCGTGTACACACTTCGGATCGAAACGAAACTTACGCCATCGGACTCATAGAAATACGCTGGTCCTGTGACACAAGTTTGGTTCGATTCTGAGAATATTGACAAAATCGCGTATCGTGGGCCTAATTTTCCACTTGACGAGCAATTTTTGATCAGCTCATCGGAATCCAGTTCTGGACATTCCGTTGGGTTCGTATCATTGTTCTTGACTTGTTGACACTAAGTTTGACGAATTTGGAGAATATTGTCTCTGGCACATTTTTTGGTGTGAAGCGGCCCACATATGGACCCCGCTTTGACCAAGAACTGTCATTTTTGCCCCTGTATCCAAATTAGACTCAAGGATAGACGTTTCTAGCTATTTGATATTTTTTGAACCTGATGGTGATGTTTATTATAGCATTTGGAGGAGTACCTGCAGATTCTGCTGATACCAGAGCTACAGTTGGAGTCAGAACCCCAGGCAAGTGTACCTTGCCAAAACTTGCAGTACCTGCTTCATATTATTGTCTTGATTTATTCATATGTTGTATATGCTTAACCTAGGACCGTGTGATATTACTTAGTGTCCGAATAATATTTGGGTGCCAACACCGTACGCGGAGTTGTGTAACGTCACCTAGAGATGGATATCGAGACCCTTTACATTTTCGTGCTTGCATTATCAAGTACGTTATACCTCAGGCCACCTGACACTATTCATGAGACATAATCTTCTTGAGATTTTTATGGTGATTCTGTATAGAATACATGTTTATGACATATACTTTATACCTGATTAGCTATCATTATGACTTATTGCATCAGTTAGAGGTCATGATCCTGCGTGACATGGACATGAGACATCGTGGACATGAGACGTATGATTATATTGGGTGGAAAGAGTATTACCATATCAATGGCTGATTATATTATATATATACTGTTATTTGGAGGTGCTTTGGCACATATACTGTAGTCGTGATACTACTTGCTTTGGCATATATACTGGAGTCGTAATACTAATACTGCTATGGGTTTCCCCGACACAGAGCCTATAGTAGTCTCAGCCTGAGTATGATTAATGCTCTCATATTGCATATCACTTAGCTGATTATATAGTTTACCCTATTGTTTTATTTATTGCTACACTGTATTTTATTTTGGCATGAGTTATTTTGTACCTTACTATGTCCCCTGAGGACCTGGATCCGGATTTTGTCCCCAGGATTAGCAGACGAGATCCATCCCGAGGTATACGAGACAGGAGCATTAGCAGGAGCAGGAACAGGAGCAGGCACTGGATCAGTACCAGAACCAGAAGACGAGGTGATCGCCGAGGATTTCTTCTGAGTATATGCTTTATCCATACTCAGTATTTGATGTTGTTATCTTTATTCCTGTATCTTGACTATTGTATCAGACTCATTATCGGGTTGTTTCCCGAGTTTATGTTTTATTGAGATTGATCTTACTTTATGATTCTGATATTGTTGTATTCATTTATGTGGATGAGATTAGTAGACCTTTATTGTTGTACTACAGCTTAAGTACATCCTGATGGGTCCATTAAATTGGGTTTGTCCATCGGTGTGTGCTGCTGGCCATTGCCACGTGTCTAGTCACTCGATATTTTAGGACTGGAGCGTGACATAGTTTTTATGGTGGCCCATGCAGGTCAACGACTAAATTGCTTCGATTTTAACTTAGGGACCAAGCAAGCTTGCAATAAAAATAGGATAAGTTTTAGGATCTCATCCACTTGCTTGAATCATTTTTGATATCTATATCGGATTCGAATTAATTTCTTGACATACATCCTACCTTGATTCTTGTGCGTCTCTTATTATTTATTTTGGATGCAAAGTTATGGATCCACGAGCAAACGACGAGACTCATGCAAGATCACCACGAGATGCTGTGGTAACCAATGAAGATAAAGTAACACTAGTGGATGGAGGTCAATCAGCTCAACAACGCAGTCAAGCAAATCAACATGCCTCGAGAATCTAGCAAGATGACACTTCGCCGCAGTTCACTATACCAATGCCCGTATTCCTACAAGGGCAAGCTATGGACGAGCAACAGATGTTTTAAATATTCTATGCGATGATGCAAGCCTATCAGAAGGTTCATGAAGAAGCCCAGCCAAGCCAAACGGAGGAGATCATTTACAGACTTAACTCTGAGCTACAGAAGTTAATCAGCTCCGTTGCGACGGACGTTCTTGTTGCAGCACGGGCCATGGAGTGCATCACCAGGATAGAGTCCAGCCAGAAGCGGCCGCATGCACCAGACCAAGCACAGCAGAAAAGAGTTGCAAAGCGACCCCAGAAGAATCCACCACAGAGAGTAGCACCAAGAGCCTTATTCCTTCCTACTTGTCACTACTATGGCAAGATAGGCCATATTGAGAGGGAGTGCAGACGCAAGTTGGGACTATATTTAGCTTACGGATCCAGTCAGCATTTAGTGAGGGAATGCCTTGAGCGTCAAGAAGGAGCACCAATGGTAAATCAACAAGCTTTACCAGTACCGAGGCCAGCCTGTCCAGCAATGGGAGCACCGCAAACGGGAGTTGAAAGAGTTATACCACCACCTCCAGGAGGGTATCAGCCAAGGCCACCTTTGATATCCCAGGCCGTACTCTTCCAGCAGGTCCAGCAGCAATAGAGGAATCTACCGCAAGGACACGGACAAGCTCTTGCCTTGGAGAACGCGCAGACTCGTGGAGTAGCGAATGCGCGTAAGTAATTCGTAGTTATCTATTCTAGTATTGCTTTAGTTCGTGCATGTTGGTTCGTGACCTTAGCCTTAGCCTGATAATTTTGAACTTGCTAATGATTAATAACCTAGTATGTTTTATAATTGATAATCTAGTTTCTTTAAACTGTAGTTTTCTAGATATTCTTCCCTCTAGAAATTGCATAACTTATATTGCTTAGGAAAATAATGTTTTTATTCCTTACGTGCTTTTGCTTAAACCCTCATCCTTTGATTCTCTTTGATCATGAATCTTGATAGTGATTTGCTTCGAACAATGCTTGCAATCGTGTCATATCTGTTGACCGATTATTCTTTGATTGCGAGGACGCAATCCTCTTAAGGGGGTAGATTGTAAACTCCCTGATTTTTCAGGAATTTTAAAATCAATTTTTTATAATTTTTCTAGAATTTTTGGGATTTTTAATTAATTAAAACTAAGGTATTTTGAAATTAAATAATTTTTAAATGATGTTAATCAATATTAAAATATTATGAAAATAATATTTTTAGGTGTAAAATAAAATATTAGACATAGGGTAATTTTCTTAAAATTTATTGGACCCCGAAAATATTTTTAAAGACCTAAAAACTAAGTTTTATTAAACCCAAATAAATCCGGTTTATTTGTGAACTAAATCGAACCGAACCATGCTGAACCAGAGCCTAAACCAACCTAGACCAACCCTGAACCGACCCGGCTTATTTTAAACCCAAACCCTGTGGGTCGGGTCGGATCTAAACCCGACCCAAAATCCGTACCCGACCCGTACTGTAGCTGCTACAGTAACCGTCCCCTCCCCCCCCCCCCCCCGAAACCCTCGTCGGCCGTTACGAATTCTGGCCGTTTCTCTGACAGAGCTCCGCCTCCTCCGCGGCGGTTTTGCCCCTCTCCTCGCCGGTAACGCCTCTGCCTTCCCGCGGCAGTTTCGCCCCTCTCCCCGCCGGTAACGCCTCTGCCTCCCCGCGGCGGTTACACGTCTCCCCTAGCCCTATAAAAACCCAGCCCCGGCCACCCTTCACCACCACAGCCCGGCCATCTCCGTCCACCAAAACGACCACCACCATCGTAAGCCCCCAGAGCTCCACCGCCTTCCTCCACCAACACCACCCTAACCGAGCTTGGCCTCAGCCGTCTCCCCGGCCCCTCGATTGACCAGACCCTGAGCTCCACCGCTCCCCTCCGCTCGACCCGACCCGGCCACGATGAAGGAGCAGCCGTCGTGCCCTAGCCCTAGCCACCAGAGCCCGTAGCAGCCCCGACCGCCACCAGCGTCGCCTCCGCCGAGCTCCTCCAGAGCCGCCCCCTCCTTCGGCGAAGCCCCGGTGACCCAGCAGCTCCGACGGCGAAGAAACCTTAACCCTAGCCGCTGTGTCGTGTCGCACCTCCTCGCAGACACGAGTATTTTCAGTTTTGACGGAGCCTTGTTCAGGTAGCCGTTTCTCTCTCCTCGCTGCCCCATTTTTTGTTCCGTCTATTGTGATGCGAACCCTACGTGACCTTCTCGATGCCCGTACAACCCGTTCGGTGTGTCGCGTCCTGTGGCGATCGCGAACTGCGATCCAAAATCTGGAAAATATTCGCCCTATTTTTTCCCGGAACTGAGTGCGCTCCGCTAAACGGGACAACTTGATCGTGTGCGGACTTTACCGAAAGGTGCACGCCGTTAATACGGACGTATAAGATTTCGCGAAAGTTGATTTGGATGTGCGTGCACACCGGAATCAACGCGTATCCGTCGACAACACCCCTTATTGGCCCTATTCTGAAACTTGTTGTAACTTCGTATACACACGTCGGATCGAAATAAAACTTATGTCATCAGACTCGTAGCAATACGCTGGTTCTGTGACCCAAGTTTGGTTCAATTCTGAGAACGTTGACAAAATTACGTATCGTGGGCCCCACGGCTCCACTTGACGGGCGATTTTATGATCGATTCATCAAAATCCAGTTCTGGACGTTCCGTTGGGTTCGTATCATCGTTCTGGACTTGTTGACACTAAGTTTAACAAATTTGGAGAATATTGTCTCTGGCACATTTTTTGGTGTGAAGCGGCCCACATGTGGATCCCGCTTTGACCAAGAACTGTCATTTTTGCCCCTGTGTCCAAATTGGACTCAAGGACATACGTTTCTAGCTATTTGATATTTTCTGAACCTGATGGTGATATTTATTACAGCATTTGGAGGAGTACCTACAGATTCTGCTGATACCAGAGCTACAGTTGGAGTCAGAACCCCAAGCAAGTGTACCTTGCCAAAACTTGCAGTACCTGCTTCATATTATTGTCTTAATTTATTCATATGTTGTATATGCTTAACCTAGGACCGTGTGATATTACTTAGCGTTCGAATAATATTCGGGTGCCAACACCGTACACTTAGTTGTGTAACGTCACCTAGAGATGGATATCGAGACCCTTTACATTTTCTTGCTTGCATTATCAAGTACGTTATACCTCAGGCCACCTGACACTATTCATGAGACAGAATCTTCCTGAGATATTCATGGTGATTCTGTATAGGATACAGGTTTATGACATATACTTTATACCTGATTAGCTATCATTATGACTTATTGCATCAGTTAGGGGTCATGATCCTGCGTGACATGGACATGAGACGTCGTGGACATGAGACATATGATTACATTGGATGGGGAGAGTATTACCATATTAAAGGCTGATTATATTATATATATATATATTATTATCTGGAGGTGCTTTGGCACATATACTGGAGTCGTGATACTACTTGCTTTGGCATATATACTGGAGTCGTAATACTAATACTGCTATGGGTTTCCCCGACACAGAGCCTATAGTAGTCTCAGCCTGAGTATGATTAATGCTCTCATATTGCATATCACTTAGCTGGTTATATAGTTTACCTTATTGTTTCATTTATTGCTGCACTGTATTTATTTTGGCATGAGTTATTTTGTACCTTGCTATGTCCCCTGAGGACCTGGATTCGGATGTTGTCCCCAGGATTAGCAGATGAGATCCATCCCGAGGTATACGAGACAGGAGCATTAACAGAAGCAGAAGCAGGAACAGGAGCAGGCACTGGATCAGTACCAGAACCAGAAGATGAGGTGATCGCCGAGGATTTCTTCTGAGTATATGCTTTATCCATACTCAGTATTTGTTGTTGTTATCTTTATTCCTGTATCTTGACTATTGTATCAGACTCATTATTGGGTTATTTCCCGAGTTTATGTTTTATTGAGATTGATCTTGCTTTATGATTCTGATATTGTTGTATTTATTTCTGTAGATGAGATTAGTAGACATTTATTGTTGTACTACAGCTTAAGTACATCCTGATAGGTCCATTAAATTGGGTTTGCCCATCGGTGTGTGCTGCTGGCCATTGCTACGTGTCTAGTCCCTCGATATTTTGGGACTGGAGAGTGACAGTTAATAAGGCTTCAATAATATCCTTTTTCTCATTTATAGTTAAGGTATTTATAGATAACCCATTTATTTTTACTATAGATTTATAGTAGTTAACATCCTTGTCCGCAACACATTCATTACATTGGCAATTTTTATTACACTCATTGACTGAATCATCAGTAGTCTCATCATTAGATTCATCATTTGATGAGCTTTATTCGTAATCGGAATTGATCATTAATTTATAAAGAGTTTTTCTTAACCCTTCATCTTCGATCTCTTCCAATTTCTTTTTCGTATAACATGTGTTAGCATAGTGGCCTAATTTACCACATTTATAACATTTTATAATATTCTTCTTAAAAAAAATTTCTTTTTAGAGTACTTACTGTCTTTATTAATAGTAGTATCTTGCCTTTTTGAGATATTTCTTTCTTCTATAAGGCCTCTTATAATCTTTATAGTCTTTTACTTTCTTCGTTCCCTTTGTATTAAGGGGTTTGAAAGTATCCATTACAAACTGGTCACAAAATTCTTCCAATTGTCTTTTCTCAGAAATTCTCTGAGATTTTAGTTGATGTCTTAGACTCAAGTCATTGCATAAAGCTAGACCTTCTTCAATACACTTATTGATTAAATTTCCATAAGTGTAATTGGAATAAGGAATAATACCATTATTTTGGTTTCTCAAACCTTGTCTTATTCTTTCTGCAAAAAAATTAGGAAGTCCATCGATAAATTTTGACTTCTAGTTGGCATTATTTGCATCACCAAGTAACATTACTCTACTTAAGAAGGTATCTTTATACCATCTAAAGTGAGTGAGAGTTTGACACCTTAAATTCTGAAGAAGAGTTCTTACTCTTTCTCCATGATCGAAGATTTTCTCTGTAAAGTGTTCCAAAATTGTAATAATTAAAGTATAGACAGCATCAGGTTTAGTTGTCTGAGTATTATTTTCAAAACTTGTCTCAGTTTTAACGACACTTAAAATTTCTTGCCTTTGAGAATCAGTAAGACAATTATTCCACCAACCCCTAAGGGTTCCAGTAAAACCGCAAGTGATAAATTGTGCAATTTCTTTATCATTATTTTTAACGGCTTTAGCAACATTAGAATACATCATTATTCGATGCAACTGATCATGAATTTGTTTATCTGTAAGATCATCTATGTTCCATTCATATATCTCTCCACCACTATAATGATTTTGTACTATTGTATTATTTTCTTTAAATAGTACATCTGTGGGAGTAGGTCTTTGGTAGTAATATTTTATTAGGTTAGGTTTACCATATTTAACCGCATGAATTTGAAAATTATTTATTTTAGATTCAACAAAAGATTTCTGAAAATCCTCAATCTGATGAGGATTAATTTCATCCTTGATTGGATCCTCACTTTGCTGATCCTCTTCTGATATTTTAAAAGTATTTGATGACTGACCATTAATAACTTGAATACTTTTAGTAAGATTATCAATTGCAATTTTGTTTCTGTTAGTGTTGTCACTAATAGTAGTAAATTTTTGCTTTGCTTGAGCTATTAGCTCTTGTAATTCTCTTTCTTCAGCATTGATAGTCTGAAGATTACATTTTTGGAACTAAGCTATTAGTTCCTTTATATCGTCTTTAGTAACTTCTGAGGTCTTAGTAACTTTAAACTATTTTACCTCAGGAAGAGGTTTTATAGAGATATTAGAAGTCTCCTTTAAAGTGTGTTTCTCAGAAAGATCCAAGTATCTTATTTTATCAAGTTTATGCAATAATTTCTCAAGGCATTTTCAATTCTAGTCAATTGTTGGCCCATGACTTGAATAAACATATTGGTGTAATTATTTTGCCTTAAAGCTTTCTGTAATTCTTTAATATTATTTCTTTACTGTCAATAATTTTGACAAATGAAACAGCATCAATTTTTTCTGTCATATTTTTTACAGTGAGTTTAATTGGTTTATTTGGTGGATACATTGATCTAGTTATATCGCTACTTGATTCTGTATCAGTATTCCAGATTTTATAATGTTCCTCTAATATATTGATTTGTGTTAATTCTGTGTTGACATAATTTTGGACAAACCAATCGACAAAGGGTATTATTCTTTTCTTCTTTTCTAGATGATTATAATATTCATCCTTGAACTCATCTCTCTTTTTAATAGGATAGGTTTTTTCAAACCATATCACAAATTTATCATTTTCATAAGTACATTCTATTGAGAATGTCCCGAATTTCTTGATTGATCTTAAATCCCATTAAAAAGAAGTAAATTCTATTTTTGACATTGTCGGAGAGCCTATTTTGCTCTCTTTTTTGTATTAGGGATGTGATATTGCATCATCAGTAATTTTGATTTTATTTACTTCTTCTTTATTGGAAGAAGTTGACCCTATTGTAGAAGGTAAATATTTCCGTCCTGATATTGATAATCGAGAGATATCACGAGGAGTAAATCTCACTTCTACTTCTCTGTCATTAATCTGGACAATCTGATCAATATCTGTGTTTACAATTGGTTGTGGTAACACATCTTGACTTAAAATTTATTTTTTTCGAAAATTAATTTCATCCCATCTAATTATCCTGTTAGTAGCTACTTTGGATGTTAACAGATTTATTTTTACCAAAGTAGTTTTACCAGGTGTAGTAATATGTCTTACATTTGGGGCAATGATATTCATTACCTTATAGTGGATCCTATAGATTACTGCTATAGTTTCAGATCCAGGCAGAAAGTTATAACTATAAGTTTTCAAATTCAGAGTTACAGACTCATATTGATGAATATCTGTCATTGACAGAGTTAAATTAGGATAAACATTGAAATAGACTGGACCATGACAAAGGCTAATCTGCATAACTCTCATTAGGGACTGACTCCAACCTAAACACCTTGCATCTCTGAGAGATGTCATTATTGATGCATTTAATCCTGGTAGAGTAAGAGGTTTAAATGCAATCTGAATTAGTCCAATATGGACATAATTATAAGCATCACGAACATGCCCAATATCTTCCTCGCTTATAAGCTTGAAGGAATGTTCTGTGTTATTCACTGAAACAGTTCTTTCCATTATTTTAATGGAAATAGATGATTTAAAGTCAAAAGTACCAATTTGTTAAAAAAAAATTTGGCTTTACCTTTGGAATTGTCCATTTATTTAGTTCCTCTAATTCAGAAGGATACTTAAAATTCTGAGAATTCTGTATGGATTTACCCTTAGTAACGACTTTCTTATTAAAACCTATTGCTAATTCTTTGCTCATTAGCATATTTGAGGTTCTACTTCCTTCATGTTTTCTTCACTTACATGTACCATGACTAGTTATTATTATCAAGTTATAAAATTGTTAATGATAATTATTATGAAAACTCTATTGTCCTAGTTAACTACTCCAATAGTTTTAGATATATCTAACGATAGTAAAGACCTAGCACGACTGTCAACGATTTACGCCATCAACTGCCCCCTAGGCATAACAAGGCTACGCGACTTTGATACCGTTCCACTAGATAGAAGACACATCGCTTTGACAGATCCTAGCTCTATCGCAGTTAACTAGAGCAACAACTTTAACAATAATAATAACCATAACAGAAAAATAACTTGAACACAATAACTATGTCATCAAATTACAAAGTAGAAATATCTCAGCCTTGAGCTATAAACATGGCTCTGATACCAAAAGTGAAAACATTTAAACTGAAAATATGGTAGTATCTAAACATGAATTCAAAGTTCTACAAAGATATCTATAACAAATTTCAATTAAGATATATTTAGATCATATTTAAACTATTTTAATATAATTTATATTTATATCCAATTTTTTTAATAAATATTAGAGATTTTTTCTATCTAATTTTTTAATAAACATATTTATAGAAAAAATCTAAATTCAAATATTTAAACAAAATTTCAAGAATATCAGAAAAACAAATTAATTTACGTACAACTTAAGTAAATCTGCTATAGATATAATACATCTTAATTCAAATATATTTAAATATTTAAATTATTTTATAATAATATTCTGAAAAAATTTATCCTTCCTACGTTAAATTTACTAAATAGTAGTAGTAGTAGTAGTAGTAGGGGGAGATGGGATTTGAAAAACGTCTCGAAGGGCCTATCCAATGTTGTTGGGCCGAGTTGGCGGCCCGGTCTAGTTGGTGCCGAGCCCTACTTATACTTCCTTTCCCGAGACCGTGAGCATCTGCCGAAGTGTTTCAGTCTCCGACCCAGGGAAACAGGTTTCTCCTCTCTCTCTCTCTCTCGATGCCATCCTCTCCTCTCTACTGTTCTTCTCTTCAACTCCCACTCTCTCTCTCTCTCTCAACACTGAAAATAAAATAAAAAAAAGCTATGTATCCACCCAGCCGGCGTATCCACGCGTTCACCGAGCAGTTGCAGTGAAAGTGGCCACTTTCGGCACACTTGCTGCTATCCAAACAGCCCCTTAGGGTTAGGGTTCCGATTAGGAAGTTCTACTATAAACCCTAACGCTAATTTTATGCACCTTTGATTTTTTAGGTCAGGCTTCGATATGCTCAATTTTTCTCTTACATAGCCTTGGAGGTTTGAAGATTGATTCTGACCTATTTGTACGTTTGGAGTTCTCGTTGTGCAGTGATAGTCGTTATGCTAAGGGGAAAAATAGATCTTTATTTAGCTCATATTTTATTGGTGTGGGATGTGGAGACGGACACTGAGTTTTTTTTTTTCCGTTAGACAACGGCGTCGGCGTGAGATTGTGAAGTTTTTATGAAAACCTTCTGTACCTTTGGGTTGTGAATTATACTCAAGTTCGCATTATTTTGTTGCAAGATTATGCCAAGAAACAGTGGAAATTGTTTTTCATATTCTACAACATTGGAGAAATTTTGTTTTTATTCTAATACAATAAGAAGTAAATTTTAGGTTTTCTTTTGGCTATGAATAAAGTAGACACTGTAATTTAAGTGATGGTTTAGGGTTATATATACAACGTGATGAGGTCCTTTTTCCTAAAAGGCCTTGTACTGTAGCGGAGGCATTGACATTAGTCTTTACCGAGGAATTTGAGATCACAAGTAGAAGAAATAGAGAGAATTGGGGATCTGGAACATTAGGGTTTATTGAGGAGAAGAAGAGAAGGGAAGTACAATCAAGAAACAATGATCAAATATAACTGCATGCCCCCCCCCCATTCTCCCTTATTTATAGTTGGAGGCTACTCCAATACAATACAAGAAAGTAAAGAAAGAATCAGTAACAAACTTGGCTGACGTGGCTAGCTGACTGCTGATGTGGCCAGGCAATGATGGATTGGTTGGCAATGATGAGAAGGAATTGGGCTCTCGAATTGGCTCTGAGCTTCATTGTTACTATTGATACTGAGCTGATACTCTTGATAATAACCTGTTGTGCTGAAAATCTTCATTCTACCTGAGCCCCCATACTGAGCCTTGCCACAATAAGCCATAATTGCAGGTACTTCCAGCCGGGTTCCTAACAATATCCCTCCCTTATTTTGACCTTGTCTCAAGGTCAAAGTAAGGAAAAGTTTTTATAAAATTCTCATAAGGTTCCCATGTTGCAGTGTCCACTTCCTTCCACTGAATGAGAATATCAACAGCTGCCCTGCCCTTCCTTTGTACTAATCTTCTCTGTAAAACCCAATCAGGTTCATGAAATATCCATGTATCCTGCTGAGGAGTCCCTTCTTGAACTGTAACCTTTTTGCTAAGATGTTTTTTTAGTTGTGACACATGAAAAACTGGATGAAGTTGAGCTTCCTCAGGCAATTCCAACCTATAAGCCACTGATCCTATCCTCTCAATTATCCTGTAAGGACCATAATACTTGGGTGAGAGCTTTTGTGTTCTTCTTTTAGCGACTGTAATTGTCTGTAAGGTTGAACCATCAAGTAGACCATATCCCCTATTCAAATTCTCTCTCAGTTTTGTGTTGATCAGCATACCTCTTCATCCTTTCCCTAGCCAATTTCAGATTATCCTTCAAGAGATACAAAGAATTGTCTTTGAGGCTATAGCTTTTGCTACTAAATTGTCCTTAGCGTTATCAGGAAGATAGGTAAGAAGATCATGGGGTTTTCTACCATACACAGCTTCAAATGTTGTCATCCTGATAGAAGAATGCCAGTTAGTATTGAACCAAAATTTTGTCCATGCCAAGTGCCTACTCCACTGTTTTGGTTTATGACTGTAAAAGCATCTGAGATAGGCCTCTATGCACCTATTGGTGATCTTCACCTTGGCCATCAGATTCAGGGTGGTATGCTGTACTATAATGTACCTTAGTTCCCTGCAATTTGAAAAGCTCCTTCCAGAAATTGCTGGTAAAAATAGGATCCATGTCTGAAACAATTGTTTTGGGTAAACCGTGTAGTTTACAAACCTCTTCCATGAAAACTTGGGCTACAACTTCTGCAGTATAAGGATGGGTTAATGCAAACAAGTGGATATATTTGGTTAGCCTATCCACCACTACCAATATAGTAGTTTTGTGGAACCTAATGGGTAGGCCTTCAATGAAATCCATTGATAGGTCCTCCCAAATTATTTCAGGTAGGGGTAAAGGTTGGAGAAGATTAGCTGGAGATGAAGTTTCAGCCTTGTTTTGCTGACAAACTTCACAATTCCTCACATAATCCTTGATTGTCCTCTTCATACATTTTCAATAACATGTCCTTTTCAACTTGTGGAGTGTTTTGCTATATCCAGAATGGCCTCCATTGGGAGTCATGGTGCTCCTCTAGCATAGTAGTGATGAAGGAAGATTGAGGGTCCAAGAATAATTTTCCTTTGTAATATAACATCTCATCCTTAACAGTATACTTGTTGCCATCTAACTGTCCTTGAGCCCATTATTCCAGTTTCTTTTGATAGAAAATTGATCCACTCATTTGTCTTGAAGTCCAAGATCCAACTGGGAGTAACAATGGTAATTGCAGCTAATTCACCTTCACCTCTTCTGGATAAACTGTCAGCAGCCTGGTTATCCCTTCCTTTCTTATACTCCACTCTGAAATGGTAGCCATGCAACTTGAGCACCCACTTATACTGAGCATCAGTAGAGATCCTTTGATCTAACATATATTTTAGTGATCTATGATCTGTTTTTATAATAAACTACCTGCCCCACAGATATTGTTTCCACCAAGGTAGTAAAAGGCGCAAGGCGCACTCGAGGCGCAAAGGGTCCAAATCGCCCGAGGCGCAAGGCGCACTTAAGGCGCACGCCCGAGCGAGGCGAGGCGCAAAAATTATATATATATATATATATATATATATATATATATATATATATATCGGATTTCTACATTGATAAACATGTGTGCTTCAAATTCCCCCGTCTATGTTGCAATCACTTTGAATTGAGTGAGTGAGAGAGAAAACAGTAAAAAAAAAAGTACATCAGTTCAAAAAATAGTCTAAAAACAGTACAACAGTTAAAAAAACAGTCTAAACATGTTTTTTTATAAGATTTTCAAGGCGCGCCTAGGCGCGCCTTGGCTATTCTAAGGCGCTCGGAAAAGGCGCACCTAGGCGCTCCTTAGGTGCGCCTTAAGAATTGCGCCTCGCCTGGAGTGCCCTGAGGCGCTACCCCTGCGCCTAGGAGCAAGGCGCGCCTTAGGCGCGCCTGAGGCGCGCCTTTGACTACACTGGTTTCCACTTTTTAATAGCCAATAGTATTGCAAGTATTTCCTTTTCATATGTAGATAACAGTTTAGAACTTTCCTTCAGACCTTAACTTAGATAGGCTATGGGTTTCCCCTCCTGCATTAAAACTGCTTCTATTCCCTCCCCAGATGCATCACATTCAACGACAAAATCTTTTTGAAAATCTGGCATTCTCAGAACTGCAGGCTCTATTAGTGCAGTCTTTAATTCTTCAAAGGCTTGATGAGCTTTATCATTCTAGCCAAATACATTTTTCTTTAATAGTTCAGTTAAGGGTTTGGCTATGGACCCATAACCCTTAACAAATTTTTTGTAGTACCCAGTAAGTCCAAGGAACCCTCTTAACTCCTTCAAAGATTTAGGAGGAGGCCATTGTTTGACAGCTTGGATTTTTCTTTGGTCCACTTCCACACCTCTATCAGATATTACATGTCCCAAATAATCCACCTGATGTTGGAAGAAATAGCATTTACTTCTTTTGATTCTCAATTGATGTTCTGCAAGCTTGAGGAATACGTGCTCCACATGAATGAAATGATCCTCTAACTTGGTGCTATATATCAGTATATCATCAAAGAAAACTAAGACAAATCTTCTCAAGTATGCCTTAAAAATATCATTCATCATAGCTTGGAAGGTAGAGGGAGCATTTGTAAGCTCAAATGACATTACTAAAAACTCATAATGTCCCTCATGAGTTTTAAATGTTGTTTTAGAGATGTCTTCCTCAGCCATCCTAACTTGATGATACCCAGACCTTAAGTCTAGTTTAGTGAAATATTTTGAACCATTAAGTTCATAAAACAACTCTTCTACAAAAGGAATAGGGAACTTATCTTTGACAGTAGATTGATTGAGCATCCTATAGTCAATGCACATTCTCCAGCTGCCATCAGATTTTTTCACCAATATAACAGGTGAAGAGTAAGGACTAGTGCTAGGTTTGATAACCCCAATACTTAACAACTCCTGCACTTGTCTTTCTATCTCATTTTTGTGCACATATGGATGTCTATAGGGCCTACTACAGACTGGTAAAGCCCCATATAGGAGTGGAATCTTGTGATCATAGCTCCTTTGTGGGGGAAGTCCCCCAGGTTCTTCAAAGAGATAATTAAATTTCTCTAACAATTGACTAAGTGCTGGTAGTAAAGCTTCAGTCTCTTCTTTGACTTCACTGAAAGAACACAACTGTACAAAGAACATTTGAGATTTCTGCCTCTACTCTTTACTTTCAGGCTCTGCCAAGTTTTTTCCTGGCAGTTGGATGTCTCTGAGTTGATGATGTACACCCTTAAGCTCATATGTCATAGTAAGGTTTTTGAAATTCCATATAATATCTCCCAATGTGCTCAACCAATTTGCAACCAAGACTAAATGGCAGCCAGTTATAGGAAGATGCAATAAATCTACCACTAACTTCTTGCCTTGACAGTCAATGACTATATCTTGGCTTAAACCTTGACTTTTCAGTTTCTCTCCATTTGCCACCATCACCTCAAAGGTATTTTTATTACACACTGGTAGGCTAATTCTAGTACTGAATGTAATGTCTATAAAACTATGAGTTGACCCAGGGTCTACCAATATGAGCACTGGTTTGTTGCTTAATGTTCCTCTCAGTTTCATGGTTGAATGGTTAAGATTCCCTGATAGTGCTTGTAAAGAGATGGTAAAAGATCCAGGAATAGTGTTCTGATTTGTTGCTTCTTCCCTTTTCTCTTCAAGAATGTTGTTTCCTGAGTCAATTTTATCCTCATTCAGTATCATGTACAGCCTTTTTTTCCTTGCACCTATGACCTCTTAACAATTTTTCATCACATGAGAAACAAAGTCCTAGGTTCTTCCTCCTGGCTAATTCACTTTCAGTGATCTTAGTAGCAGGTTGGGTAACTGAAGCCTGAGAACTTTTGGCAAAATGAGATGTACTGGTAGATGCACTTGATTTCTTTGTATTTTCAGAATTCTGCAAGCTTCTCACACAAGCTGAGGTTAGGATCTTGGAACTTGAAAAACTGAATTTAGTTGATTTTCTCATGGCCACCAACTTAGCTTTATACATCTTAGCCAGTTGCATGGCTTCAGACAGAGTCATTGGATAAGCTATCTGCACTTCAAATCTGATTTCATCTTTAAGACCACTTGTATAATGACTGATCAGGCAGACTTCATCAATTCTCCTTATTCTTTTGGCTAATTTTTGGAATGCAGAGTTGTACTCCTGAACACTGCTCTCCTGCTTGAGTATTTTGAGCTCAATTACATAGTCTGTAAATTGAGATTGACCAAATTCAAACTTGATACCTTGAAGGAAATCATCCCAACTCACATACCCATCTCTGGAACTGATAAACCAGTCATACCAATAAGCAGCTCTTTCCTTCATCTGCATTGAAAAAATCTTGACTCTATCCCTAACTAGAATATTGTAGTAATCAAAATAGTGATCTACTCGTAAGAGCCATTCTTCAACTTCAGTAGTGCCATCATATTCAGGGATTTTTTAACCTAGGTGCAGCAAGTTGTCAATTCTTTTCCTGATAATTATTTCCTGCTTGGTGATCATTTCTAAGTGCAGACTGATGATCAGGTTGATTTTGCTGCAGGTTTAGCCTAGTGCATGTGTTATTAACACCTCTAATTCTAGAATTGTACTGATAATTAGGGTTTTGATTCACTCTTTGGTGAGGAGTGTGAACTGCTTCATTGTTGTTATTAACACACACTGGCTGGTTAAAATTTGAAGCTTGTGTTGGTATTTCCTGAGAACCCGTGGAATTAGCATTTACAACTCTCTTAACTTGAAACAATTCATCCATTACTCTTTCAAATTTAGAGATGAGTTGATCGAATCTACCTTCCAAAGCTTGAACCCTAGCTTCTCCAAGCAATGGTGCTCGTCTTGGTGGAGATCCATGGAGAGATCCATGGCAACTCATGCTTGGATCCTCGTCTGCTTCTATGTGTGGATCGATGAAGTGCTCTGATACCAATTGATGAGGTCCTTTTCCTAAAAGGCCTTGTACTGTAGCGGAGGCATTGACATTAGCAATTACCGAGGAATTTGAGATCACAAGTAGAAGAAATAAAGAGAATTGGGGATCTGGAACATTAGGGTTTATTGAGGAGAAGAAGAGAAGGGAAAGTACAATCAAGAAATAATGATCAAATCATAACTGCCTGTTTCCTCCCCCTTCTCCCTTATTTATAGTTGGAGGCTACTCCAATACAATGCAAGAAAGTAAAGAAAGAATCAGTAACAAACTTGGCTGACGTGGCTAACTGACTGCTGATGTGGCCAGGCAATGATGGATTGGTTGACAACGATGAGAAGGAATTGGGCTCTCGAATTGGCTCTGAGCTTCACTGAGCTTCACCGTTACTACTGATACTGAGCTGATACTCTTGATAATAACCTGTTGTGCTGAAAATCTTCATTCTACCTGAGCCCCCATACTGAGCCTTGTCACAGTAAGCCACAATTGCAGGTACTTTCAGTCGGGTTCCTAAGACAACGTTCCTGATACCGAATATCAGACCAGCACCGCCGCTTGGGGGGTCGCTGTAACGAGAATCAGATATTGTGTCGTGAGATATGACATCATGGCGTTACATGATAACAATTCACTTCGTATGTGACATCTATGGTAGATTTTCAGAGTTCTAACATAAATAATAGAGTTAGTCTTACTATAATTTAGAATGAGGCTCTATCCGCACATACGTATTCTAAGTCACACTGAGCACTAATGAAGGATACATATTCTAAACCAGTTTCTTTGTAAATGAATTTAACCCAAAGCACTAATGAAGGATACATATTCTAAATAAGTTTCTTTGTATGAATTTAACCCAAATGATCAAGTAAATCTATTCTCTATACCAAACATAGCCTTAGTGAATTTATCCTCATCGTAGATATCTCTAAAGGACAATTTTAGTTATTTTTATAAAATTGTTCATTCACAATACTATCTTCTTGGTCTTATTATTTACTTTTTTGTTGAATCCTATGTCTGTATCCATCTCAAGGATCAAAAACTTGGCTTCGGACCCTTCCTATGACTATGAGTATCAGTTTCGGCAGTTTCAGTGGTTTTTGATGGTTTTGAATTAGTTTCGGTATCAATTCCAGCTGATACTGGGAACCTCGGTCCATGTATGTGCTTCTTAGACAATAGTTGATGTGCTGGTTGATCAAAAATGCAGGTAGAAGAGTAGTGATGTTGGGCTTTGATTTGAGGTCATCAAGAGTGAAAAATTGCAAAAACTTAATGAAATATTGTGGTGGTTGGCTAGAGTGAGGTTTTTTGTCTGGTATTAATTAGTCATATCACTTGATCATGTCACATGGCGTAGGATTCTAGTGTCCTCAACAAGTATATGAACACCGAAACTCTAGTGTGGTTGTGTTTTGCTTCCCTTTTCTTTATGTAATTGACTGGGGATGCATGTTGCATTGTGAACAAAGACCGCGTCATTCTTATACTCTTTTGTACGTTATTCCACTCAATTCTTCACAACGTGGCTGAGTAGAATGTGCAGTTTTAAGTTTTGATCTTCAAGTGTCCAATTGCTTTCTTGGTGCATAATAGTTGTAGATATTTCTCATTTGTGTAGTCATTAACTTAATTCTTTTGTATGGCTAGTTGCTATGGCTGTCACTGGTTTCCTAAACCTGTTATATGCTGCGGCCATCTGGTGCACTGCCTATGCTGTTGCTGCGATTTTTGTGACATTTGGATTCTAGTCTCACCTGTGATTGTTTTTGACTAGTGACAAGAAATTTGGACATTCATTATGGGTTATGCACAACTTGTAATTGGTCCCGCTGGTAGTGGCAAGGTAATAAACTGATCTTTTATGTATGATCTGCTTATGCTAAATAGTAAATCAGTTCTATCTTATTGTTCATATGCTTTTGACCTTTTCTATTATGCATGTTATTTCATTTAAAATAAAGAACCCTGAAATGTTCAGTGTACAATGTTTTCGTTTTCTCTCTCTCTCTAAAAGATGTGCCTCTGGTCATGCAGTCTACCTACTGCTCTAACTTGTATCAACACTGCGAAACTGTACGGAGGACTGTTCATATTGTGAACCTGGACCCAGCTGCAGAAAGTTTTGACTACCCTGTCGCTATAGGTATCTCCTTTTTTCACCATTTTAAGTTATTGTAAATCCCAGTAATTTTGTTGACGAACTAGACTGTCCTATCTGCAGATATTCGAGAACTTATATCTTTGGATGATGTTATGGAAGAACTTGGCTTTGGACCGAATGGGGGGCTCATTTACTGCATGGAGTATCCTTGGCTTTTATTTTATTATTTTTAATCACATTATGATTTTATTGTTAGTTGGGAGCAAAATGGAAATGTTTCTTATCAGGTTCGAACATTAGTCTTTGAATACCAGAAACAGATGAGTGTTTTGTCTGGTTAAGTTGATGCTAATAGTGTTTTCCATCTGCAAACCCTGACAAAGAACGAAGATTGTTAAATTAGTATGTTTATAGAAATTTCTACTGCAAATTTATTAACAACTTTCGTTCACGGACATTGTAGAAGGATTCTAATATTTTAGAACTTTGCACATGGTCTATGAAGTCTTTTTAGTGCTTGCTGAACATAGTTAGAACAAATGAAATCTTCTTAGTAGTTGAGTACAACTGTGTTGGGTAATATTTCAATTGAATGTTAAGAAATGATATCCTTATTAAAAAATATAAAATAGAATGTGTAAAAACAGGATATGCATTTAATGTCATCACTAGGTGAGTGGAACGTGTAGGTTGTACTGTTGTAATATACATGTGAAAACAGTCCAACTTGAGTTGTCCTCGCTCTGGGGTTATCTTTGCGTTTAGAATATCTGAAAAGAAACGTAGTATAGGTATAAACTAATGTTATTCTCCACTTATGTTTTAATCAACAGGCTGTCAGTTTAGACTACTGAGTTAAAAGTTTTGATGATAGCCTTCTTTTCAATAAAGTAAAAAAAAAAATTGTGAAAGCTTATGATATTGGCGGCAATCTCCTTTCTGGAACAGATAGCTTTCCCACTTGAAAAGCGAATACCATCTCCCTTCCCTATAGCAAGCTAAACCATTCGTTTGGAATTGGAAGTCTTTAAGGAAACCACTTTTGAGTAAAGCTCCAACAAGCCGTGTGAACGAGATCGATCTTCCCTTCTCAATCAACGGTTCATGGGATTGGGATTGAGACCTTAACTTGGATTGAAAGATTCCTTGGTGTGCTCACATTAGTTTTCATGTTTTGATTTTTTTTTAGATAGCATATGTTACTTCCCATCTTGCGAGGAGCTGTAGTGAAGAATTGGTTGGCTAGCTAGCTACATCTAAGCTACATTCATGATTTATTTATCATCTTTCCGTAAGCTCGATTCCTAAATAGTTTGGAAACATTTTAAGAGTTTATTTTACCTGCTGTGACAGTTGTCACTTGTCACTGGATAATGCTGTCATACTGGTCATTGTTTTTCTTTCTAGTTGGAAACCCTCGTGCCCTATCGAGACAAATACATCCTAGAAACTGCTATCTAAGCTCATAGTGTTGGATGATGTAAACTATAATCCGTATATAAATGTTACATATAGTTACTTTTTCCTCAGAAATTTAAGAATTATCTTCCTCCATGTCCTCAATCCAACTGTCACGCAAACCTTTAACATTCTTGTTTGCCATGTCATTACCAAAGTTTTCCATCAAAATACATCTTTATCTTGTTTTCTGAAAAAAGAGAGAGAAATGCCGGGAACATATCATGTTTTCAATATAACCAATGCATCTCCTGTTCCGATAGAGATCTTGGATACATTTCCCTTAATGTTAATTGATGTTTTGAAAAAAGATTGTGGGTCTGGATTGGATTTCCTTAATGCTTGCATAGGCACCTTCAAGAGAATTTGGACGATTGGCTGGAAGAGGAACTGGAGAATTATATGGATGACGACTATCTTGTTTTTGATTGCCCAGGTATATAATTTCAACATTTTGTGGGTTCTCTCTTGTTCGTGTTATCTTGGTGTCTCTTAGATACTTATTATCAATGAAAATAGGTGCGGAAATCATGCTTCTTAGTACCTACTTCAGAGAAGGTACTTGTTTAAGTAAGATTAATATAGTACATATCTAACTACCCTTTATCTCTGAAGACTGGTAAACCTTTTAGTGGTGTCTAAGGCCATAAAAAACTACATAATATGCGAGGCTGTCTGGTCTCTTTGTTCTTTCTTTGAATTGCTTCTTGTTCGTGATGAGCTTTTAAGCTTATGCATGTGTGCAGCTTGTGTGCATCTAAAATAAGACTCGTATGTTTCAGCATGACTCTTATGTTTGGATTTCATCTTTTGGTGATATAAAATAAAACTCATAAGACCCCTATGACGGAGTAACTTGTGAGCTATACTTTTTTTCCCCTGTAAAGGAGATGGAAGACAAAAAACTATGCATGAAAAATTAAGAAAGCTTGGAGTAGGCGTAAAAGTTTCAGCAAGAACCACATTCTAGAACTGGTAATGGGACAGGGTTCATGTATGTTTAGAAGGTGTTTGGTGATAGAGGTTTCAAAGCCAAGGTGTGTTTCATAACCCTCATGGAGCATCAGGCAGGAGACATTTCAAAATTGGGTTTCAAACCGCTTTTTAGTTCAGAACCCTCGTCTCAAGGGGGTTTGGTTTTTACAATCCTTCTCTTTGTAGTTGACAAGAGCACAACTCTTTGGCTACCACTCCCTTCTCCCCTGATTGGGACCCCAGTTTTCAGTGTTTCTGAATCACATTTCAGCTAACCCATGCAATTGGTATTCAAGATGTGAAGAACATCTTGGAGAAAGATGTTGACAGCTGATTCTGTAGGATAGCATGAAATACAAAATATCTGACTAGTGTTGGAAATTACCATTTACAAAATGGGGTCCTGATTGTTAGCGGGACCTCATTATGTTGGTAACCAAGGCAACATGCCTCTCGTTATTAGACAGATAAAGTGATGATCCAAAGGCATTGATAAAAATAGTTGAGTTCATAAAAGGTAAACGAATTTGCAGATCAGCTGAATACTTCAGTGGGTTGGAACCAGCTTGGGATTGTTGTTGCTTTTGAAAAGCCCACAGCAGAAGCAGCTTTTGGCAGCTGTCAAAAGCTGCCCCAAAATTGAACTGACTTTTGAATAGTTTTTTGATAAGTTGTTATTACCAAACAACCTTGGACCACTGTCCAAGAAAAAGAAAAGATGAGCAGAAGCAGCCTCCAATAAACAATCCCAAACCCAGCCTTAGAAGACTACATTTGTGGTAATGTTGAAATACATAATATATAGGGGGAGAGCAGTCAAACAAATCCATCCAATATGGGAGTCGACTTAAGTATACTATAGGCTAACTCTAACATGAGAATAAAGATAGAAACTATTGGATGGAACTATTGGATGGCGTTATTCTTAACATCCTGCACTATTTTCTGGTCTCATTTTCATTCCTTGTTTATTATTTCTTTTCATTCAGAGGAAATACCCTATTGGAACTGGTCTACTTGCTTTGACACTATGGTTTTTGATTCATGGAAGTATAATCTCTCTTTTTAAATTCACTTGATAACTTAAGATTTCTATATTTTACCCAACTATTTTCTTCTTTGGATAATCTAAAGCTTTATATGTTATTTCAATTGATCTTTAGACTCTAGACTGAGACTTTCTAGCCTGAATTTATCCACAACAGAACAGACTGTATTATCATTAAAATATTTTATCTGATCATCCTTCTGAATTGTTGGGACTAATATTGTTCTTACTGCTGTTAGAGTTTCTCTAAAGAAATTCCTTCTCATTGAGTAGAAATTATTGTATGGGCCGGGTGCAGTGCACCTTTCCCCTCCCCGACCGTTGGATTGCATAGTGATGTGTGCATGCACACATCCCCATGGTAATTTAACGGTTGCCATGGGAAGGGTGCAGTGCGCGTCACATCCAATAATTTCTCCTCATTGAGATACTTGATATGGCTATCATATGAATGGTTCTTTTCCTTGTTTATCTACAGGCCAGATAGAGCTTTTCTCACATGTTCCTGTGCTGAAGAATTTTGTGGAGCATCTACAACGCAAGAACTTCAAAGTCTGTGTTGTCTATTTGCTTGATTCACAGGTTTTCTACGCATCATCCATGTGGCTTGTGAACTCTTTTTTCCTATGATTCTCCAAACATCATGCTGAATACTTATTTCATTACTCAGTTCATGACTGATGTTACCAAGTACATAAGTGGTTGCATGGCATCTCTTTCTGCGATGGTTCAGCTCGAACTACCTCATGTCAATATTCTTTCAAAAATGGACCTGGTGACAGATAAAAGGGGTCTTAAGAAGTGAGTTCTGTTTAGAACCATTGCAAATGTGAAGTCTTGCATGTATCTTATGTATCTCACTCTTTTCTTGATTTTTTTTGTAGTTACTTGAATCCTGAGGCACCTATTTTGCTGTCACAGTTGAATCAACATATGCCTCCTTCATTTGCAAAGTTGAATAAAGTTTTGGCAGAGTTGGTATTTTTTTTATCCACATTTGTCATATTTATTTGATTTTTTTACAATATTGAGTTACCTTGACTGTGTCCCTGATTATGCACCTATATAGTTTTCCTTTGCTTTTTCTTAACTGTAAGTGAGTGGGCTAAAGAAAAATAGTTTTCCTTTGCTTTTTCTTAACTGTAAGTGAGTGTTATTGTTGTGCTAAGTAATTTCCATAGTGTGGTTCTTTTGCACATATATAACAAATGTGGATAAACTATGACACTTTTAGAAGAATATCTTAAGTTTCTAAACATGGCCTAAAGTAATATACTTTGGACAAAGCGGAGTACAATCATGTTAGATCTCAACAGAGCACATTTATAATTATGGGCCAATTTGGTTCCCATTTAAAATGGAAAAAAGTTCCATTACAAATGGTAAATGGTGCCTCCCCGAGCATTGGCTTTTGACGTTTGCGGCCGTTTTTGTATGGCTAAAACGGAAAATGGTGGGAACCAAACCTATTTCTTTTTCTGTTCTGCCAAGTTGCCAGGCAAAATGACAAACGGTCCATTTCAAACGGGAACCAAACTATCCATATATCACATCCACAACTTGTCAGTTATACTAATATCCATACTCTATACAAACACCTCAAAACAATAGTCTCACTTAAAAGGATATTTTTTCAGACATTAAAATAAACCAACAGTTTTATATCAAAATCCGGTTTTGTCAAATTTCTTTTCCTTCCCGACTTCAAATCTGAAGTTGCATTAGATCCACAATGGTTCAAGTTATCAATCCATATCCAGTTAGGGCTTTACAAATTTGGGATATTACTTTTGCAGGAAATGTCAAATATTTTTGTTACAAAAACCAGACAGAATCAAGACCTAAGTGGAAAACAGTGAGCAATAAAAGGATGCACCACATAGAATATCTCGATATAAACATGTGGAAGAGAATTTTTTGGGAAAGAAAAAGATGAAAGAGAGGAAAGGAAGATTTTTACATTTGTTATACATTACCATGTCTTACTCTCTCTTTTTCCTGTTTTGTTTTGGGGAGAGAAGGAATACTGGGAAAAATTGATAGACAACTAAGGGCCCTGAATTGATATAATTCATGAGAAATGAGAACCATGAAATTGAAATTCTACTTCATGATCTTGGTTGGCATTTTTCAATTCAGTGAATCAAAATGCTAATTCCTTCCACACCATTTGGTTTGGTTGAGTTGGAGATACAATCATCTTTTGAATTTGAGAGATGGAAGTTACTTCCCCAAAATTCATGAGTAATTTAATTATTTTAGATGTAATTGACTTTTAAAGGAGCTGACGTTATCTTGGTTACACTGACAAGACGTTGGCATTTTTCAATTCAGTGAGTCAAAATGCTAATTCCTTCCACAGCATTTGGTTTGGTTGAGTTGGAGATACAATCATCTTTTGAATTTGAGAGATGGAAGTTACTCCCCAAAATTCATGAGTAGTTTAATTATTTTAGATGTAATTGACTTTTAAAAGAGTTGACGTTATCTTGGTTACACTGACAACAAGCTTATAAAAGACCCTGAATTAGCCATCAGGCAGCTTATGTGTGTGGTGAATTAAACATTTTCTCCATAAATAGAGAAATGTCTTTTACAAAACTTTGGGAAGAAATGCTACTGTTCTAGTGTAGAACATCAATGATTTATAAGTTCTAACCATAATCTGCAACAATTTACAAGAGAAAATAAAATAAAATAAAACAAAACTCCCACACCATTTTTGTTTAATTGCTCTCATGATTTAGGTGGCAAAAAAACATGCCTATAATCTTGATTTCAGATTACAGATAGTTACCTGTCCACAGATTTCTTGCATATTTTAGAGAGTATGTACTTCACATCTTTTAACCATTTATTCCTCTGATTTTTGCAATATGCGTATGCACATCTGTTTCATTTAGGTCGATGATTTCAATATGGTGAACTTTGTTCCCCTTGACTTGAGGAAAGAGAGCAGGTAAGCCTATTGTTACTTGGACCTTTTCAGATTTAATTAGATTTTTAGTTTCATGTTACATTTAATTGTGTTGTTGAATTTATTTTCTTTCATTTAAAGCAATTTTACTAAGAAAATTAAAGAATATAAATGATTACATTATGTAGGTGTGATGAAATAGTTAATTATAGAATTTGGAATTAGTATATTTATTATTCATCTGCAGACTCATTAAGGCTGAATGAAAACTTCAGTTAATACGGTACAGACTGTTAGCAGAATTGGACAAATAACATTATTCTATTGAACTTATGGACTATTTCTATTACCAATTTTGGATAATTCAAAACAAATAGATTTATTCTTTGCCTTGAAAAAAAAACTGGTTTGTTATTTTTGTTCAAATCAGATGGGTATATGCCTCCTTTACCTTGATTATGTAATAGAGATTTCAATCATTCAATGTGACAGAATTATCAAGGATCAAAATTCTGCTCTATCTGCGATATAGTATGCCTGAGTTTGGGATTGCTTATCGTGGCTGGTTCTGATTGTTTTCTTGAGATGTAGTCCCAAAAGCTGTTTGGTAACAGCAGCATATCAAAAACAATTTGAAAAGATATAAACGCAACAGAAATTCCAAAGCAGACATAAAACTGTAGGATAACTGACCCTATATATATCATGCCCAATTTTTCCAACTCTAGCCTTTAATCCTATCTGTGGCCCATCCAACATTGACACCCATACTCAAACATCGAAATGATTATGGGATTGTCTGCTCAGGCTTTTCTTTTTTCTTATTGGTCCTGGTTGGGCTGGTTTCAACTGAGTGTTCAAAGCTCAAGTAATAAGTTACGAACCTATCCTTCCACATGCTGGTCACTTTCGCTGCTTCGCAACTAAATCTGGTTAGAGATGGTAAGGTGCTCGGGAACCGAAGTCTAGAAATCATTTGGCACATCACTACATAAAGACGATATGTCTTATAGATGGCAACATATGGAGCGGACAAACAGCCCATCATTTATTTGTACACATTTTCTCTATCAGTTGCATCCTTATGCTCATGTTTAATCATTGAGGACATTTGTAAATCTCTACTATTATAAAGGGACTTGAAAATGGCTCAAGTGAGACCCGTCTAACCGTGTGTATGTACGTCATTGCCTAATTAAGAAAAAAAAAATCCTAATTAATTCATAGACCTTAACCGTATTATCTAACAAAAAATATATATCCAAAGTCATCAAAACATATATGTCACAAATCCTAATTAAAATATATTCAAATCATATTTAAACTATTTTATTATAATTTAAATTTCTCTCTAATTTTTTCAACAAGGTGAGGGATTTTTTTGGGTACCGATCATATTTGCCTAAAAACAAGGGATTTTTGATGAAAATTACTTGCTCACTTGAAGACTAGTGTAGAATAAAAAGAAGGAACATAGCCATGCTTGGACCCTTTGCTATTTGTCACTCTTAACCTCCCTTGAACACCTTAGCTCTTTCAGGAGATGGTGAAGAGCCATGAGTTAACCCACTTGGCCAAAGGGATAAGAATCTGTAACCCTTGTGTAAACCCTCCAAGAGAATTAACCCTCTTCGCCAAATTAGCTTGGTCTAGTGTTCGAAATAGATAGGTTGTCAATTATTTGCTGGTTGCTGAAATTTATACTCTCTTTTTTTTCTGTGAAAAGTTTTGATTTATCTTTTATTAATGCAGCATTCAATATGTTCTGTCATTAATTGACAACTGCATCCAATATGGAGAAGATGCTGATGTAAAGATTAGGGATTTTGATGAGCCTGAGGATGACTAGCAACTCGATGCAAATCTGTCATCGAGAAACACATGTTGAAGATTACTTTTGTCAATTAGTTTTTGAACATGACTTGTGCTTATCATGTCACTTGGACGTATAAACTCATCTAGCCCTACCGGGATTTGCATGCTGTACATACATAGATAACTTCTAAGTTTGCAACGATCTTTCCTTTGACCTATCTTTTATTTGTGAAATTGATTGGGCATTTACTTCAAGCAACGGAATTTGAAATAGCAATGCATTGTGATGGCACCGGTATTATTAGAAATGCAGCATGATTGTGCGGCATGATCTGTGTCAGCCTTGGATCCAGAGCCAAACTTCTTTCCCAAGAAGGCATATTGTCATTTGTCTTGTTAGTCTTTCAGCACATTAAATACCTGGCTGATTACATACAAAATTTATCATGTTCTTTAGCTCAACTATATTGCTTCTGAAGAACACCACACTCCAAAGAGACATATATAGGTCTGCATGTCACAAGGGAACGCTGTTCCTGCAAAATGCATTAACCTACTTTGTGTTCATGGATCTAGATATCGTTGCTAGAACAAGCCCTGATTTGCCTCCTGTAAACTTGTGAAAGGATGCTGCTACTATGAATACAAGAAGCATGTCCAAGATGGCACAAACTGTGCTTTGTTGCGTTGTGGCTATGGCTCGTCTTAGTAGCTTCACTAGCGGAGTGACAAATATAAAGTGGGAGTAACGATGTTGTTGACATAAAATGCAAGGCACCCACCGTGCATCCTGTCCCCAGTCTTTTGCCAAGATGTGAGTAGAAACTGTGCACTTGGAATTAGGTTTTCTAGCGTTGTGGTAAATCTTCATGGTCTCTAAGTCTGGTACATTGAATAGGTACAAGTCTTAAATGTGATGGATAATCGAACAAATACCAGAAATAAGTTTCCCACTAGGAACGTCTTACGTGATGGATAATCGAACAAAAAGAAACAAACGACAACAAGTACAATCATGAAGAAAACCGGATCCAACTTTCAGAACCACCAAATTACCATCCCAGGAAGTAGTCACTGGAATTCTACATACATGGAATTTCTTGATATATTACGAAGATCTTCCTATTATTTCAAGCAGTTCATAGTATAGTGTTACATCTTGTAGATGGCAATCCAGTGGGGGATCATACCACACAGACTAGTCCTCGTTGTCCCACAACTCAGATGCACTGCGGAATGGACCATCACTCTCGCTCACAAAAAGATCTTCTCCACTCAGCACTCTCCTCTAAACGAACAAAAGGAAGAGTTTCATCAAACACATAGCAAGCAAAATCCTATAAACAGAATAATTTAGTCACCTGGTCACTGATGCTACTCAAAATGCGGAAGTCCTCGTCTGGGATTGCCCATCCAAATACCTGTATGTTCTCTCTTATCCGATCAGCATTTGTCGACTTGGGAATGACACTGGTCCCTCTTTGTAATGCCCATTTCACCAGGATCTGACCTGGGCTTTTGTTGAGCTTATTAGCTACCTGGAGATCACATATAAGAGGTCCGAGTGGATAACTACTTCCACAGATGCTTCAACTAAAACTATATTCCTATGCAGAATAATAGGAGGTTAACCTTCAAAACAGATGGATCATGGATGAGGTCGCGACCATCACTCGAACCCAGTGGTGAATAAGCCTGTAAAAAAAATGGTAAGAAAAATCAACTTCCTTCCATGCTTTTGACTTGGCATTGGATCGGACCGAACATAACATGAGTATCTGCATCAAGAAAATTGAAATAGGTGTGTTGACCTTGGGTCATGATTTTACAACATACATCGTCAAAATATTAGAGTTTACTCCCAACTATATGAAACATTACAATCTGTAAACAATACATATATGAGAGTAACCAATTTGTGTCTCACTCGTATTGAAGTACTAAAAGTGTATCCCAATTGTTTCTGAAATACGTCAATCCTCTTGGGAGTTTAACATAACAATTTCCCATTCAGAAGAAAGATGATAAGAAAGTACTTACAGTCGCATGGATTCTGTTCTTCTTGCACACTTCCAGCACCTTATCATTCCTCCAACCTGGATGCATCTCCATCTGGTTCAATAGCAAGCACAGATCATTTGCACATTTTCCTCGCATGATCTTACATCAACAAAATGCTCTAATGGTGCCATTCATACTTGGCAAACTGAGGGCATAGTCTGTGCAATCTGCAACAGTTTATCCAACTTCTTAATAGTGAAATTACAGACCCCAATGTCTCTAACAACTCCATCCTTCACCAGCTTCTCCATTTCTCTCCACACCCCTTCCATGTCGAACTCCACTATATCGCCTGGGGCCTTTGTGCATCGTCTTTAAGACGAAACGGCCAGTGGATCTGCGATATTGGATTCTCGTTAGTTCTAATAGCAACTCTCAAAGTTAGTTTGGGGTTAATGTTGGATTAGATTCAGTACTCATACTAGCATATCACAAATTCACAAACCCACATGTTAGACAAAATCTGGAACAAACCTCGTAGCAGAAGAAGACTCACACAAGAAAGTATATTCGTCTAATTACACATATCACACGAAAAAACAAGCAAGAAATGCATTATGAATGATGATATCCTATTCAATTGGATTGCTATTTTTGTTGACCAATATGAAAATGCCGTTGTCCAAGTGTTTCAGCGAGAACAAAACTATCACAGACATGAATAGTTTCAGAGAGTGGCTATTAAGGGTATGATTGACTCTTGCATCAAGTTTATGAGGTCTAGATCACGGAGCCGCAAGTTACAATGGTTTATACATTAAAGTTTGAGAGCACAATCTCCTCTTTCTTGGAAAGGACACATTGTACTAGCATATCCATGTGCTAGTCATACAAGGACAAATTTTCAAGAAAAAATATGTTATACATGGGTTGATCTCTAGAGAGAAAGCTAGATACACTGGATATTCTCATTTTTGTCATTTAATTCTAGAAATAACGAAAAGAAACACGTCAAAAATTAATAATCGTGTGAAAACATACAAGTTCTATTATATTTCAGTGTCAAGACTATGAAAAAATACAATTTTTTATATTTCAAGTAATATTCGATCTCGAGTTTCTTCACTAGTTTCACCAAAACATACCTACAAATAAGATGAATAATATTTTTTTTCATCTTGATTTTTTTGTTTTGTTTTGGAAAATCTCTACCATGAAGAAGAAAAATAAGTGTGGTCGAAACTGCTGAATTTCTTGAGGCAGAATCAGTGTGTATGTTGTATTAATATGGCAATGTTCGTCATTAAGAAGTTTGCATACCAGATAAAGATCAAGATAATCTAGCTGCAGCTCCAGTAGTGTGTTATTCAAAGCCTTTCGAACTCTATCAGGCGACAATTCTGTGCACCTACAAACATTTGAATTAGACAGTTAATTAGGAAAATAACTATTATCAAATAAAAAAATTATATATTTGCGTCCAAGCTCTACAAATTTGAACTGAATTGAACTTCACTACTGCTATTTTAAATTGACAAAAGTCACAACCACATGCTGTAGTGCTATTAGGGTGTGTTTAGTTTGAGAGAAAGTAAGGCAAAGAAAAAGAAAATGAAAGAGAAAATAATGTTGTGTGGTTTGGTTAGAGAAAATGAGAAAGAAAAAGAAAGTGAAAGAAGAAAACAAAAATAAAGTTTCCTCAATCATTTTCTTACTAAAATGGTAGGATTCCTTTTTCTCCTCTCTCTCTCTCTCTCTCTCAAACAATTTTCATCTCCACTTTCTTTCCAAAGTTTATTATCAAACAAACAACCAAATATTTAATTGTCTTTGTCCATTCTCCTCTTTCTCTTTCTCACAAACCAAACACAGCCTAAATTAAAGAATAGAGAGTGACCAACACAGATTAAATATGTCTACAGAAAGAAATTCAGACGAAAGTGTGTCATGTTTGGCCAAATCTTCTATTGTCAAATGTTCCTACCAGATAACTAAGTTTAACCACAGGAAGTGTTACAGGGATAATAAAATACCATAGCTTGGAGGTGATGAATAAGTCCTTCCTGTCTACTCCTGCTTGCATAGCAGACTGAAGCCCTTGACCCACCTGACAGACATGAAAACATAAAGTTCAGTAGAAAATTTGGAACGGGTATTTCTAGAATATGAGCAACATGCTACTGATCTATATATACTGATATATATATATATATATATACCTCTTCTTCGATTCCATACTCTGCTGCAGTGTCGATATGCCTGTAACCTGCCTACAATCCGCAATATGACGTATTATGTAGGCAGGATGACTTAATTTGCACCCAATATATGAATGGCGTAAAGCCGCCAGAATAAACATAAAGCGAAATAATCCAATCGGACCCCAAGATAATTAGGACAATAATGGCGATATACACGACTCAGGCAAATAATACTCTTACTTAGATTACAGCCCAAATTTGTGACTCTAAATTATTATTCTAGTGTGATGTCCTTTGGTTATTTGAAAAACTAGAAGGTCTTTTCGCAAGCATATTATTCAGAGTACCCTGCTGCCCTTGCTCGTCCTTGAGTCTCCTTTGTTCTTCCCAGAATGGGTTGATTGTTATATATCAACTTCCCTTTGTACATATTGGAGATATTTTGAAGAGGCGTTATGACATCTGATTCTTTGGCATTAGATTCCTCAGCAATCCCTAAATGGAGCTCCTAATGCCTGATACTCCATGTTGTAACAGCCAAGGGAATCTCTAGCCTGGTTCAGAAGAGGCGCAACCTGCTGATCTACTTGCATGTTTATTGCCACTGCGCTAGTCTCCTCCCTTGTTGGCCTCGCATCCTTGGGATCTTGTCCATGATCATTCACGTGGGTGTAAGTTTGGATGTCCTCGTGAATCTCCTCGGACATTAGATCACAATCGGATGGCCTATCTATTGAGCCAGAAGTCTAGGTCTGGATTACTTGTCTCCTTGCTCCCAGTAATGGGTCTTGAAATCTGGATGTCCTCGTGAGCTGGGTGAGCATGAGACCCTCTATGTTCCGTCTCCATGATACTTTGTCCCTCCTCCTCACCCTTCGTCTGCCTCCGGACCCGAGTCTTTGTCATGTCCACCTTATAGGTTCCTATTCGTACTCAACCTCCTGCTAACATATCTGTCCCGAAGCTAGTCATTATCAATGACGGGAAGGTGCTTGAGGTGCCGCTCGGTGGCGGCAACGCAGTCGATGGCGAGGTCAATGACGCGAAGAGGCAGAAAATCTATAGAGGAGGGAGGAGGAGAGGCCGGAGAAAGGTGGGGGTGGGGGAGGAGCGGGGGAGGAAGGTGAAGAGGATGGACAGTCCTAGTAAAATTTGGACTAATTTGAGTAAAAAAAATTCCTAACTTAGGACGAATACTGGTTCAGCTCCGAGTCATTTTTGTAGTGTCTTTATCAAAGTTTAAATAACCGTGACATGAAAGCATTGCTAACTTTAGTATCCTAGTACATTTTGGAAGGTGTCATTTCAAATATGACACAAATTTTCGGGAGTGTCTAAATACACACTACCATACAAACTTGGCCGAAACTGACATGCATGCATGTGCGCGTACGGACGTACGGACCTGAGTGATAGCGGTGAAGACGGACTCGGCAGCAGCGTTATGGCCGGACTTCCACGTTCCGAGCCCGACAGCCGGCATGGTGTGTCTACTTACCAGCGTGAAAGACCTCTCCTCCTCCTGAGCTCTTAATGCCTGTGCCATCTTTTCTCCTTTTCTTGGTTGTTTGCCATTGCCAACCTGTCAGTAATAGTATTTGTACTGGGAAGAATGACACATGCTAGCTCTCCGTTCTTCCTGCTTCTTACACGTGTGGTTCTGTGTGACAAGTGTTCCGTTTCTTTTGAATCTGTACTGATGGTTATGGGCCGGATTACTTACTAAGAGCTGTGGATTGGGCTCGCCTGGTCCATTAATAATAAATAGAATGATCGTGTGCTTACAAGTACGATTGTACAGGGTCCAAAAAATCGAGGTCACAATTTTTTGTGTTGTGTGAAGGTGAAGTGTTTGAGATAGAGTCAACTTGTGAGTTGGCGACGGTTAGTTATCAAGTTTTGAAATTCTAGAATTGAAGAAAGATTGGACTGTTGGCTCTATGTCAAAAGGTGAAGATTTAGTTTGTAGTTGAATGATAGCTGCACCGGGTTGTGAAGTAGGCCTCAAAGAATATGACATCTCATGAGACAAATACTGTGTTGTGTGAGGTCATAGGCTCTGTAACCTTTCTGACCATGGAGATAACCCAGAAAAATACATCTAGTTGCACGAGGATCAAACTTGGTAAGCTTGGTGGAATGAGTGGATGTAAAGCATAAACAAACAAAAACTCGTAAATGAGAGTAATTTGGTGCCTTTTCAAATGGTGTCTTGCCTTGAAGAAGTGGTGTAGGTGTGCGATTGATGAGGTAAGCTGAGGTGAGTATGGCATTCCCCAAAAAATGTTTAGGTATATTGGCTTAAAAAAGGAGGGCTCGGACAACATTGAGTAAGATCCTGTGCTTGCGTTCAACGACACCATTTTGTTGTGGTGTGTTGACGCAACTAGTTTGATGAATAATCCCCTTTTGATGAATACAAAATTTTGAGTTTGAACTCGGGACCATTATCACTACGCACAACTTTGACCTTTGTATTGAATTGGTTCTCAACCATGTGAATGAAATGTTGGTTTTGCTTTGCTTGCAAAAGTTCAAATTCCTCTTCCTTTCTTTAGTCCCACATCGGATGCACCAAAGCCTTCTTGTATACATATATTAGTTTTTCTCCTTTGCTCTATTAAGTTGTTGTGTGGGGAACCCCTTGGGCCACACGCGCGCGCCGCCGCCGCCGCCCGGCCCGGCTCGGTTCGGCGCGCGTAACGGGTGCTGGTACGCACCGAATGCCGATCCGATTTCCTCTTCGGGTTCGGGCTGGGACCCTAAAATTTTTTTGCTCCTCTTAATTCTGTCATTTATTTTTCTGAACGTTGGAATTAATTTCTGAACGTTACGAATGTTTCCGAACCGTTATTGTGTCCAGGTTCATTATTCATTTTGTGTAACGGCTGAATTAATAGGAGAATTAATTCAGACCGTTACATATGAGTATTATATATTCGTCCATGTTTCTTTGTAATCTATTCAGAATTTTTCTTTACTCCAAACATCTGTCAACATTCTGTTCATTTCTCATCGTCTCCAAGCTCTGGGCAGAGCTAAGTCGTGGTCGTTCTCTCCAAGTCGTGTGCGGCAACGAGATACCGGTAGTGCGGGGGTTTTACCACTAGGAGCTCCGGGAACGTCTGCACACAGATCCCGAATAAACTCTTAGGGCAGTGCTTCGTGCACGACTTCCCCAGAGGCCGGTAACATTTGTTTAATTTTATTTTTTGTATTCTGAAATTTTAGTAAAAAGAAAAACAACAATATTTCTAACAATCTAAGAGTTTATTACATTTTAGTTAAATAGAACAATAGTAAGCAATTCTATATTTTAAATATATTCCGGTGCTAACTATTTCTGTTTTCACTGAAGAAAAATAAAACCGGTTGTTAAATTGCTACTTGCTACTTGTTGTGGATTATCAATAGTTGTTAACAAGTTTTGTAGTTAACAATTTATGCTATAGCCAAACAATTATTTTTATTACTGTAGCAAATTTGTTACTTGTAAAACTTGCAATCTAAGTAGCACTACTCATTTGGTACTTACCATTGCTCATTTGTTCTGTTGATTAGCACTACTTATTACTTGCTGGATGCTGGAGCAAACTCTTTTGCTTAATTACTGTTAATACAATTTGCTTCTCACTATTTGCTTCTAATTGATAGTTAATACTGTTTCTGTAGCAAATTCAAGTTAACAATAGTTACTGTATTTGTTCACAATAGTTACTGTAGCAAATTCAAGTTAACAGTAGAAAACTTCTACAAATTTCAATTTGTTTAATATTTACCATAGCAAATTTTTTATTATTTGTTTACTTATCAAGTTGCTGACTATTCTGTCAAATTACAAATTTGCTTAAAGTATTTTTAAAATTATTAGCACATTTGATAATTTTGTCAAATTGCAATTTTTATCACATATTCACTTAGTATTTTTGAAAGCAATCTAGGACCAAAAGAAAATAGTTTAGTAAAAGAAAAATTGCAAATAAAATCTTCAAATCTAAAGTTTCAAAGTAGAGACAAACTCGGGCACAAGCCGAAAGGGTCCTTCTGTCAACCGGGTGTAAATAACCCTAAGCGACACGGTACTTAAGAGTCTTCGGACCACCGCTAGCTGGGAACCGGCCCCTACAGCTAACCTGAGTTGATCAACACTTGAAAAACTAAAGATTTTAAGATTGATTAGCAAAGACCACCTAAACTATTATCTTGGACATTGTTATTAAATAAATTTATATTTTTCAGACTGCAATCATGACTGGTAAGGAGGAATCCTCTACTGCAAAACCTGCTAAGTTTGATGGCTCATACTTCAAGAGATGGCAGAGCCAAATAAAATTTTGGCTCACGACCTTAGGACTTATTTCTGCTATTGATGGGTCCACACCCATGACAAATGATTCTGATGAAACTGAGTCTGACATAGGAGTGTCCACCTCATCGAAACCAAAAACCCCAAAAGAGATAGACTTCCATTATTTTCATAGAATTCTAAGCGCATTATCTGGATCCTTGTATGATATATTTTTTGAATACAAGAGCGCTAAAGAACTGTGAAAAGCCTTGGAAGATGAATACGGCTGTGATGATGCCGGAATAGAAAGGTTTAATTCTTCAACCTTTAATAGGTATTTCATGGTAGATAACAAATCAATGAATGACCAACTCCATGAATTCCAAGAATACCTTAGACATATTCAAGCCAAAGGGACATCTTTCTCAAATGAACATAAAATAACATGCCTAATAGACAAGCTACCTCCCTCTTGGTCTGATATGGCTAAGGATCTTATCCATACACAAGGAGATCTTACCTACAATCAAGTCCTAAAGAAAATTAGAACCGAAGAACAAATTAGATTGAGGTCTAAGCCTAAGACTGAATCTAAAGCTAAGGTAAACCTTGTAGAAGGCCAAGGAAAACCCAAGTCTAATTTTCCTTATAAACCCAAAAAGAATTTCTTCAAGAAGAAGAAAAACTTTCAGCCTAACCACCACAACCATCATCACCAAAACCAAAAACCTAGAAACTTCAGTCAGACTCAGGATCAAAAGAGATTTTGTTTTGTGTGTGGTAAAATAAACCATATGGCCATCAACTGCTACCATAGGAAGAAGGAAGATGTCCATACCTCCTACAAAGGAAAGGGCTCAGTTAGACCAGAAGCGAACATGCTTCACAAAGGTTCTTCGAGTTCCTTCAGGTCTGTAAGCTTTCAACCCCTTATTAATCTCTCTTACCATTCTGATGATTGGTGGTTGGATTCTGGAGCTAATGTTCACGTTTCGTTTGATCGCTCCTGTTTTTCAAACTATCAGGAATCAAGTGGAGGAGGTGTGACCCTAGGAGATGGCTCAACGGCACAAATTATTGGAAGAGGAAAAGTTAACCTGAAGATGACATCAGAAAAAATCTTAACTCTTCATGATGTTCTTCATGTGTCGTCTGTCAGGAGAAACCTAGTTAGTGGATCCCTTCTTGTAGCCTCAGGATACAAAATTGTAATGGAGGCTAATAAAGTAGTTTTTTCTAAGCATGACTCCTTTATAGGAAAAGGCTTTGTAAAAGACGGTCTTTTCATTTTAAGTACAATGAATAAAATGTCTGATTATTCTCTCATTGTCTCCAATATAGAATCTTCAAATGTTTGGCATGGCAGACTAGGTCATGTGAACCTCGGTTCTATTAAAAGGATGATGACCTTAGATCTTATTCCCAAGACTCCAATAGATGACAAACACAAATGTGAGATTTGTGTTCAAGCCAAACACACTAGATTACCTTTCAAATCTGTAGAAAGGAATTCTGACCTTCTAGAACTTATCCATAGTGATGTATGTGACTCAAATAGGATTTTGACCAGAGGCGGTAGAAAATACTTTGTTACATTTATAGATGATTATTCAAAGTATTGTTATATCTACCTTCTAAAAACCAAAGATGAAGTTCTAGATAGATTTAAGGTCTACAAATCTGAAGCTGAGAATCAATTAGAAAGGAAGATTAAGATCCTTAGATCTGATCGTGGTGGAGAATATACCTCAAACGAAATGATTAACTTCTGTGAAGAACATGGAATAATTCATGAGGTAACAGCTCCTTATTCACCTCAGTCTAATGGAGTTGCTGAACGCAAGAACCGCACTCTGTTAGATATGGTGAATGCCATGCTTCTCAGCTCTGGTGCTCCTGATAACTTGTGGGGAGAAGCCCTTTTAACTGCCTGTTACATTCTTAATAGGATTCCTAGTAAGACAAAAGATAAGACTCCCTATGAGCTGTGGAAAGGTAGAGCACCTAGGATTAATTACCTTAGAATTTGGGGATGCCTTGCTAAAGTCAGAATTTTCGAACCTAAAAAGAGGAAGATTGGTCCCAAGACTGTAGACGCTGTTTTCATAGGATATGCCTTAGACAGCTATGCCAATAGATTTCTAGTGACCCACTCAGAAGTAAATGAAATCTCTAACAATACCATTATAGAGGCAAGAGATGCAGTTTACTTTAAAAATATATTTCCTTTTAAGGATAGAAGTTCAATCTCTTCCTCCATACCATCTACTAGTTCTCAAGTCCAAATACCTAGCTCTCAAACAGAACAAGACTTAGAACCAAGACGGAGTAAAAGGAATAGGATTGAGAAAAATTTAGGAGAAGGATTCTTCACTTTTTTGATAGAGGGTGATCCCTCAACTTATGAAGAAGCAATATCGTCTCCTGATGCTCCATTCTAGAAAGAAGCCATTAACAGTGAATACAACTCCATCATGGAGAATAACACTTGGTTTCTAACAGATCTACCTTTAGGGAATAAACCAATAGGTTGTAAGTGAATTTTCAAGAAGAAACTCAGAGCCGATGGTACTATAGAGAAATACAAAGCTAGATTAGTTGCTAAGGGTTTTACCCAGAAGAAAGGGTTAGATTATTTTGATACCTACTCTCTTGTAGCTAGGATCACATCCATTAGAACTCTCTTGGCCTTAGCGTCCATTCATGATATGCTAATCCATCAAATGGATGTAAAGACAACATTTTTGAATGGAGATCTAGAGGAAGAACTTTATATGGACCAACCTGAAGGTTTCATTGCTAAAGGTCAAGAAAAGAAAGTCTGCAGACTAGTAAAATCCCTCTATGGCTTGAAACAAGCTCCCAAACAATGGCACAACAAATTTGACAAAGTAATTTATGAATATGGTTTCTTGTCAAATGAGTATGACAAATGTATATACTCTAAAGGTACATGTAAAAGTTGTGTCATTTTATGCTTGTATGTAGATGACATTCTTATCCTAGGTTCATCACTGAAATTGATAAATATTACAAAGAACTATTTATCTAGCCAGTTTGATATGAAAGACCTAGGAGAAGCCAACTTAATTTTAGAAATGCAAGTGACCAAAGGCAAAGAGGGTTATACTCTATCTTTAGCACATTCAATTAAAAAAATGCTAAAAAGGTTTGAGTTATTTGATAAGAAACCTGTCCTTACTCTTTATGACAACAATATTGTACTGAAAAAGAATGAAGGACCACCTTTGGAACAACATAAATATTCACAGATGATAGGCTCCCTTATGTACATAACAAACAGGACAAGACATGATATTGCATTTGCTATTGGGAGACTAAGCAGATATACCAGTAACCCAAATCAGTCACATTGGACTGCCTTGGATAGGGTATTTAGATATCTAAAGGGCACCCTAGATTACAAACTTTATTTTACTAGGCACCCTGATATCATAGAAGGTTATTCAGATGCAAACTGGGTAACCGACTCACATGATATAAAATCTACTACTGGATATGTATTTACTCTAGGAGGAGCTGCAATCTCCTGGGGCTCTTGTAAGCAAACTATCATAGCTAGGAGTATAATGGACTCTGAAATGATAGCTTTAGATACAACTTGCACAGAAGCTGAATGGCTTAAAAATCTTATTATGCATATACCTGTTTCTCTTAGTCCTGTTCCTGCAATTTCTATAAATTGTGATAATAAATCTGTTATTGAACTACTAAAGCATGATTCTGTGAATGCTAAGATGAACAGGCACCTGCAGCTGCGCTTCAAGTCAATAAAAAGCCTACTAGGCAAATATGTGGTTCTTGACTATATAAAGTCAGAAAAGAATCTTGCAGATCACTTGACGAAGGGTCTGTCTAGGACTTTGATCCTAGAATCATCGAGGGGGATGGGGTTAAGCCCATAAGTTAGTCACCAGCAGTGGCAACCCAACCGAGTCTGACTGGAGATCCCAAGAAGCCGGTTCAATGGGTAGAAACAAGCTGAACTTAGGTGACTTTATGGAACACTGACTCGAGATTAAAAGTCTCATTAAAATAAAGCCCAAGCGGCTGTACATGTGTACAATGACTCCCCATCCCTATGGTGACAGTGTTCCTGTGTGATATGGTTAGGATGAGTTTAAACTTTTAATAGGTCCAAGCTGTAATGCTGGGTTGATTTATATCACCAACCATTAAGGACTTACCTATATGAGAGGTCGTGAAGGCCGCGACTATGGGACATGGCGATCTCAGACAACTCTCATGAATGTGGAAAGTGCGCATGGCCTTTTAATAGCGCCACCCGATAGACCAAGGACCTCTAGCGTACTATGTGTGCTATTTTTCTAAATCTGGTTCAAGAAGTCTGATTCAAGGCATAGTCCATCAAGCACTTCTTCAGATTAAGGCAATAGTTACTACGTGAGATTCAAGGCTGTAGTCCATCTCATCTATGCATAGTATTTTACTGCCCAGATGCTCTCTCTCTCTATTTTCTTCACTCTTATCTCTGATTCGGAACTTGACCTTTTGGGGAGGGGGGATTGTTGGTTTTGCTTTGCTTACAAAAGTTCAAATTCCTCTTCCTTTCTTTAGTCCCACATCGGATGCACCAAAGCCTTCTTGTATACATATATTAGTTTCTCTCCTTTGCTCTATTAAGTTGTTGTGTGGGGAACCCCTTGGGCCACATGCGCGCGCCGCCGCCGCCGCCCGGCCCGGCTCGGCTCGGTTCGGTTCGGTTCGGAACGCGTAACGGGTGCAGGTACGCGCCCACATCTGCGGGCGCCGAATGCCGATCCGATTTCCTCTTCGGGTTCGGGCTGGGACCCTAAAATTCTTTTTGCTCCTCTTAATTCTGTCATTTATTTTTCTGAACGTTGGAATTAATTTCTGAACGTTACGAATGTTTCCGAACCGTTATTGTGTCCAGGTTCATTATTTATTTTGTGTAACGGCTGAATTAATAGGAGAATTAATTCAGACCGTTACATATGAGTATTATATATTCGTCCATGTTTCTTTGTAATCTATTCAGAATTTTTCTTTACTCCAAACCTCTATCAACATTCTTTTCATTTCTCATCGTCTCCAAGCTCTGGGCAGAGCTAAGTCGTGGTCGTTCTCTCCAAGTCGTGTGCGGCAACGAGATACCGGTAGTGCGGGGGTTTTACCACTAGGAGCTTCGGGAACGTCTACACACAGATCCCGAATAAACTCTTAGGGCAGTGCTTCGTGCACGACTTTCCCAGAGGCCGGTAACATTTGTTTAATTTTATTTTTTGTATTCTGAAATTTTAGTAAAAAGGAAAACAACAATATTTCTAACATGAAATTGACTAGAAGGGTTCGTGTTTCTGACTTATGTTTCATCAGATATATCCAAGTACTCCTAGTATGATCATCAACTATGGTGAGAAAATATTTTGCACCAGAAAGTGAAGGCACATGGTAACCATCCCAAATATCAACATGTATCAAATCAAAATATGACTCACTTGAAATAGTACTTGAAGGAAAAGATAATCTGATTTGTTTGGCCAAAGGACAAATGGAACACTTGCTTGTATCACAAGATTTATTTGCAGAAAATAAAAATTAACAACATAGAAACCTTGTTGGAAGGATATCCAGGACGTTGATGCCAAAGACTAGAGGTGTGAGTGTGGATAGAATTACATGTTTCTTTCTTTATTTGGTCGAGCCAGTAGAGTCCCTCCTCAGTTCCCGTCCCAATCATCTTCCCCGATCGTTGGTTCTGTATGACACAAAATTGACTGAGAAAGATGGTGATGTAGAATGAATCCAATGCCAACTTACTAATAGAGATCAAGTTTAAATAGAAGAATGGCACACATTAGGCATTATGAAGAATGAAATTTGGAGAGAAAACAACTTTGCCAATATGAGTAACCTGAGCCGAGGTACCATCCGAAAGTTTGACAAAACGATTGTCAACCAGTTTCAAATAAGTGAGAAGGGAAGAACTAAAAACAATATGATCACTAGCACCACTGTCCAATATCCAAATATTTTCCTTGCCATTTTGAGGGAAGGAGAAAGCTTTGCTTGAGAGCGAGAAAGTTTTACTTGAGAGCTCTTTATATTCAACATTTTGGAAAGTGGGGGTAAGGGATCTCTTTTCTGCAACGGAAAAAAAAGTGGAGCAGATTTGACTCGGCGCAACCTAACGATACATCCAATACCAATGATCTGTGCCTACCGATACTCGGAATGATGCCAACTTGCTTAGCTGTAGAAGCCTTGTTCTTGCTCAATATGCTCATGATTTGTTGACATTTCTTTTGAGAAAAAGAGAAATTGGATGCAACCTCCCTTTTGTCACTCATGGAAGCCACATAGTTCCCCTTCGAACGTCCTGTCCTGCCTTTGCAAAAACTTTTCTTATTCTTTTGCGGCAGTACTCATATATGTGACCTTTCCAATTACAAAAGGTACATCTAAGATGTGCATGACAATTCTTGGTGCTATGATTTATTTTGGCTAATTTTATAGGCACTCTCAAATTTTCTTAGGACAATCCAAATTTTTATAACTTTTACTTAGGACAACTTAAAATTTACTCAGGACAGCCCAATCCTCCCAAACCTTTCCAAAGTCCTTCATTCTAAATTTTTTACTCTCTATTCAAATTCTCAAACCCTAACCCCAACCGCCGGAGGAGGAGGCGACGAGAGGCGGACGAGAAGGAGACGGAGGCTGGAGGAGGAGGCGGCGGCGGCAGGAGGCGGGGGAGGAGGCGGAGGCTGCTCGCCTCAGCTGCTGCTGTTGATGTTGGTGCTGCTGCTGCTGCCGCCTCCGTCGCCAACCCGCCATCGCCGCTGCCCTCCCCCACCCCCCCCCCCCTCCCCCGACAACATCCCTGCCGCCCTTCCCCCGCACCCCGCCTCTGCTGCTGTTGCTTCTTCTTCTTGTTCTTCTTGCATGGACTATCAAAAAATTGACAATCATTCCCATAAGAAGGACTATCAATTTTTTTTACAGTCATAATTATTTAGGATTGTCACAATGTTGACAGTCATTCTAATTGGAAGGTCTGTCAACATTGTGACAATCCTAGAAAAAAAATTTGTGCTAAAAAATAAAAGTCGTTGACATTTTATATGAGAATTTGGACTGCCCTCAAGTAAAAACAACTAGTGGCAAACTTGTAAAAAACTAAAAAAATTGGACTGTCCTAAGCAATATATGGAGTGCCTTTAGAATTAGTTTTTATATTTGGTTTCACCTTCTCCGGGATCAAGATCACAAATTGCTTTCTTCACAACAAAGGCAACAACTTCTCGTTGAGCCAATGCCTTTCCACTCGAAACTTCTGCTTATGTCTCATGGCAGAGCACCCGTGAATATGCCTTATTCAAGCTTGGTAGTGGATCCAACAAAAGTGTATTGCTACGAATCGTAGCATAAGAATCATTCAGACCCATCCGAAACTTCATTGTTTTCTGAGTTTCCATGTAAGCCTTGATTTCTTTTTTGGCTGCTTCACAGCTACAAGTAGGTATCTCACAAAGCACACTTTCTCATCCCAAGTTTGGTAGTGAATGAAGTCTCAGAACTATTGCCTTGTTCACAGTCATGAATCTCATTCTCTATATGAAATAGTTGAACAATATTCACATGAGAAAACCGCTTTTGTAATTCAAGTCGCATACCTCGAGCATTTTTGTAGTGAATAACATTGCCTCTTTTGACATTGATCCCAATAACTGTCTTGACAAGTGTGTTGCAGCGATTCCATTGTTGTTGTTCTTCAGCCTTGTCGTAAGTTGGCCTCAACGAATCCATTCTTATTCTTGATCATTAAGGCAATGCTCATGGATTGAACCCATGTGTTGTAGTTGTCTTCCATCAAAGGTTGTGATATAAGGATTGCGCCAGGCTAATCCGAATGATGGTGAAATAATGGATGATTGGAGTTTTCCCATGGATTTGGAGACTTTGAGAATATCAAAATTTTGCCATGCTCCACAAGCTTCTGATCTTCGTCGTCTGCCATAGACGTTTTGGTTGTGTATGTAGGAGGTGTTTGTGTTTCACAATATGGCTCTGATACCATAAAGAGAAACGAAATGATGAAGGAATTATTTTCTTAATATTCACATAATAAGATTACACATTTATACATCTCCTACACCTTAGATCCACATATATAGTCTAAGATTAAGCACAAATAAATGAAAAGCTAGCCAATTGACAATAAATGGAAAGCTAGCTAATTGACAATGAATGACAAAATTAATACAAATAAATTGACAACTAAATGTCCAAATCAATTTTCAAATATGGTGGGATCTTTTTCTTTAACATATACCCTAAAAAAAACTGACGAAACTATCCCCCCCTCCAGTAGCAGCGATGGCAGGGACGACAACAACATCAACGCACGACGGAGATCGGGGGGGGGGGGGGGGGGGGGGGGTGCTATGGGGGCGAGGGCAGGTGGGGGTTGGGGTGGGAGAAAAAAAGGAATAATATCGTCATTTTTTAGGGTATCAAATTGATACATGTCAATGTTTAGAGTACGAAGTTGAAAAATTGAAAAAATTGAGATAAATTAAAATTTAGCCAAAAAAATCGTGCATCTCCTGAGACATTTATTATTATTATTATTATTATTATTTAAGGTTCTTTTTGCTTGTTGTACATTGATATGTCATATGAAATTTTTTGTTTTGTTTGATACTAAGATATATTTATTATTATTATTATTATTATTATTATTATTATTATTTTAAGGTTGTTTTTTGTACATTGGCATGTCATATGAATTTTTTTGTTTTGTTTGATATGTGATTTCCGTCGGATTAGAACTAAATTTTTAATAAAGAATTCGAACCGTGTCTATCCTCACGAAAGCTTCTATCGTAACCAACATGTCACGACGTATGAAACTCAAATTCCTAGATTCATGTTAACCAAACATTGTGAGTCGGTCGAAAACATACCCGGTCCAAACCGAACCCTCGCAAAAAGAACCCATCGACCCTCCTCTCCCTCAAATCCTCATTCGAACTCCTCTCGCCTTCCCCACCAAAACCCTAACCCTAGAGTCGGGACGGACCGCCATGGAGGAGGAGGAGAAAATCGGACCCTTCCGGCGGACGTCGAGCCGGACGAAGAAGATAGCGGGGAAGATGGCCGCAGCCCTCGCCAGCACCGATAATCGAACCCAGGTCCACTCTCCACTCCCCCCCTCCTCCTCTCCTTGATTCGTAGAGGAACGATCCATATTCGTATTTTTAATATTTGAAATTAGGACATAAACCCTCATTTTGATTGCACATTCTTGTTGTAGCTGTTTGTATATAGAAGGAATTCGTTCACGCATGGCTGAAACTGAAGAAACTCTCAAGTAATTCGCAATTGGAACTGGAAAAAACTGGAACTTTCAACAGGGCTTCAACTTCTGGAATCAACTGAAGGCATCTTTAATAATAAGTAAAGTAATAAACATCTACTGAAATAATGCAATTTTAAAGCTAATTTGTAACTAAATACCCTAAAATTTCCTGGATTTGTAAGTTGCTACATAAACTATTAAAATTAGCAACTTGCTATCCTAAAGTATTATAAGTAGCAACTAAATATCATGAACTTACACCAATTTGCTACTTGCTACCTTGCGTTGGTAAGGTAGGATATCGTTAAGAAATATGAAAAATATGAAGGGTACCATCCAGTGGCGTAGTCAAAATTTTCGTACAGGGAACGCGATGCTTACTATTAAAATAACAATAAATTATAATAGTGTTGGTTTTTTCTAACTGTCATGTCAAACTTTGCATTAACCATAGTATCAGTACTTTCCAGTTCTTCAATAATCAACATGTCAGCTGATGACATCTAGGGTCAGGGACAGATTTTCTCGTCTTCCGTCCCGTTAACAATTTTTTCTGTACAGTATAAGCTTAAAAAATTATTTTTATTCCAAGATCTTATATATGGAGTGACAAGCTTGTAACTAAAAGATATATTAATGTCTTAATAATACCAATGGGTTGGACATATGGGTATAAATAATCGGACTTGGGGATTTAGCGGGACGGGAAATACTATACAGTCCCGAACCTGACCGGATTTTTTTTTTAATCCCCATCCACGTCCCGTCCCATTTTTAAATCTCCAAATCTGTCCCCGTTGGAGAAATAATCGGATCTCCGTCAGGTTCGAAAAAAATTGTTACCCCTAATGACATCGTCTAATACTTTGAAGTTAAGAAATACCTACAACTATCTAATTGTCTTATTTCATTTTCATTGTAAGTGAGCTAGAAAGTTTATATATATATATATATATATATATATATATATATATATATATATATATATATACACCTCAATAATAATAATAATAATAATAATAATAACTTAAAATTGGAGGGGGCACAACCGCGCCCCCTCAGCACTCTGTGGCTATGCCACTGGTACCATCGTGTTAACACGGCAATGAGGGTAACAAGTTGCAACTGTGGAAAAGTTCAAGGTATTTTAGTAAAAAAATCCGCCACATTAATCTGATCCTACATGCGGAACTAGCCTGAGCCTGACCTGACTTTGCAATAATGGGCTTGATCTTATCCTGGCTTCATTGCATCAACTTCCTTTGCTGATTTTGTTCTTGTTGTGATTTTTAGTGCTATTTTAAGTGCTGTTGATATTGCTGTTTATTGCTGATTTTCTCTGTATGCAACATGGAGAAATAGAGGCTTTGAGCTCTAATTCTGCTCATGCGGTGGGATATAAAGACATTTTTCTACAAGAAAGTTTCTAAACTATCAAGTCTGTAGCCATTTATTCTCTTGGAATTTCCTGAAGAGCCAAGAGAAAATTGAAGTATTTTTATATTAAACTAACCTATAGTTGGATCATAATGTTACTATGGACAACACAAACTTCATTTCTTTTGATTTTCAGACATTTTCTTTCAAGTTGAAAATATTTGCCCAGTGTGATCTCGAGAAGAAGTCATCGGAAAGATCTGAGTCTGAAAAGAGCGTTTCCTGGTGTAAAGATTATGTGGAAAACTTTTCTATTTGACCATCATAATAGAAGGATCTGACAATGAACAATCCATGCCATTCTTATCTCTACCATTTTCAAATGGATCGTTGACCTAATTCCTGACAAGGGCTGGATATTTCCAGCTTGCCTGCAGTTTGTGATGTGATCCCATTCCCAAATGTCCATAATTGAGAGGAGATATAGCTGAATTTGTCATCGTAGAAGCTAATTTGAATTAAATCTAGGGCTAGCAGAAGAGATTTGGGGAAGAAAAACTAGGGTTTATTGAGTAACAAGATTCAAAAGGGAAAAGTTGGTTACAAACTGGAACCATATTCTTGGATACACTTTTGGATACAGACTCCTTCTTTCCAGTGATACTTATACTAGTGTCAAACAAGACAAAGACGTTACTACCCCTGAATGACATCAATTCAGATTAACACTGAAGAGAATACCGGTCCAGACATGTTGTTCTGACACCAGTGTACAACAGAAGTTTGATACTCAAATGTAAATGGGTTAATCAGACAGTTAACATATGTACACATAGACTTCTAATACTCCCAGCATTCATGCATTCCTCTGCATCTCCAGTTAGGCTTAGTCACAGTAATAATGTTCAGTAGCAGTCACTTATTAGCTCAACAATTAAGTTCGTATCAGTTTGTCATGTAATATCCTACGAACTCAACATGACAAGTCTTGATTCTTCTATTAGAAGCCTACACGGCAATGTGATCAAGTGACTTCGTGAAACGATGACAATTCTAAAAGTGAAGCGAAAAATTAAAGTATAAGACACCTTTCTCATTGCTAATTTTCCTCCTCAGTGCTATGTTTAATTTCATTCCTATCAGGCAAGCTTAGTTGTGCCACTTTTTTCTTGTAGAAACCATTATTTTGACCTTAACTTCTTATGACATTTGAGGAAATGTGAAATTATTACACATATGGTTCATACATTTACTTTTCTAAGTTTTCTTCTTGGTTTGATCTAGTTTAATTTGAATCCAAAGAACTAAATCCCTATAGTGCATCCAACCGAGCCTCTTACGCTTGGAAAATACTTAAATCTAAATTGGCATAGTGAATACTAGTTCAATGGTAAGGGTTCAGATGATTGTCTGGAGTTTTTATTGTGTATTAATGTCATTTGCTTATCTTCTGTCAGTACAGGCAGCACTTGCACGACTAGAGGCTTTGGAAAATGATAATGCTGCAAGTGATGTAGTGGAAATTAATGATGATGGTGATGCTTCTCTAGATGATGACGATCAAGGTTCTTCACATTCCTTCTATCTTTCTAAGCATCAGAAATTGTCAATATGAAAAGTGCACTAATTGCAATTAATGTTGATATTTTAACTTCTAAGTGAGTATATATTGATTGCTGAAAATAAAGGTTTGAGGTAAACATTTCAACTGCGAAGCAGGCATGAAAGATATGAACAAATTGATATCCTCGTGCTTTTGGAGTTGGATATAATTAAGGCATGATGGTATTGTATCTTTGAGAAATAGTGTTTATAATCCAGGACTGATATAGATGAATACATTACTACTCTAGATATGGTATTTCAGTTTATGCCATGATATCTTACTTTTTAAATGGGTAAAATTTTGAGTCATTTACTGAATTTGAACAAGCATTTTCATGTTTTTGTACTTTCAGAGTTGGATGGATATGCCCAAGTCAACATTATGTGTAATGGATTCTACTATCTACATTTTCTTTTCTTTTTTCATAGATAAGATATTAGATTTTAGGTGCCACATGTTAATAAAAGATTCTCGGAGAAGATTGCATCGTGGCTACTTGGATCACTAATTAATCATAGTTTGCAGTATTGATACCGATACCGATACTGATACGGCCGATACCGATACGGTTTGGCATGTTCCTATCCTATACCGACCGATACCCGATATTGACCGATACTGACATTGGGGATATCTTTTTTGGACAATTCGACAACAAAAATTGAACGAAAAAGACCAATAAGCAAAGGTGTAAAAGCATAGTAAGCTTATAAAAGTATGTTAAAGAAGAAAACTTATCTATCACATATAAATTAATCGACAATGGTAACTTCTATTTCATTCAATTTGAAAACTACTAAGAAACAATGTTCGAAATACTTAACGTTATGCCTAAATGTATAAAATATATTTTCTAAAATGTTAATATTTTGTTAATAATTATTTGCTTTCCGATACCAAAAAAATCCGATACTTCGATCATAAACCGCCGAATCCGCCGATCCCGATATTCATAGGAATGGTCCAATACCGATACTGTGAACCTTGTAATTAATTCATGTAAAGGTGGTTTGTATCCTTTATCAGATGATCAAACCCCCCCCCCCCCCCCGTCTCTCTCTCTCTCTCTCTCTCTCTCTCTCTCTCTCTCTTTTCCACATCGGAAGCTGACTATTGAGTATTGATGGTGGCAAGCCTTGATTTTGTTCCAAACTTTATTGTCATTGACAGAGTAAATGAGATATAAAAAACAAAACGCCTGTCGAGATTATTGATGTCATAGATCGCTTTCAGTACTTGGATTGGCTTGAAACCTTGAAACTGAATTCAGCTTATTGTGAAAATATCAAGCTTAGCTGATTTGTACCCTTACCATGTTTTGTTGGCTTGATTGCCCTTCTAAACATGCAAGTCAAATCGGCATGTTGTGGTTGGATTGAACTTGAATTTAGATTTACCGAGGCATTTGCAAGATCATCTCATCATATTCTCAACTAATGTCCTTGACTTGATCTTGTTAACAAAAAAGAGCCAATATGTACCCCAGGCTTTCAATTGAGACTCTAGCTCAGCTTTCTTGGCTTAATATTGGAATTACCATTTGTTGGATTAAAGTTTCTAAAACACCATGCTACTGCATTGGACTTGCCTGTGATAATATTTTTTGACGATCTTCCTAACGATGTATATAATTTTTTATCACAATTTGAGAACAGTTGGAAAATCAAAGTAAGTTCATAGAAGGCTAGTGATTGTGGTGGTTCATAATCCTACAATCATAGAGTTAGATTCTTAGACAGCTTTATGCTTAGCCAATTTTGTTATGCAAAATTCCAGATACTCACAAACTATAGTATAAAAAGTGTTTAGGAAATTATGCAAATATTATCCCTCTTTTTAGTTTTTTTCCTGCTTATTCGCAAGTTCATAGAAGGCTAGTGATTGTGGTGGTTCATAATCCTACAATCATAGGGTTAGATTCTTAGACAGTTTATGCTTAGCCAATTTTGTTATGCAAAATTCCAGATACAAACTATAGTATAAAAAGTGTTTAGGAAATAATGCAAATATTATCCCTCTTGTTAATTTTTTTCCTGCTTATTCGCTCACTTCTCTAGTTATATTTTTCTCTTGTTTATTTTACTATTATGCACTTCCCTACCACTAGATTTCTTCCTGATGCTACAACCCCTGCATAGCTTCTTAATCCTACGTGAAATGTATGCAGCAGTTTCTTGTATACATACAAGACACTGTTCCTTAAAGTAGATTATTCATTGTAGAATTTCATTTTTCTGGTTTGTCTTATGGGCCACACCCAGTTTCTGCCTTTCATGTTCTAAATATCGCATCATCTTGTTGTCATTTCTGCAACAAAGATGGATCCCTTCTTTTTTATTTATGTTTCTGAAACTATTCCTTAAGTAAATTATTTATCTGTATAACTTCAATTTACTGGATTTGTGTTATGTGCAGCACTCAGCTTATGTTTTTCATTTTCTCAATATCGCACCATCTTGTTGTCATCTCCACAACTATTAGAGCCCTTCTCTACAAGCCTTGTAACAATAATTTATTTTGGTAGCCTCCTAATGGTAGTCTGAAAGTGTAGTTTCCATGCCAATTTAGCTACTGGGGTTACTGGTGATTTGAGAATCTTTCTGTTAGATCAGGTGCAGTTCAGCCATTTTTACAATACTTTAGCATTACATACTCTCACATAGGTTAACAGTCCATATCTAGTTATTTCAGATACATGATTAATACCTATAATCTGTGTGGTTAGTATTTTACGATACACAATATGTCTCTTACGGTATGATGTGATACAACCTCCAAATGATATGATTTGTTAGACAATAAGAGAGGCACAAGACATTTTTGTACCGTTTGATATGGTACATATCACCCAATAGTGTATCATCCTATAGGAAAATTATCAAGTCGACCTGAATTTATACTGGTTTAAGTCGACTTTAAGTGGTTTAGAAATTTATTACCTGAATTTATACTGGTTTAAGTCGACTTTAAGTGGTTTAGAAATTTATTTTAAATTACCCACCAATACAACTTTGAAACTCAGTTCCAAATATCCATATGATGTTTTAAAACTAGTCACAAGTGCTTTGTTCAATCTTCTCTTCCGAGTGAACTCCTTGGATGAGCGTCTCCTTTTTGGCATCCTTCATCAACTTCCAACATCTCTAACGAAGAGGGATGTTGGAAGAGGGATGTCATCTAGCATATATGGACACTAAAGCAACTCAGATAACTATATTTTAAAAGAAATTATTTTCTTTCTTTTTTAATTATCAGATTTTTTTTTGGGTTCAGTTTTCTCAATTGGGCTTTTTCATTTCCAGTTCCTAGGTTTCTACAAATTATATCTTCCACTAATATAATGCGGCTTAGAACCGGCTCCAAATTTGAGCCGTTTAAGCCGTATGTATATCATCAACCAATTAATTTAAATTTTTAAAAAAAATATAACTACCGTCTATGTTTTCTTTTCTCACGTAGTTGAGAAAAGAAATTAAAAAAAAACCAAAATATATAACAAATGATAAATATATTTAAAATTTAAATCATATTTAAACTAACTATATGGTATTATCAAATTAAAACATATAGAAAATTAAAAAAAATATTTATAACAAATTATAATTAAAATATATTCAAACCATATTTAAAATATTTTAATATAATCTAAAATATAATTTTAAAAAAAATAATAATATAGTTTTTTTTATACGTGCAACGCACGTGAACGTTACTAGTAGTGTATAGAAACTAGAATGTTTAAGATAATATTATTTGAATCAGTGTAGTCAAAGGCGCGCCTAAGGACTGTCCAGGCGAGGCGCATTTCATAATGCACGCCTTTCCATGAGGCGCAGAGTAGTTAAGGTGCGCCTTGAAAATATTGTAAATTTTTTTACACATGGACCAATTTTTTATTGTTTTTTTTATACTGTTTTTTACTATTTTTTTATAGTGTTTTGTATACTTTTTTATGCTCTTTTTATACTGTTGTTTTACTTTTTTTTTTATACGGTTTCTTCAAATTTTTTAATACTATTTTGTATATGAACATACTATTTTTTTACTATTTTGTATACTGTCCCTACAAATGAAATTCTCACTATCGTATCTGTACTTTTTTTTTTCTATTATTTTATTTTTTATACTATTCTAAAGTATACAGTTTTTTTTTACTGTTATTGCTTCTAGTAGTTCATATATATATATATATATATATATATATATATATATATATATATATGTATGCTTTTCAAGGATAATTCAAATTAACTATATATAACATTTTCATCTTTTGATGAAATCAAGTCCTGTTAATTTGAATTATCCTTGAAAAGCACTTGAAGAATATCTTAAAACTTTAATTCAAAAGGTACTCCTTATATATATATATATATATATATATATATATATATATATATATATATATTTGCGTCTCGTATCGCTCGGACGGGCCTTAAGTGCGCCACTTTGAGCCTTTGACTACCTTGATTTGAATGCCAACACAATGATTGCTAAGTTTAATTCTTATTGATGCAATGCTGCTATACTTATGAATAACACGAGTTATATTTTTTGCGCTTATTATTGACTTAATGGTGAAATTGCCACTAATGCTGGACAATGCTCCTTCTTATTGCTCAATTTGTAAATGTATCCACATATGTAGGGTATATCAGTTTCCAATCAAATTTTCTATGAAACAATGTATATTATGAATTTATGATACGGGACACAATAATTAAGTGAATTAATGCACGATAGGTATCTGGTTTTGACAATCTAGCCTATAATATGCTTGCAGTGTACATAAAGAAGCAGTCAAAGAATACCAAGCGCAAGACGAGACAGGCAAAAGCATTAGAGAATGCAAAGAAAGCTCCGAGGACATTCTTGGAGCTGATACATGAAGTAAGTCCATCTTCTCTTTGCTATATATCTTGCAAACTTCCGTAGTGACGGTTTAGGTTTTCCTTCTCATTATATTCTAGCAATGTTGGGATTAATAAGTACACTTCATGAATAAGGAAGCTACTCTCAGATTACATATGCTCTCCTGTCTTGTAACACATAACGATGAGAATTGTAGGTGAGCTTAAACAGGATTTAATCAGACAATCATGGGTAGTGATTCCATTAGGGCGTGCAAGTGGACTGGGTTAAGTAGGTCCTAGTATGACCAGATCCAGTTCGCATGAATCAAACCTCCATAGTTGGTGTTCAAATTCCTGGAGTACTAGATTTTGGTCCATGAGGACTATAGTATCCTTTATAGTGTGTTTGCTATAGCATGTGGACCCTGGCCTGCTAGAATTTTCATGCGTTCAGCTGAATGCTTCGTAGTACTTATTTTTCATGCGAAACAGTACTTTTTTTTTCATGTGAAACAGTCACCAATTTAGTTCGTATCATATCACTTGGAGACTTACACCTTCTACCATTCTGCCTAGACAAGTATGAGTCCTGCTATCCAAAATAACAAGTGGTACTGCATTGACAATTTTTGCATGAAGGAATGTCTTTGTAGAGATAAAATGTTAAAATGGTTAATGATTCATTAATTTCCCAGTAGTGCATGCTTTGCCTAGAGTGAGATTGATTTGGTGGAAACATTCATGAGACAGACACTTGGATAGCAAGTAATTGCATACGCAAGGGTGAAATGTCTCGCGATTGTGCCAAGTTCGTTTTCATTATACAGTAACAACGAATAATGCCATTTTCCACTACAATCATCTCAAGCAGTTCGTGAAGGAGTGTCACGACCCGCGTCCGGATGATCGGACACGAGTACGTGGGTACGTCCAGCATGTGCCGTAGTGTCGGCGGTAGAACGTTGTTTAGACCTCAATACGAATCATCCCTTAATACAAATCCAACAATATCAATAAGTACTCAATCACATCATGCTAAAGGAAAAAATGAATAAGGAAAGATAATTCTAAAATAATGTCACTAATTTATCCAAAGTTACCAGTTTAATCCATAAATGTTTATACAAGTCAAATAATGATCCGGAAACAAATCCGGTCGGTTAACTAAAACATAATACTAAACAGAGAATACTAGCCTAAATTTTTTCAAAGGTCAACTCACGGTTAATGGTACATCAAGACCGGTCTCAACTAGCATCATCATGCAGTCTAAGAATGTGGAGCACAACATCTCCTGGTCTCAACTAGCATCATCCTGCATTCCAAGAATGTGGAGCACAACATCTCCTAATATATCAACATCCAGCCAGGATTAGAGCAAGTACATCAATGAAAGCAGTTCTAATACATGCTAGAGACTATAAGACTGTAATAGGTATTTAATACATGAAAGACGGTAAATCAGAATCATTGCATGGCCTACATGTGATAAAACAAGTAATCACGAGAAATCTATGATCATAATAGCAAAGTATCGAAATGATAAAATGAAAGACTGTAAACACTCTTAAGTGATTCAAAATACTGCTTTCAATATGTGATCGGTAAGGGTATACGGCACATCATAACGATGGTTATCATTCATGTTATAATACGGCATAATCATGTGTGAAGTGCATGATTAGCTATCAGTCAAGTTGTGAAATAAGTAACATATGTTGATCACATATCTACTTAGTATTTTTTTCTTCCCCGACAAATACTCATGGATTCGAGTATGGATACAATGATTCTAAAAACATGAAAACATGAAACTAGATAAACTGGAGTAAGTCATCATGAACAACATGATCAATATATGTAAATACGTATCCTGGAGATGAATCCATATAATATCAATCCGTGTATCAAGCGTGAGAATCAAGTAAAGCTTAACTAGAACATGAAGTATAGAAACTATCAAGATACTTAAAATAATCAGAGAATGTACTCGTCTGATATCCCGTATCTGTGATATCTCAATGTCTCAAAAACTTATTTTAAAAAGAAGTATATCAATAGGTGTTTTGGTATCGTAAATAAACCTAATTACTAAGTTTAATTGGGTTTCTAGGTCAAGACTATACTAGTTAAGTTATGGTGGGTTTTACGTTTACTATTACCTACTAGTGAACTCACAAAAAGTATTTTAATACTAAAATATAGCTTATATAGTTCAAAGTAGCATATATAACTCATATATAGTATAGGTTATTATAACACTTATTATACTATATATAACACTTATCATATTCAATACCTAGATACCCGTTACCTTATATCATACCTTAGTATTTACCCTTTACCTTACCTAGGCACATACTCAAGGCATTTGTATCTCATGGATACCCTAATACCTTGACACTAACTAATACTCAAGTACTATTGGTATATTGATACCAAATTTAGATACTATCTCAAGTATCTTGAGATATCAAGATACTCAATTACCTTAATATTCCCATATCTCATGGTATCTTGAGATACCAAACTCAATATCTCTATATCTTAATATATGTTGAGATACCAACTTAGTATCCTAATATTTGAGATAGTCAAATACTCAAAAACTTGGTATCTCATACCTACACTAAACACTACTCATCAGAATACCAATTTTGGTATTTCTAACTCACCTATACACTTTACCTTTGAACACTCATTTAAACACTCAACCCCTCCCACTAACACTCATTTTACACACATACACACTCATACTCTCCATATATCACAAGATATATCACAAGATATATACAAATCTCTAAAAGGCGGATTTGGGCGGCGTCTAGGCGTCCATAGCCCGCCTAGGTTCGAGGGGAATCGACTGTCTGGACGGATCCGAAGGAAAAACGGTGTCAGGCGGCCATTAGAAGAGAAGTCCTAACATAGGAGAAGCAGCCGCCAGCTGGAGCCGATGCCAGAAGAGAAGCAGTCGACGCCAGTACTAGCCGCTGGCAGCCACTAGGTGTATTTCGTCGTCGTCTTCTTCTTCTTCTCTTCTTTACTTTACGTACTTAAACCAACTGGTGGCACAGTGAAGTGAGACTTGACTGAAACACTTCAAAGAAAGTGACCGAAAGATGCCACTTAAAGAAATATAAAAAAGTTAATAAAGGAAAATGTAAAAAGATGTCAGACTAAAGTGACTGAAAACATATTATATAAAAAGATGTCAAAATAAAGTAAGTGGGAGAGTTTTAATGGTGAGGGCAGCCGCTGGCAAAATGCAGTGTACAGTGAGTTCTCTGGATTTTTTTTCTGTCTTTTTCTTCTATTATTTTGTCTTCTTTTTCTTCTGCTGTTGTTTTTCTTTGACTAAAATACAGTGAAGTAAAAACATATTAATTTTTAGATTTTTTTTTATTTGTCGACGGCCTAGAATTAGGCAGCCGCATAGGCGCTAGGTGGTGGGTTGCCGTCCGCCTAACACCTAGCGCCTTTTACAACCTTGTACCAATCTCAAGTATATATATAATCCTCTAACATATGCATATACATAACCATATACATATACATAACTATATAGATATATACATTTCATCAACACAACCCTCTTGTGTATACACAACTAAAATAGGATACCAAACAAATGACACACCACTCCACATATATATATATATATGTGTGTGTGTGTGTGTGTGTGTGTGAGTTGCATATATATATATATATATATATATGTGTGTGTGTGTGTGTGTGTGTGAGTTGCATATATATATATATATATATATATATATATATATATATATCTTAACATAAGTCCTAATACCAACACTACATAAACACACAGAACACGAAACCTATAAAAACTTTTTATTTAGCCATGCGTTTCATGAATTTTCTTGACACAACTCTTAGAATATCTATTAGAACACAAGATATATTTATATTACATTTTAGAGACAAAAAGTTCCTTTGAAGAATTTGTACAAACACATTGTGCTCATAACACTACTAGCAACCCATGACATACTATTCCACCATGGAAACCTTCGATCTACAACATTAGGAAGGGCTCCCAATGTCAATCCACTCAAAATTGGACACAATGATAGGAAGTTGGACACCACACCACTTGCTTGTACTCCTCGCTAGCTTTACTTGAGCTCCCAAACTTTAGCTCCAACTTTGGTAGAAAGTTGAAGAAGAAATGAGTTGATTTGGAATGGTGGGGAAGGAATTCGGGTTATAAATTTTGGAGAAGATGAAGTGTTGTGGAGTGGAATGAAGGGAGGGGGGGGGGGGGGGGGGGTGTTGTTATCTCCTCTTAAGACTCCTTGATTTTTTTTTTAAGAGGTGGGGTGGTATTTACAAGTTTGCCCTTAGATCTTTCCACTAGACTTGATATTTTGGAAAAGATATCTAGATACTTTAGGAATATCTAGATAGTTAGGAAGTGGAAATATCTAGATATTTAGGAGTTAGAAATATCTAGATATTTAGGAATTGAAGATATTTAGAAATTTGGAAACTTCTAAAAGCTTCTAGAAACTAATCTCTAAGTCATGACTAACTAACTAATTTACTAATCCAATTACTAATTCGAAAGTTAACTAACAAATACAATTAGCAATAAAAATAGTTTTGACAAAAAATTACCCTCAAAATTTTGATTTTGGAAAAACGGAGGTTACAAGGAGTTTAAATGGACTGTCCATATATGAGATATGGACATCTTTGGATGTTGTTGTGCAATTTGTGTTGGATCTCACATACTGTCAAGTGGAAAGGCTGTGTGACTTTTTTGGTTTAAGAAAAGAAAAGTGGGTAAGCTCAGGCTGCTGCTTGAAAAATTTGGAAGGTTGACAACCTCCACATATTTTAAAGAATAAATAGCGAAAAGTACCTCCAAATTCCTGCACAATTGCATTTAAGCATCCTATACTTTATTATCTAGCAATTATATGCATCCAACTCAAAATTGGAATTTGAGTACCCTCCACCAAGTTGTAAACCATCCTCTCCAATAATCCTGTCTTTTGGTTCAGTATAATGATGCCACATATATTAAATTATTATTAAACATGATGGGGAACTAATGGAGGAAATGGTTGAATAGTCAAAGGCTTGCTAACTGATACTTTCTTGAAATGGGAGGTATGTTCGCCTTAGAAAGTAAAGTGCACACTTCTGCAATTTAGTTTATTCCAGTTCCAATACAAGTAGAGAGTCGATGAGCTCTTATTGGAAAAGGTTTGAGGTTGTGGCAGATAATTTCCATTTCACATCTGGGCCCTTTGAACATGAATATCATCTGGGATACTGGAACCAAAGCATTTGGTTTATCAATAAGCATCCCTTAAGATGTTTCCTCCTTCCTGACTGTGGCAATAGTGTATCAAACGAACTTCAATGAGACATTACTTTTAGGTTAAATGCAAGTGGAGTGGCAGGCGCTTTAATTAGGATGATCTGTGCTTTGCTTGCCATATATGTGAAATTAAGAGCACAACGATCTCTATGGTTGAGCAAAGAGCAGTAAAGGCATGAGGCATGCCCCTGCGTTGGGTGGCTGAGTTTCAGTCGAGGAGTCTTTTGCTCAAAGGAGACCCTGGAATGAGTCACATGGTTGGAGAGTAGATAGAGGGATACTGGCCCTGGGGGCAGATAGGAGATGGTTCAAAACATCAATCTACTTGCACTGCGAGTAGGGATGTAAAACGATTCAAACTGCTCGTGTTCGGCTCGGTCCAAGCTCGATTCAAAGCTCGTTCGAGGACTGTCGGTACCAAGCTCGATCGATTTTTTCAGTTCGAAGGGATGCTCGAATCGAGTTCGAACATAGGTTGTTCGACTCGGTCTTGTTCGCAAATGGGCTCGAGCTCGGCTCGGTTTCTCATATTAGGGCTTCCTCTAGTATATGTTATGTCTTTTTTCATGGTAGGGAACAAATTGTCTTAGGAATTTCAATTTTTTTTGGGTTCTTTATGTGATGGTAAATTTTTGATGTAAAGAGGCATAGTAATCAAATAAAAAGTTTTTTAAGACTTGTGAGCAACAATGGGATGGTTTATACAACATGTTTAATAGGGCTTTGGCTCGGGCTCGGATCGTGTTCGTTCGAGCTCGAGACCTAAATCGAGTTGAGCTCGATCCGTTCGAATCTCTAATTGAACCGAGTTCAAACATCATTTTTGAGCTCGAACTTAAGCTCGGCTCGAATCAAGCTCGTTCGATAGTTTAGTCGAACCGAGTTCGAACACTCTTTGTTCGAGCTCGTTCGTTCGATTTTCAGCCATAACTGCGAGTAGGATGGTATGACAAGGGAAGGAGGAGAAACCACGTCTTCAGTGAAGAAAATGTGCTAAAGGAGCGAGCTGTTGCGCGCAGCAATCAGCAACAGAATGGCTGCTACTATCATATAGAACCAGAGAGGGCCGCTATATACCCAAAAGATAATATTCTCTCTAGAGAATAAAGTCTCCAGTATACACTATAATTATGCTTACATATAAGGTACAATGGTGCTTGTTTATTCTGATAGCAGAATAAGTTACCACCATGAATGTATGCGTTGGTTGAGCCATGTGCATGGATAAGTTAGATGATTATACTACATAAGAACAAGTTTCAAAGGGGCTATTTGAAGAATACATGAAATTGAAGGAGCCTTCCAATTTTGCAGTATACCTACTCCAAACTAGACATGTATTGTAATGAGTCCTGAATGATAAGTGCCTCAAATTAGCTCTATTTGAGTTGCCATTTAGTCATATTCAAAGGATTTTATTCTATGATTGACTAGCCGTTGACAGCAAGATATTAGGGTTTTTTTTTCCGGTCAAAAAGTAGCTCAGAAACGTGGATTTGTCCTATGAAATCTAAAACTGTGTATTCCTAAAGAACACAGCTGAGAAAGGAATCAAAATTACATTAAGACACTTAATGTATGGCTTGGATCAGTCTAGCCCTAGAAAACAAGCAGTTAGGGCATGCAATTAGGTTAAATTGGACAAGCACCCAGCCTGGCCACTTGCACTCTCATTTTTACACAATATCCTGCCAGTTGCTTACATGATTGTCATATCCACGCTTTGTATGCATGTTGCTAATTGCTACCTTTGCACTAGGCAAATCTGGAAGCTCTGCCACCACATGTTCCAACCTACTGGAGGGCAGCTGTGGGCCCACCAAGTTCTACTTCTCGTCGCCATTTTTGCACAGTGTGTGGTTTTACCGCCAACTACACATGCGTGAGGTGTGGAGTACGATTTTGTTCATGTCGCTGCCAGGTTATTCACAATGATACACGATGTTTGAAGTTTGTAACCTGATACTTGGACTGGATACCAGTAAGCTTCCTCTTTCTGACCACCTATGCCTGCTGGACTGGTTGGAATAGGACTCAAAAAGTGCAGATCTGGCTTCTCTCCAGCCTGCAAATATAGGAGTATTAAACTTGTACTCTATGTGAATATAACCAGACTTATGTAGTGAAGGCTTGACTTTCTTTGTAAGATATTTATGTCAGCTGAGACCATTGTTGATGAGTGGCTTCTGGCGGTCAGCTCTTTTATGTTAACTTTGTATATTTGAAGCACAAACAGAGATTGTTGATGAGGATTCAGCTTCTTTTTGTCTATGCAAATTGCATTGTGTGCATGTGGTTACATGAGCATATATAAGCAGCAGCATGTACAAGTCCTTAATTTTAACTATTCTGTAACAGCAGATATCATAAAAATACAAAGCTGTTCTTTTTGGTATGAATGTAATAAGAGAATTGCAATTGCCAAGGAGGTTTTTACATTATGTATAGATTTTCAAGATGGATTACCAAAATTATTTTCTTCAATTTATTACATTTGAAAAAAATAAAATTTATAGCTTTCCTTATTAAGGATAATTTTGGTAACTCACTTTGAAATTTCTTGGAAATTCTATAAGTTTTCTTAGCAAAATTACAGTTCCCATGTAATAATTATAATACTGGATGAAATCAATTATTTGATTGAAGTAGGTTTACATGAGTAGTCTCACTCGTTTCGGGGTTGGTGGTTTAGATGGTTGTTCTTTTCTGAAGATTCTTGTCCAATACTCGGATTCTTTTGGTTCGCTAAATCTGCATAATCTAAATGCCAACTTTTGTGTAGTTTATTCTCAATTTGAAATCGTCTTTGTTGCTGCAATCAATCTTAATCTCATGATAAAGTGTACTTGCATTAAGCCATTACTTGAAGCGCCTCAATTGCAGACTTTCTTTCCCTTGTTCTCTTTTTTAAAGCATTGCCATTTTTTTTACTGGGTTTATTTCATAGTTAAAGAAGACGGAGTCTTGTAAAGTGATTAAAAGTAGTTCTTCCATGTTTGTTATAGGAGTCGAGAGATGGGCTAAGCTATCATTTTCTGTTCTAGATTACATAAATTCTACTGTATGTTGCGAAAGAAATGTATGAAGTTTTTTTTTTTTTTTTTACTTCTTGAATTATAAACCATTAACATGTGGTGCCAGTCACTTAAACTTGAGACTCTTGATACCATAAATAATTTTTTGCTGAATCAATTGCTTGCACAAGTACATGACCAATCTTTAAAACTCCAAAAAAAAAAAAAAAATCCCAATTCTTCTCATATGATGAGCCCTGACACTTGAACCAAAAATATGAAAACGAAAGAAAACACAGCAGAAACAGACTAATGTAGCAAAGCAATATTACTCCAAAATGGCGATTTGAGTTCGTCTAGCACAGGGGGAGGTCCTCTGGAGGCTCCTCCAAAGTCTGCAGCTCACCAACTCCGTCTTCCACCAGGAAAGCCATTGCCAGGCCCCAGGTGATGTGAACATCCAAATGGCAGTGCATCAGCCAGACCCCGGGGTTATCCGCGACGAACCGGATGACCGCCCAGCCGTTGACCGGCACCCCGACCGTGTTCCTCATCGGCGGGTCGACCAGATTGAACTTGGACGTTTCCTTCTTGGCGTCGAAGTTCCCGAACCCCTCGGCGAGGATGTAGAAGTCGTAGCCGTGTATATGGATCGGGTGGTTCTCGGCCGCGAAAATGTTGGTCCCTTGCAGCACCACCTGGACTACCGAGCCGTACTGCAACCTGTAGACCTTGGTCCCCTGTGCCGGCTGCCAGAGGCTGCGGCTGACGTTTCCGGTGTAGTCGAATTGGAGCCGTGGCGCCGAAGGGAAGTCGGCGCTGAACACCCCCTGCACGCCTTGGTGATGGGCTTGGAGGATGGAGTAGGTCTGGGGGAGGACGAAGGATACATTGTTCATGCTGGCGCCGAACCGGGTGTTGTTGGGCCCGCCGCATGTTTTCCCGTTGGGGCAGTTGAACAGGCCGAGGCCGACGGTGACGAAGAGGTCCTCGTCGACCGGGGACGGGACGTCGACCTTCTTCGGGCTCCTGAGCCCGGCGGTGAACGCGGCGGCGGAGTTCGTATCGTTGAAGGCCGGGAGGGTCGGGAGTGCCGGTGGGATGTTCGATCCGGGCTTGTTGGAGCAGCTGCAGACGTAGTCGAGGACGGCGGTGGCGGTGGTGTTGTCGAAGGGGACGCCCTGTGCGCTGGCGTAGGCGCGGGCGGCAATGTAGTACCGGGAAGGGGGCTGGTTGGTGTTGATGAGGACGTCGGTGGTCTGGCCGGGGCCGAGCATGATGACGTTGGTCGTGAAAGGCTTGGTGTAGGAGGCGTCGGCGGCGACCACGGTCATCGAGTGGCCCGCGATGGAGACGAAGAGCTCTGTATTGAGTGCAGCGTTGATGAACCTAAGGAGGTTGGTCTCCCCAGGTGCAACTGGAATAACGGTCGTGTCTTTGCTGGAGCAGCTGTAGAGGTCCCCGGGCTGGCCATTGATGGTGAAGGCATCGGATGTGTTTGGGGCTGCCCCGCTCTTTGTTGCCTGCCTCACCACATCGATCGGATTTGCATTCCACCATTCTCCTACAGATTAGATTATTATTAATTACTACTAAAATTTTATTCTTGCACATTAATTGAAGGAATGAGAGGAGGAGAGTGGGGAGAACTGTTTGTTACCGAGAATAACGGGAGCTTCTCTATTTGGTTTAGTGAATGGGTAGGAAGTGTTGTCCTTGGGGTGAATAATGAGAGCTCCGTAGACTGTAGCCCTGAGCCAGGAGCTGTGTGCGTGCCACCACAGGGTCCCCTCCTGCCCTTGGATGGTGAACCTGTACGTGTAGCTCCCTCCGGGCCTGATCGGACATTGAGTCACGAACTCGGGTCCATCAGCCCAACCGCTTCTCATCTGTCGAATTCCATGCCTAATATAATACAATACAATACAATACAACCAAGGAAGGTTAATATCATTACTTACAACTCAAAGGCACAATTAATGCTGAAGCGACTAAAGTAATAGTATATCAACAAGGGCAGTATTTTAGCTATTAAGGTTTTTTTTTTCCTTACCAAAGATCTCAGCTACTTGGATTCATCCAACCAAAGGTGGAACAATATAGGAACTGGGATGGACTCCAACCCAGCCTAGATCTTTTTTTTTTTAATCTTTTTTTTTTCTATAATTTTTTTTATATGAGTCGACTCACACTTAGTCCACCATAGCTCACTTCAGTCCATCCAGATATTGAATTTCTTAGTTCACCTTTGCATCCAACAGATGCCAAGATTTTGACTTTGAAGAATTCATGAAGTCAACTGGAAAATTTGGGATATACTGTCCTTTGTTATTGTTGTTATATTTGATTTTTGCGGTAATAAACAAGCAGCACAGCAGGAGCACAATCAACATCAAATATTTTCTCTTTTTTTTTTAATATATTTGTCGCCTTACTTAAAGCAAACGCAGTGAGTATTTAATTATAGTGTTCCATTAGCTTAAAATAAACTTATCTATAGTCTAAACTAAGAAGACCTATACATATCAAGTTGGAGACCTACTTAACAATAGAAGTAGGACTTGTGCCAACCAGCAAAAAGCTATACAGGAACCCTAAGTTATATATAAATTTAAACTGGTAGCGTATGTGATAATTATGATTTAGGTACTACAACACACAATGGCAATGCACCAACATGCACAAATGGGTTTGCATGCATCAACGTACGCACGTATATATCTTTGTATTCATATATAAAGAATGTACTTAGTATGTATGTGCATGTGCATGTACCAGTGGATGGTGACATTGTATTTGGCCTTGTTCTTGACGTTAACGATGAGAGTATCGCCATTGTTGACCTCAATGGTTGGCCCCGGGAACATCCCATTTACAGTGATGATGTTATGGGTGTTGCACAGCCTCTTCACTTGAGTTTCCTGGACCTGCAGCATGCACAAATCCAAACCAAACCAAACCAAACCAAAGCAAAGCATGCATTAATTATTGATCACACGGTACTACGTACGACTGCTAAAGAAATTAAGAACAATCGCGACGATATGTATATATATAGAGAGAGTGACATACAACAAAGTCATGGTAGTGGTCCTCAGCATTGATGTGAGAGAAGAGATCAAGCGAGAGGAGTACTAGAAGGAAGCAAGAGAGAGAGCACTTGATGGCATTATTGTTCCTAAGAGCCTCCATGTCTCTTGACCTTGTCACTTGTGAGGATATAATGCAATAGGGAGGGGAGAAGGGCTGCTTATATAGTGGGCAGAAGCATATGAAGAGGGTTGGCAGAGTAGGTTTTGATTTGTTGATACCGATCGAGTGTTTTGTGAATATAATATAATATAATACAAAATGGGTGGTAATTAGGGATTCTACTACAGCCTCCTCTCGTTCAACCCTGTAGGAGTTGTTGCACCAACTTGGCGCTCTTTTGCTAAATCAAGACCAAGTAATCTTCAAGAATTAATGCTTCTTCCTCACGGTTCCTTAAAGCATGCACAGGCACCTCTCTAACGACAACACATCATGATTGCCGTCGCCTGTCCGGAAAAGAAAAATCATATCATATATTACAACAGATGGATAATAGGATTATTTAGTTTTGGAGTCCCGTATCATATTCAAAATTTGTATTTATGTTTCTATATTGTTCAGAAGAGAGTTGCGTACCGTCCAAAATGGAGACATAAATATAAGTTTTAAAATATTATACAAGACCCTTGAACTAAACAGAAATATGTGAGGGTCGTGTGACTTGGTTACTTAGTTTTGCATAATAGGAATTGTGTGACTTGGATTATTTACTTTTGTCATAATCGAGAATGAGACTTGTGACACCGTTGTTTACTTCTATCCTGATCTAATCAGCCACCACTCAACCTTCCGGGACACTTGAGCTGCAAGCATTCAACAATTAATGCGACCGGTACAAGAGACATATGGCGATACACGATGTCCACAAAGTCGTCTCCATCGAAACTGCCGTCAGGAGGGTTGAGTGGATGCTGAGATGATCACGATATAAGTAAACAACAGTGTCACAAGTTACATCTCGATTGATCATGACAAAACTAAATAATTCAAGTCACACAACTCTCAATATGCAAAACTAAATAATGTACAACCATGCATCACATATTTTCGTTTAGTTTTAGGGTCAAAATTTGCATTTATGTTTTCATCTTGGACGATCAGCCAAATCAACCATTAGAACGAGACCAAATCTTCTATTCTAAATACGTAAATTTTTAATATTATACGAGATCCTAAAATTAAATAATGTGGGATAATATAATATGCATTCAATTCATTTCGATATCATGCATGGGAAGCGATGATTCCCGCTCATTTGACATTATCAAGCCCTCCAGTCAAAAACAATCCTTTTGTAGGCTTAAACAAAATATACTAATCCTTTAAACTTAGGTTTCATGGAAGACAGGTGAGGTCGGTTGGAGTTGTTAGAGGCGCGCAACATTTTCCCACAGTAGATACACTCTGACCAGTTCATTGACATACGCAACATAAGGAAGAAGTGGGAGCTCCTTCCATAAAAAAAATACTTCAAATTTATTCTTTTTGCTCATTTAAGGAGGAAATTCTACTCCAACCTACATCAATATTCAATAGACTGGATTCTAGAACCCCTAAAGGCTAGATTGTTCACACTGTATAAGTTAATTTATTAACACCCAAATAACTTCAGCAAAATTTAAAAGTATGGCAGAAATATTTTAAGCTCTAGAAGACTATTATGCAAATAACAACCGGATGCTTAGGTATGCCAAAAAGGTCAGGCCAAGTACTTTTCTCATCTGACCTTCTTCTGTTAGAGAAAATAAAACCTTGAGGTGGACCAATACTAGTGCAACTCCTATGGACTTCCATAGTCCACAACTTCACATTAAACCATGAGTTGCATTAGGTAACCATGTCCAACAATATGCAGGAAAAGTCTCCACCAGTTTTGGCTTTAGCTTTCTCTGTCAGATTCTCTGCTCATTATTACGGAGGAAAATTAAACTTTTGGTCGCTGAATGTTTGCAAAACTTAAGTTTTAGTCACATCTTGTGCATGCAAACATTCAGTGACAAAAAGTATAGTTTATCCATTATTCTGACGGTATGCAACGACCGTACAGAACCAGAAGCCAGGGTCGTTTCTGAGTATGTACAGGATGTGCGATCCCACAGGACCCAAAAAGTCAGAATGTCCCAAAAAACTATAAATTTCGGAGAGGACAAAACGGTAAAATTGGTGAATTTGTAGAATTCATGCTAGGTACTTCTCTGACTACATCAGGATGTCTTCTTTCTCTTTCCTTCAAGCATTCGTCCAATCACTAACAATTTGGTGAGTCTAGTGACCTATAACCTGGACCTGGCCCCGCCTAACAACTTGTTCCCCTACGCCACTTCCCCTCCCAATCAACATCAGGTCATGGTTATTGTGGTGCAAGTCTTGGATGTAATTAAACATGCATATCATCTCATTTCCCTCATCATTTTACTTGACTAAATCCTTTCTTAGCTTCTGATTGAAGGAAAAGTTAGGGGGGTGTATCAAGAGACACCAAGTCAAGGTACGTACCAGTGAGTGGCCACCATCCAAAACTTGACATGGAAGGAAGACACTGATCCAAAATTTAAGATTTGCTTGGTATCAACAGAATCATGTTAGGTGCATGATTATTTTTAGTAGGGTAGAAGGGATCATTTGACACTTTATAAGTGCCATTATAACTGTCGATTCAATTAATTAATGTGAAAAAAGTTTTTTATTTTCTCATGTGGCTGTTCCTTTCCTTCTCTAGCTATTCCTGTAGCAGCTCTTTATGTTTACCTAGAGAAATAAAGTGAAGAGCACTTGTAACTACTAGCAGTGACATGGTGATAGGCAGACAGTACCAAGGAGATCGATTCATGGATCTGCTGAGCCAGGCATCATATCTACACACAAGTTTCACTGTGCATTTATCAGCTGGAAACTAGGGGAAGAAAATGAGTGATCATGTATAATTTGATTTCCAAGAAAGCATGAGTTATCATATGAACAATTGCTTTGATATAACCGTGCCAATATGCTAGCTAGCTTTCTAAGATTCATAATCAAAAGGAGCAATTTCAGCAACACGTTTCAATTTTGTTCTTGATCTCCGTTATTGTGGGCGGATTCTGTAGGGTCACCCACGACCCCGACCTATTGTGGAGTCATGCTGAGCCTGCAGGTGGGTTGTCCTAAGCGTAGGGGTTGTCTAAACCCGAAGTCTTCTCTGACTTACCCCTCCATGGGCCGGCGCTGATATCCGCTCTACATGTTTTCCTTAGAAGGCAACCCCTCTAGGAGAAAGGAACACGATCAATGAATGAAACATGGTGTCGTGAATTGGCTTCACCGACACCGTGAAGGCAAGCATGCAAGGGCAGTACATGATAGAGCGATCAAGTTACAAAATAATGAAATGATGTTTAACAGAAAACATATACTTGGAAACCATATACCTTTTAGAGGTAAAAGATTTAAAAACAATAGTGATATATAACCGATCACACTTTAACAGAGAGTTCATAATGACTAAAACTTTCATCTACCTTTTAGAGGTAAAAGATTGTTCAACAGAAAAGGGGTTGACAATGATATCAATACTATTTGAGCCTTGATTATACCACTATGAATATTATTAAATTTGATCAAATTCAAATAAAACCATCTACGTGGAAACTAAGTTTAACCTATATTGGACAAATATGCCCATTTTCTTTAAACCCAATCCTGATTAGAATACCCTTTTCAACAACAATGTGAATTCTCGCACTACCATGCACTACCAAAATATGATGAAATAACGACGTTTTTAGCGACGTCATAATAAAACGTCGCTAATATTAAAGATTTCAACGACTCCAAAAATAAACGTCGCTATACGTCGCTGTTGGCGACATATAGCGACGTTTAGCGACAGTAATTAAGTTTTTTTTAAAGAATAGTAGCTATAAGCTTCTTTAAGGTTGCTAACCGTCGCTGAGTTTTTTAATTTAGCGACGTTTAGCGACGTATTTAGCGACGTTTATTTTTTCGATTTTTAGCAACATTTTTAGCGACGTCTATAATATTGCAAACTATTTTTATTAGCGACGTCATAAGTTGACGTCGCTAAACGTCGCTAAAATTTTAATATAAGTTTCGATTCCTCCATTCTGTCGAAGACTTCTCCCAAATTTTCAAAAACTCCCCCCTCTCCCCCCCTCTCCGGCGAAGTGCACCCTCCGATGTCCTCCACAGCCACCTACTCCGGCGTCCCTCTCCTCCTCATCCTCCTCCTCCTCCTCCTCCTCTAAGTAAACCCTAACTCTCTCTCTCTCTCTCTCTCTCTCTCTCTCTCTCTCTCTCTCTCACAGATGCTCACGACATGACAATGACACAGACACGACACACACACACTGACACAGACACGACACAGACTGTGAGAGAGGGTGTAAACCCTAACCCTAACCCGATCTCTCTCTCTCTCTCTCTCTCTCTCAGATGCACATGACATGACACAGACACAGACACGACACACACACAAACAGACACAGACACGACACAAACTGTCACAGAGGGTATAAACCCTAACCCTAACCTGATCTCTCTCTCTCTCTCTCTCTCACACACACACACACACACACACACACACACACACACACACACAGATGCACACGACATGACACTGACACAGACACGAGACACACACTGACACATACACAGATACGACACAGACTGTCACAGAGGGTGTAAACCCTAACCCTAACTCCCTCCCTCTCTCTCTCTCTCTCTCTCAGATGCACATGACATGACATTGACACGACACACACACACACTGACATAGACACGACACACACACACTGACATAGACACGACACACACACAGACACAGACACGACACAGACTGTCATAGAGGGTGTAAACCCTAACCCTAACCCGATCTCTCTCTCTCTCTCTCACAGATGCAGACACGACATGACACTGACACAAACACGACACACACACACTGACCATTCCCGACACAGACACTGTCACAGAGGGTGTAAACCCTAACCCTAACCCCCCTCTCTCTCTAACATATGTTTAATACTATATAATTAGTACATTACTTATACTATCATGACTTACTAACTTACAATAACTGCTACTAACTTAATATAACTGATACCAACTTAATATCAATACTAATGCTAGATGACACTAGACTAACTAGACAAACTTAGCTTACCCTAACTGATGTCTGATATTCTAACTTGATATCTAACTCAAATAACTAAAATCTAAACTTCACCCTAGATGATAATTACTAACTAGCATTCACTAATAATGCATCTAATTGATACATTCATCAGTCAGTGATACACACATAGTAGTACATAAACACAGTAGACTGAAAACTAATGCCGTCACTACTGATTTTCCTATAATATATACATCAATACCTTCCTACTGAAAGCACTAACCGAAGGTCCATTAGTGTACTACTGATACCAAACTAGACTGACATCAAGCCCTTAGTTGTAGTGTGATCAACTCGAGTGAATCTTACTCACAACTTATACCTATATCTATTCCTCACCTACACACAACCATAGTTGATACACATAAGATATATAGAGATTCCCCCAATCTTCTAATGCCTGTTGTGATACTCAAGTTTAAAATGCAACTTCAAATTGCTGCTGCCTAATGTCGCACCCTGCTTTGTACGATGGTGTGCACAGACCCTGTGAAGTCTGCCGTAACACTCATGTGCACATCAAATGTGCATTGTCGGGTCTGTGCAGATGGTGTGTGCAACAGCCTCTCCCCATCTCACTTCTCACGGTGTTGTTCCCCAAATCTGCTGTCAACATGACATATACTCCTATGGACAGGCACTCCCCTATAACCAGATGACTAATACTTAAAGCAGTACAAAAACCTTAACCCTAACCTTAACCCAAATCTATATTTAATGATGAGTATATATGCTAGGACTAGGAGTATCAGTGCATGTACTGTATTTAACGATGAGTATATACTTGAACGATGTCTATTCATTTTTGCAGAAGTATCTAAAAATGGATATGAATTACTATCTGCGTCATCGTTCGTGGATGTACAATCATCATCCTGATGACATGTGCGGTGTGCGGGATAAATTCATTGAGGATATACAACAGTTTCTGCAGTTTGCCAAGGCATTCCCTTAGTACATGGACGGTACCAAAATTAAGTGTCCGTGTATGAGATGTCGTAACTTGAAATATCATCTAGAAGTGAAAGTCACATATCATTTGTACTTGAAGGGTTTCACGCCGAATTACTATCAGTGGACCGCACATGGAGAACTTGTGTCTTTAGCATCGGAGTCGGAGCCTTATGTGGAGCCGTATATGGATGTCCACGACCACGCTGCTTACAACAACGGGTGGGTGAACATGGTTTTTGATACGGCAGAGCCTAGTTTCGATCCGGACAATCATGATGCAGCCGAGGAGGCACCGAATGCCGATGCTGCGAAGTTCATGGAGTTGCTGGAGAATGCAAGGACTCCATTATATCCTGGTTGTGAGGATCATTCACCGTTGGAGGTGGTTACAAGATTGTTGAGCATCAAGTCCGATTTTAACATGTCGCAAGAATGCTATAATCGACTGATGAATTTGATTATAGAGATCTTACCAGAGGGTGCAAAGGTGCCTAAAGACTTCTACCGATCTAAGAGGATGGTGAGATCACTCTGGATGAGATACGAGAAAATCGATGAATGTCGCAACGGGGGCATGTTGTACTACAAAGACAACAAGGATGAAGATGCATGCAGATTCTGTGGTGCTGATCGCTACAAGGCCACTAGAAGAGAAAAGTCTGTCGGTACAAATAAACCTACCGATTCGATGCACTACTTGCCTTTGACGCTGCGGTTACAGAGGTTGTTTATGGTAAAGGAGACTGCAGAAAACATGAGTTGGCACAAGCGAAAACAGATCGAAGGAGTATTGGATCATCCATCCGATGGAGAAGCATGGAAGCACTTTGATCGAGAGTATCCAGATTTTGCTTCAGATTCGCGTAATGTCAGATTGGGGCTCTCCTCCAACGATTTTACCCCATTCAGACTTTCGGGCTCCCAGTATTCATGTTGGCCTGTGATCGTCACTCCGTACAATTTATCGCCTTGTATGTGCATGAAGGCTCCGTATATGTTCCTAACCGTTATTATCCCGGGTCCGAACAATCTGAAGAGGAACATCGATGTATATTTACAGCCTTTGATAGATGAGTTGAATCAGCTGTGAAAAGTAGGTACCAACACGTACAATGTTTCTAGAAAGCAAAATTTTCAGATGAGAGCAGCACTTATGTGGACCATCAACGACTTTCTGGCCTATGGAATATTATCGGGATGGAGCACTCATGGTTGTCTCTCATGTTCGTATTGCATGGACCGCACTAAGGTTTTCTGTTTAAAATACGGAGGCAAACTGTGCTTCTTCGATTGTCATCGACAATTTCTGCCTAAGGATCATCCGTACCGGAGGAACATGAATGCTTTTCGTGCGGACGTTGTAGAGAAGGTCAATCTACCGCCAAGGTGGCCCGGATACACGATATGGAAAGAGGTAAAAGATTTACCAAGTGCTATTGAAGAGCCTGCTAAGGGGCACAAGTGTGACAGATTTGGTTGCACCCATAACTGGACGAAGAGGAGTATATTCTGGGATCGGCCATATTAGAGCACCAATCTGATCAGACATAACCTTGATGTCATACATATCGAGAATAATGTGTTTGATAACATAATTAATAATGTAATAGAGGTAAAGGAGAAGAAGAAAGACAATCCGAAGGCCATGTTGGACTTAGAAGAAATATGTAGACGTCCTGCGTTGCATTTGATAGAGGAGGGGAATGGAAAGTTAAAGCAGCCTAAGTCAATTTTCTCACTGGAGAAGGAGGATAAAGGGAGACTTTGTAGGTGAATTCAGGGTCTAAAATTTCCAGACAGGTACACGTCGAACTTGAGAAGATGCGTCGACCTCAAGGAGAATAAACTGGCGGGTATGAAGAGCCACGATTATCACGTATTCATGGAGAGGTTAATTCCGATTGCATTTCGGGAATTCTTACCGCAGGTCATTTGGGATCCATTGACAGAGCTCAGCATATTCTTTAGAGATCTTTGTTCTACTAAGTTGCTCGTCGATCGTCTAGAAAAGGAAGAGAAGGACATTGCGGTAACACTATGCAAGCTCGAGAAGTTATTTTCTCTTGGATTCTTCGACTCTATGGAGCATTTGCCAATTCATCTTTCCTATGAGGCACATGTAGGTGGTCCTGTTGGTTATCAGTGGATGTACTCCTTCGAGCGGCATCTGAATCACCTAAAGTGAAAGGTAAAAAAATAAGGCACGGGTTGAGGGCTCTATTTGTGAAGCTTATGTTCTCGAGGAGATTATAAACTTTTGCTTGACGTATTTCAAACCTCATATTGCTACTAATAGAACGAGAGCTTCGTAAAACGATAACGGATATCAGGAATCTAATGATGCAATATTGAAAGTATTTAATGCGTCCGAAAAACCTTCGGAGAAAATAAAGAAGAGATATTTGAATGACGATGAGCTAAGGGCTGCTCAGTGTATATATTACTTAATTACGACGAGGATGGAGTGGAGAAGCTAGAGGGGTAAGTAATTAATACGTCCACGTTTATGTCATCTCAATGTAATAGTATAAGCTGCTATTATGCTACTAATCAGCGGTTGCTTCGTTATTTTTAAGCACATAAAATGATGAGCTGAGGTCGGTTAGACCCTACATAACAGACGAAGAAGTAGAACAAGAAATAAGACACCATTTTCCTTCTTGGTTGAGCGCATATATAAGAAGCTTGATAATTACTTTTTCTGTATGCACTTGCACAATAAATAACTTACTATCGCTACTTTGGTATTTAGGTCGATCGTCTAATAACACCCGAGACTGAATCTATTAGAACTCTAGCCAAGGGACCAATTACTGCCGTCAAAATATGGCCAAGTTATTATGTGAATGGGTTTAGGTTCAAGTCAACAAATGCTCCGATCAGAGACAGCTTTCTGGATCTTGATTCCACGAAAAATAGTTGTTTGTGTATCAAATCTTTAAACTACAAAGATGTCGATCCAGACAATGATTTTTTTGGCATCTTACGAGAGATTGTGGAGTTGACATATAATTATGGCATAAAGCCTGCTAAAATCTTGCTATTCAAGTGTGAATGGTTTGATCCGATTCAAGATCAAGGTTGAAAAATTGACAAGCACGGTCTTGTGGATATAAACTACAAGCGTAGAGATTAAGGCTACGAACTATTTCTCCTATCAAGTCAGGCTCAGCTCGTGTAATTTCCAACTTATCCTAGACGGGGGACAGCGAGGTCGGATTGGTGGGCAGTATGCAAGGCTAAAGCTAGAAATACCTTTGACATTGACGAAATAGCTTATCAGGAGGACGCGCTACCTCTTGTAACAAATATTATAGATGTTGACTCAACGAAAGTTACTCATTACACGACTAATAATATAGAAGAGGAAGACGAAGACGAAGTAGATGAAAGTGAAGATGGGGAGGAAGAGGAAGAGGAGGACGAGGAAGGCGAACAAGATGAATTTTTTAAAGATGATTGAAAAATAAAATATTTTGCCCGAAGATATTTACTATATTTTGACTGTAGAATATAGTATTTTGACGAAGATATGTATTATATTTTGACTGCAGAATGTACTATCCATTTAGACTTATGACACCACTAGTTATTTACTGTGCAATTCTATTAATGCCGTGAGATATGCATAATATTGACTGTAGAATGTACTATCTATTTGTGTATTTTTTTATTCATCAGATATTGTTATCAAGTATGATAGGATGATGCGGAGCGTTCGGCAGGTCCCGAGATAGACGGAGTGCTCCGCCGGCACTGCCTACTGTTGCTTCTGGATCCTCGACGCCTAGTACTCCAATATATCGACCAGTAACATCTCTGACTGCGACGACGTTACGTGGCAGCACTCATGGGACGAGTAGTTCCAGGCCTGATAGTACTCCCTCGTCCAGCGTTCCTCCTACTCATAAAACAATGGAGACATATGAGCATATGGCGGAGGTTGAGCCGACGTCGTCCCAGCATCAGCTAGATCCTCCATGCGCACCTCCGGACGAGACAAGGACGAAGATTTGGGCCGACGGTACAAAGTAAGTCAATTAGATGGTTTTGAATCATATATATCGTGTATTTATTTATTCATCATATATTGAATTTTTCGATAAAAATAATTATCTCTGTATAGATATCGTCCCTCGTCGGTACAGAGACGCCTGGGCCACTTTCTGATGTACAACTATGGTGGCCCTTGGATCAACTACTCTGATGCTCCAGAGGAGAGAAAGCCGTTCTGGTTTGCGCACTTCAAGGTAAAATTTTGTTATATCAATCATCTAATTTATGCATATTATATAACTTACTAAATTACTTATTGTAGCAAACCTATTTTTATCTATCGCACCGGGCCGAGTTGATCGAGCAGATATTTTCTGCCGTTGTCGCCATGCTGATCCGTGATGCTCTAGATGACCAGAAGGCTCGTGATCGCGCAGAAAAATTAATCCAAGGTTGGATTACGCCTGAGCAGTGGACTGCGATAAGGGCTAGATTTGATGATCCGAAGTACAAGGAAAGGTCTGAGAAGGCCAAGGCGGCTAGGCAGAAGGCAACAAAGTGGTATGGTGGCTCAATTTCGATGACAGAATATTTTTGTCGTTTGGTATGTTTTTTATTTCAGATATATTATTTTAATGCAAGTACGATAAAATGGTAGTGGGATAAAATGTTTAATTTTAGTACTAAATAATATATTTTTAACAGGTACAGAGTGGTGAGGATGAAAACATGGTGACCGTCTTCCTGGTTACCCATCGAAAGGGTAAGAATCTCATTGATGAGAGGGCCTCGCAGACCTATGTAAGTATTACTTTACTTTGTGTTAATTTTAATATAACTTAGGCAATTATCGAGTATCCAAATTTTTCTAGGCCAAGTATCTTAGGCTGCGTGAGCGAGCGACTGCTAGTGCACCTACAGCGAGAGAGGCTGGCACTTTCTCGCAGCCCGCTCTAGCTCCATCGACGGATGAGCTGTGGGTGATCATCGCTGGTGGTCTCCAGAGGGGTACGTACTACGGTATGGATCCTATGGCGCCGTTGTTGCGACGCAGTCATCTAGGACCTCCACGGCAAGTGCGCATTCTCCACAGCCCTCGCAGTCATCGGCTCGAGTCCAGAAGACCGTTGATCGTCAGATTGTATCTCTCTGTGACGAGTTGTTGCGAAGGATGCAGGAGCAGCCCCTGTCCCAGCCGCAGGCAGACGATGTGTCACGATCCGTACCCGAAATTTGGGTACGAGTGCGTAGGTACGTCCAGCGTACGCCGCAGCATCGGCGGTAGAACGTTGTCTAGGTCATGATACTATCTAATCAATCTCACACGAATATCCAACTCCATAAGGAGACACAGATATTACAATATAATATGGAACACTCAATCACGAAAAATAAAGCACGATGAGATATCAAAAAAAATAAATTAAATATAAGACAAGTCTAAACAACAATAAATAGTCTAACCTGCAATCAGTAACATCCAATCTCCAAGTATGCTGGAAACAAGTCCTCTACGTCACAGTCTGAAAAAAATATCCAGTCAGGATTGGAGTGAAGTACAAGCACTAACAACAGTTCCATGTATATTGACAAAAACTATAATACAGTGTAAGAAAATACAAGATAGATATGAATACTGGCAATAAGAAATACTGGAATAATGAAGTACTGGAATAAAAGAGTACTGGAGCATATGTCATCATCAATGTACATCTAGCAATGAATAGAAATACAAGTGCATGCTAGAACAATGAACTAGAATATAAGTAAACGCTAGAACAATAACTAGATCATAAGGAATGCTAGATCAATATACTAGAGATACATGTCAAGAACATCTAACTAAGTGTATGAAACATCAACATATCATGTGATCGGCTTGGGACTGATCAGGCTTGTTACATATGATTAGCTATGATTCATGTAAGGTCAGGCTAACCATCCGGATAGCTATGATGCGAGCAATAGTCAGGCTAATCACATATAACAAGCTATGAGACATGTAATGGTCAGACTGCACCGACGTGAGGTATGGGTGAGCTATGATGCATGTAGAGTTGGGTATGATCACATAAGCTACTAATATTTCTCCGTTTCCCCAGCTAGCACGATGGATTCCAAATTACGACTCCTCGTGACAGGTCTCGATGATGCCAACTCGTGTAAACAACAGTGTCAGAATCATGTACGCTATACAACTAGAATTATAGAGATAATTAACATAATAAAAACTGTCAGAGAATGTACTCGCCTGTGGTCCTTAGCTGGCAATAACAATATCCGATTTTCGAGGTCTTGTCTGAAAATCCAACAATCCTATAGACATTATTAAATAATACAATATTGCATCAGACATCACACTAATATACAATCATAAATACATTGAACTCAGGGGCTACGATAGGTATGACATTGGTCAACTAGGGTCAAGTGTGAGTCTAATTGCGCGGGTGCCACGCCTGCAAATACTGTGCAATCAGGCAGTCAAGCTACACATATCTTGTCAGTACGTCAGTGTACACAAGGCAGACACTTACAATCACTCAGGGTCACATGGTCAATGTAGCTACGGGATATCCGTAACTAACACTAGGTCTCCTAGTACATCTATAAATATGCATATAGTCTTAACTAGCATATAACATTAATTATTTACAATTTATATATATACCAATTAAATACATATACAATATATATATGTGTATATATATACCAATGAATAATATACATATACCAATGTATACTAATTGAGTATATATACTATATATATATATATATATATATATATATATATATATATATATATATATATATATATATATATATATATACCAATTATATACCTATTAAACATATACTAGTGGAATACATATACTATACATACCAAATACATACATATACCTATTTGAATATATATACACATACGTACATAAAATCATGAAGGAGGGCAGGAACGAACCTGCGCACGGGCACGGGATCGACGATGATGGCGATGTTGATGATGACGATGATGACGATGGTGACGATGATGATAACGATGATGATAACGATGGCGATGGTGATGATGACGATGATAGATAAGGTGATGATGCTGATAATGGTGATGGTTATGATGATAATGAAGGTGTGATGATGATTAAGGTGGCTGCCGAAGGAGCTCAAGCGAGGCGGTCCGGCGAGGTGAGAGGAGAACGGGGTTGATGGAGGGTTGCTCGGGATGAAAACTGGTTATGGTCTGGGCTGTCGAGGAGGAGAGTCGACGAGGGAGGAGAGAAGAGGAGGTCGAGTGGTAGCCAGAGTGCTTAAGTCAAAGTTGAGGGCTGTGCAGGCGGTGCTCCGGCTGACAAGCGGAGGAAAGTCGTAGGGAGGTCGAGGAGAACAGGGAAGTCGAGCGGAGGAGGATGACTGGAGGGAGAGGAGGAGGTCTGGCCGGGTCGTACTCAGGGACGCTGGGTTCAGGCGGCGGAGGAGTCAGGCGGGTGGTCTGCTCGGCTGAGAAAGGTTGGATGGAGAGGGAGACTGCTCGGGGATCCGGCGGCTGCTCGTTCGTCGAGTTGGAGGACTCGGCGGGTTCAGTGGGAGGGTCGACAGGTGACTTCAGGCGAGGCTGAGCCGTCGTCGGGTTGGACAGGGAAGAACGGGGAGGAAGCAGAGTGGTCGTCAGCTTTAGGCGACGGGAGGAGGCTACTCCGACGGAAGAGAGCTCCGGCGAGGGGGACTGGCATGGAAAGGGATGAAGTCTAGGGTTCGGGTGTGGGGTTTTGGTGTAGGTGGAGGTGATGATATTTAATGGAGAGGTTGTTTGCATGTAGGAGAGAGATGGTTGATGTTGACCTCCTAGGAATTAGGGCCGACTGTACACCTTGGGATGGGGTTGCTTTAGGAAAAAGGTTTAAGGGATTATATATATATACATATAGGAAAGGGTGTTGTGTGGTGAGGATGGCTCCATTTAAATGGATGACCATGATTCCACATGGAGAAAAAAAATACAAACAAAAGGAGGAGAGAGAGAGAGAGGGTTGAACGGTCAAAGGGAGGGGTTGTTGGTTCTTCATTGGCTTTGACAAATAGTATGGTGACACATCATTGTAATTTTGCAATTAAGTCCCCAACAATTAGAAAATTGTACAGAAAGTGGGTTTTTGGATTTAATGAGGGAAACCACCATGTTTGGTGTGATATATTGGTTGAAAAGGGTGTTTGGTGTTTAGGATGAAGCTTGAGGGTGTGAATGAGGGTTTGGTTTGGTGTTGGGTCTAGTTTTGGGTCAAGTTGGGTCATTACATTAATTTAATTAAAATTAATATAAAAGGTGTTCTAAAATTAATTGGAAGTACATGGGATTAAAATTAGGTGGGACACAAGTATTATGGACGTAGAGGGCTCAGAATAGAATATTATCATAATTTGGGTTGCACAAAATGGGTCAAGATTGTGTCTCCAATTTTGATTGGAACGCACAAAGATACAAAGTTAAATTTTATATCGAATTAATATAGACGTTTGCGACAAATATTGTAGAACTAAAATATAGCATAAGAGAGCATAATTATAAGTTATACAAAGGTCAGAAAAGAAGGCAGGCATGTCTAGGACAAGGTTATGAAATTTGTTGAAAGGCAAAAGCTAGGGTAGCGCTCCAAATATCGAAGCAACGGTAAGGCGCAATAATTAAATAAAATCACGGTAATTAATTATAATCCTCAATATTTACTCCCGAATAATACAAATTAAAATTATAACCCTATAATCTGGTCAGAGGTTCAACTAGTGGGCTTCTAGGTCTAGTCTACTAACTCAAACATTAATGAACACTATACAATAATATATATATAAATACACATATCATGCAATTATTTAAATTAAATACACACAATACTTATAATATATAAAAAGACAAAAATATCCCTATTCTGGAGTGTGGTAGTGACACGATGCTACACTCATTGCACGATTTGATATGCTCGAGCGCAGCATCATAAAGCTCCGGGATATGACAACTGATCTTAGAGCGTCGACAGAGCACAGCGTGATGGAGCTGCAGGCATCACAGCTGTCCATGGGAGAGAGGCTAACGATGATGCATGTTTCAATGGTTCGTAGCAGTACGAAACTATCATCTACCATGGATTCATACAACCATCGACTAACAGAGTTGGAGTAGATACGTCCTTCTGGCGTGCCTTCATCGACACAGACTCCACCGACGTCACTGCCTTCTCCATCGACATCGGTGTCGATTTTACGGCAGCAATATGATATGTTCTTATCCCTAATGCGGGCCGGTGGTCATCCTCATGCAGATCCGCAGTAGTCCTAGTTAGGATAGTTTATTGATTGTTTGTGTTTCAGACCTATGATATTTGGTCATTTATGAATATTCTTTATTTTTGAGGCTTTCAGACTTTATTTCTTATATTCTTTACGACGAGGCTTTCAGACTCAGTTGTGTGGATATTTGTTGTATTCTTTACGACGAGATTTTCTCCTAACTCGGTTTGTAATCTCAATATTTTATTTTCTTCAAATTTTACTATATTATTCATATTAAATGTATGTTAATTTATCGGTGTTGAGTGTTCAACCTAAGGGGGTCTACGAACCCAGCAAATTCAACAGAGGGTTGCTCCGGGTCTATTTGTACAAATTATGAATTCATAAACTTCAGGAAGAATGGTTCAAAAATAATTCAATATTCATTTTTTTATTTTTTTACTGTACCTTTAGCGACATTTATAGCGACGTTTAGCGACGTTTATATACGTCGCTACAAACGTCGCTATACACGTCGCTATAAACGTCGCTAACCATCACAAATTTGCTAACATGGCAGTATTGCCAGGTCAATATAACGTCGCTAAATGAGTCGCACAACGTCGCTAAAAAGAAAAAACTTAGCGACATATTGCGACACACAATACGTCGCAAATTTAGCAACATTGCGTCGCTAAACGTCGCTAATATAGCGACACATTTACGTCGCTAGAAAACGTCGGTATAGCGATGTTTTACGACATTTTTTCGGTCAGCGACTAGCTTAAAGGTGACTTCATCGAAACGTCGCTACATACGTTGCTAAAATTATATAGCGATGTTTTTTGGCCATTTAGCGACGTTTTTTTAGATGTTGCTAATTTGACTTATTCTGGTAGTGATGGACAAATCATTGGATATAAAAAAAGCAGAAATACTACAAATTTAGACCATTTATTTTTCGAAGAAAGTAAAACTTTATTGAAGGAATACCAAAAATTACAAGACCATATCCCAACCCAGATCGCAAAAACTAATCATCAGGTATCATAGATTTGTATGTTAGCTTCTATGTTTTTTTGAGCAACATGTATAATAGATTTAAAAGAGAAAGTAATATTGATATACTGAGGGAGAGATCATCGAAGATACGCTGGTTTTGTTCCCTCCAAACATGCCCGACCACCGATCCCAAGAGAAAGTAGATCCGTCGATATTCCCCCTCTCCCTTTTCTTTTTGCGCTTAATTTGACTTCATTCGTGACAGAGCCAATATCTCTGTGCGGCGTAGTAGGAAGTTCGAATTTTATGTGCTGGGTGTTCCAAGTATCACAAACAAAATCACAGTCAAAGAAAATGTGATCCCCAGGCAGCATCTTATTTTTATTGCAGTCAACCCTAAACATGTTGATCAACCACAAATATAAATTCTTTTCGTAGGCATTAAAAGAATCAACAATCCAGGAGAGAGTTGAACTAGAAAAATGTCTACCATGTTGGGATCGAACACGTCCTACAAGAAAGACAGTTGAACGAGACAGAGGTTGGTTATCTCAAGTGGGTTGGCCTAAGTTTTTGGCCACGGGTCATCCCACACTCGAATGTCTTTACCATCACCGATAGACCAACTCAGTCCCTTCCTAACCACTTTTCTTGGCACATGGCTTTCTGTACAATTATGGCTTAATGTTTTTTCGATGTTGACTTAGTCATCCTAGCGCAGGTTCGTCTGTAAACAAACCTTCTCTCTCTCTTTTTTCTGCGGAACTGGATGCGGGTCTCGCTCGTCCCCTTATTCCGGACAGATATCGTGTCTGAGACTGACTGCAGTAAAAACTTAGGCGAATCTACCTGAGATTACCAACCCCTGTCTAACGAATACCAAACACAGATAAAGACAACGTATATGGCGGTGACTATATAATTTATATAACTCAGATAAAATTATAAGATTGACAAAACCAATGTTGAACTGTTTGCCCTAATAGGTTTACCTCCTCACCACATTCAAGAAGAAAAGAAAGATTATAATTGAAATTACTCACCAAATCTTGTAGCAATTAATTTTCCTGAACGGAGGCGACGATTCCTTGATCCGATCTCCTTTTCCTTCTGTCTTGGATGACGAGTCCTAAGAGTAAAGCACGGACTTTCTCTTAGATTTTCTGTGGACGAGCACCCAGAATCTCCAACTTTGTGATATATTCTTTGTGCCTCCACCCTTACCCATATAAATAGGATGAGAATCTCAGTTTAGATCATAGAGTTCCTAAATAGGAAATCCATTATCTAAAATAGGAAACATCAATTATGGACGTCCAAATATGGTCAAATTAAATATTTGATATAAATTTGAAATCTAATCAAATTAATATTTTTTTTAAATTATATCAAATCAAATATTTTATCATATTTAAGCTCCAAAATTTGCTCTTACCAATTCAGACTGGACCCAACATACTCCCCCTCTAGTCTGATGATAGGGTGTTGACCCCATGGCTTCTCAATTGGACTCTATGCCTATCGTTCTGCTACAGAGTTTCTGCTCCTGGCCTATGCCAATGATCTCTGATCCTCGAGATGTTTTGCATATTCTTTCATCTCCAGCTTCTCGATCATTACGTCAATGTTGGCTACCATGCATAGCACCTCCTACACCAATAGGATCCTGCCAACATCAATGATACGACCAAAATTAAAGTCTCTGATGATCAGCCTCACCATGAGTCATGGTTGCCATTCCCTGACTTGCATTTTCTACCGGAATGTACTACCGTTCCATTGAGCTTCTTCACTGTTGGTTGGCCCAACCAAGTGGATGGTACAATTCTCTCGAGACTCGGACTCATAAATTTGCTCACCTTCATGTCCGACACTGAAGCTCTCCCATACACATACATCCTCGAGCAGAACATCATGTACTATGTATGCCATCGATGACCCATAGCTCTCCCAAAATTGTGTGAACGAAGATGCACTTGCCTCAGATTGAGTTTGCTGCAAACCTTAATCTCCTTCCTGACTTTGAACTGCTGAAACCAATGTCACTCAGTGAAGCTTTAGCAAACCACCCATCACCAAAATCGGATTCGTGGAACGACCCCCACTTGGAGACCGACCATCTGTCATAGGACCGACAGACTGATCCTCAATCTTTGACTCTTCACCATTCGTCATTTTGTCTCGACGAACCGAATCCTCTATATCCTCAAAGTATCTCGAAGACCCTCCTCAGCAAGTTCCTGACGATCCACCTCCTTTCGAACATATCTCGAGCCTCCATCCGATGTCTGTGGCCTGCCTGTATATTTTAGTGGCTTGAGTCTGTATATGCCACAACATAAATCTCCTCGAGCCAGCTGTTGGGAACCCTTTGTAAGCATCCAATCTTTGTTCTCAAACAAACTACGACAATTATCATCTGCCAGCTTTTCTACCAAAATCAAGTTATAGCGTAAACTCAGTACATGTCGCACACCCTTGAGAACAAGCTCCTCACCAAGATCCATTATCAAGTGCACATCATCGATGCCTACAACTACAGCCGTCCCCATATTTCCCATCTTTACACGTCCAAACCTATCGTCGCGGTATGATATAAAGATCCTCCTATATGGAGTAGCGTGATACGTCCATGACCCAATCGTCGTCATAACACATGCCACAAGGTTCCTCTTCATCGGTTGTTGCGATAATGATATCTCTCACAGCCGTTAAATCCTCCTTATCATCCTTGTCTTTGGCCTTCTCATCTTTGAGATTCATGCAGTTCCTCTTGATATGATCCATTTAGCCACAGTGATAGCAGCCATCCTTGTAGTCCACATTCGCAAGATTCCAAGAACTCTCCCTTGTACTTGCATGTGACTTGGATCTTCTCTTTCCATAGGAAGCCACCAGAATGGACTCCTGCGATGATTCAACTTGCTTACGCCAGACCTCCTTATTTAATAAGCTACTTTTGACCACCTCCATTGTGACAACGCCATCAGGAGCGGGGTTGCTCATCGATACCACCAACTTCTTCCAGCTTTCTGGCAAAGAACTCAAAAGCAGAAGGGCCTGAAGCTCATCGTTAAACACCATCTTTATCGCAGACAACTGATTGATGATACCCTGAACCTCGTTCGGATGTTCTGCCATCGGGGCACCTTTCGTGTACTTTGAGTTGACGAGTTGGCGAATAAGAAACGCTTTGTTGCCAAATGTCTTCCTTTCTTATAACGAATGGTGTCACTACCAATTTTCTGGAGAGAATATTTTTGTCATTTTATAATAATTACAATAATTATATTGTTATATTCATATTTCAAATATTTAGTATTGTTGTAATATATATATATATATATATATATATATATATATATATATATATATATATATATATATATATATATGATGGTTGTTAGTTATCCCCTTAGTTAGACTAATTGTTAGTGAACCTAAGTGAACTCCAACTAGACTTGTCATGACCATTCGTGCAATCCATTTAGTTAGTCATGATTGACTAGTCAAAGAAGAGAGAATTAGTCAATAATCTCTTGTAATTAAATTAGAACATTTTTTAGTTAAACCCCTTTATTAGATAACTCTTCATGACAATTTGGAAGGCATTTTAGACATTGTGAAACAATAAACGCTAACCCTATAGGTGGTCGGCCCTAAAATGGAGGGAGAAGCCTCATTATTTCACACACACTTCATTTATTCCTCCCTAATTTAGTTCCTTCTCAAAATCCCTTCATCCCTCCACAAACTTTCACCAAACAAATCCCAATCTCTCTCATTTTTATCACCAAGGAGATATAGAAGCTTGAAGATTGCAAGAGACTAGAGGAAGAAGAGTTTTGCTAGGAGTTGGTGTTCATTTTTTTATTCTTGTGCACATTTGAAGGAACCACATTGGAAATCCATCTCCCAATATGTATGATTCAATTTCTCCTTGTCATTTCAATTCTAAAATGATATTAGACCTATAGGAACCCTTACATGGCTAAGGACTACCCATAGGAAGAATAACTAGGTTCATAGGAGGCCTATAGTGGAAGCTACATTGAGTTTTGTGTCTATTTAGAAAAAACTCTGAGTTGACACACCAAGTGTTTGATGGAATGCCTAATGTGTCATTCCCCCATTATTTTATATTGTATTTTCTATTTTGTAGTGTTGGTGTTGGGAAGAGTATCATATGTATACTAGTGTGTATCATGAGTATTCCATTTGTGCACTAAAGGTGTATGATAAAATAACTTATGAAGGGAATGATGTGTTGTAGTGTGTATATAAATATTAGTAATAATATTAGTGTTAGTGTATAAATATAAATAAATAATAAATAAATAATAAATAAATAATAAATAAATAAATAAATAAATAAATAAATAAATAAATAAATAAATAAATAAATATATATATATATATATATATAATATATATATGGGTGTAAATACATGTATATAGATATGTAGTGTATCTATGAGGGAGACTCGGGTATCAGATGTTAAGGGAGGACTATCTCAGTGTGACAGTGCACTGTGAGCACTGTCTGCTAGTCCACAACAGTAGTAACAACAAGAGATGGGGGAGAGGTCGGGCACTGTGTCAAGGAGGGAAACAAGTGTGTGTGTATGTGTTGAGATTATTATTATCATCTCTCTCTCTCTCTCTCTCTCTCTATATATATATATATATATATATATATATATATATATATATATATATATATATGAGATGTGTTTTAGTTATATTAGGGTGTATCATGATGGAGGATATGTGTGTACATGTATCAGATGGGGGTCGGGTACAATTTTTTTCCTTTGACTTCCCGGCATAACGCACAGGGCCTGACGTAACGTTCCAGACTTTTATGCACACTGAATTGCATGCCTTTGGGTCCACTGTCCCTCAACTTCCACCATTTATAAATGAAAAAAATAATACGCCCCCGTGGCTCGATCTACTGACCTTCTGCCACCCAGCCAGGGTCTTATACCTCTCCTCGATAACCACAAGAGTCACTCGAGTTCGACGGGGTCGGGTACGGTTGGGGGCAGCTATTGCAGTTGTTGCTTAGTGTGGTTGTGATAGTTCTTGTGGTTGGGAATGGAGTTAAGTGAAGGGTAAGTAGTATCAGCAAACAACAAGGGCAAGTAGCAGTTGAACATCAATATTGATTGTTGTTGTTGATAGTGTTATTGCCAGCACAGATGTTAATGGGAGAATGATACATTAGGCATTCCGTCAAGCACTTGGTGTGCCAACTCAGAGTTTTTTTCCAAATAGACACAAAATTCAATGTGGCTTCCACCATAGGCCTCTTATGAACCTAGTTATTCTTCCTATGGGTAGTCTTTAGCCATGTAAGGGTTCCTATAGGTCTAATATCATTTTAGAATTGAAACTCGGGTATCAGAGTTGGTGATGAGGGGTATCAGTGAACTATATGCACTGATTAACAATAGTAGCAGTAACCTTAAATAGCAACAGCAGGAGTATTCTGGAGTGGGATGCTCGGGTTAAGAAGCAACCTTCAGTTGCATTCCATACAGCAAGTCAGGGGGCTGTTGTGGTGTATTATAGTAGCAACTGATGAGACTCGAGCTCATAGTTAAGGTATGTTATCGGTATCCAGTTATGAGTAGTTGCCAAGTATAGTAGTATTGTCAAGTATCTAGGATAGGTATCATAACAAGGGTAGCAAGGGTAATTGTTAGGGTATTTATACACTAAAGTAAGGTAATGTTAGAAACACCAAGATATTTTTGGATATTAGGATACCAAGAAATTGGGGAAAACAAGGTTAGTATTGGTAGGTAATAGGGTATTGTTATACGGGTATCTCAAGTGCTTACATACTAGGTAATAGTAATATATATGTTTATGAGTTGTATATATAAGCTATTTACTGATATTAAATAAAATATATAAGTTATACTCAATACTTAGTGATATTAACTAGTATTGCTAATACCTTCAAGGTATGGACCTAGAAACCTAGGTAAAATCTAGTTTTGACTAGTTTAACTCTAAAAGTCAACCATTTAGGTAGTTTGGCCTACTTTGGCCTAGTTTGACTAGCGTGACCTAGATTTGACCTAAAAATCATCTTTTAACTCATTTAATCTTATTTATCACTTTATTATACCAAATGACATAATATTTCATATATAAGTCTGTGTGACACTAGTTCAGACATCGAGACACACTATTTATTCAGGACCACATGCGAGTACATTCTCTGATATTTTTTTTTATTTAATAGTCCCTATGTTACATGTATTTAGTATTGAGATATCTGATTCTTGACACGACGATTACATAGATTGGTATACGTGGATCCCCGTCATGAGATGTTCTTCTCCGTGATCACTTGATTATTACTTTGTGATTATGTATAGACTGTGATCAGTGTGCATGATATTACAGATCGTGCATAGTGATTATCGTGTTAGAACGTGTCATGATTTGGATCCGTGTACTAGTCGGGGGAAGAAAAAGTATTAGTGGATATGTGATCATACATAGCCCGTGTAGTAGTGCAGACCGTGACAACTAGCCAATCATGCACTTCACATATGGTTGAGCTAGTTCCCCTTTATTATAGACTGTGCTAGGCCCAAGCCGATCACATATCGTACTAATATTTTAAGACACTTATTGTTATAGTTGTCTTTTTTACTTCCAGTTCATATATTGATGATTCCTACCATATTGTTCTCAGTTATTTTCATTACCAGTCGTGATATTTTATTGTCGTGATGTTTACCATTCGGTGACAATTTATCATTTATTTTTATTGCTATTACAGTTTCATAATTTCTGTCATTTATTGGAACTGCTATTGGGTTGTACTTTGCCCCAATCCTAACTTGATATATTTTTCAGATGGTTATTTAGAGGATCAGTGTCCTACCTACCATGACCCACAAGATGGAGAGCCAGTCGAAGTAGCACCTTTAGCCCAGGATGATCTGGTGCCAGTTGTCGAGGAGGCTCACTTAGCTATACCAGACCCTTAGCTAGTATTATTTATTGCACTAAATATGTCTCCAGCTTAGATATTTGGCATGTTATTTATATTTAAGACTATCGTATTTATTGCTAGATTCTAGACTTGGATATTGTTATGACATATGATTTCCCTTCTTTTTATGATATCGTTCCATTATCTGCCTCTAGTTTATTCTGATTGAGTATTGATGCTATATATTCATCTTGTCCTCCTTATGGAGTTGAGTTACCATTGACAGGTTATATACATCATTGTGTGAGTTGTTAGATGGTATTATGGACCTTTACAGTATTCTACCGTCGATGTTGCGGCATAGGCTAAACGTACCTGTCACGTGCCGATCCCGAAGGTCCCGATAATGCCCCCGCCGGGCGCTAATCACCGCACCCCGGCGCTCCCACGGGACGTATATAGTTTGCCATCGAGGAGTGATACTGTCCGAGACTGGGGTTGTGCTCGCATAAGGCAACATCATTAAAGTTGTGGCTATCATCGAACCGATCGAGTACGTAGTGGAGGGACAGTGTTACAAACAGTAATCCATCTGAGTATACGTGGAAAAGCTCAAGGCACAAGATTCTCTGAATACAATGGCATCGTTCTATACATTATGTCCCTCTATACAAAAGTAGCTCAAAATATCTCGATATGGCTCATGGCATGGACACCTGATTTCCAGGTCCTGGGGATAAGGTACGGCTATTACTTCCTTGGACGATCTAACACCTGCGAACAAGCAAACTATTGGTGGGTCAGCACTTTAGAGAAAGTACTGGTGAGTATAAAATCAAAGAACAGAAGCAACATTCACTAAAACTAACATTAAATAATTATGTTATAAAATATTACAATACTAGTAATCTTTCTCATTTTACCTAAGTTCGTTACATGCAGTACTGGAGCGGAGTCATATTACTTCTTTTGGAAACACCATTGAAATCAGATTTCAGTTCAATACAACCAAGCATATAAGGCAAGAAGTTCAAGCATGATGTACCAATCAGGGTGTGCGCAGCGTGTCTCGTGAGCTATACTCAAAGATTCTAGGGACAAAGCAGCATCTAGTAGACTATCATTCTTTATACTAAAAGGCGATCAACATATTCAAGCAAGCATGCAAGTTTATGTGCGATGAAAGACAATAAGAAAAATAACATATCACTTATTCTGTGGATCTTATGCCTCGCCGAATGGTTATCCCTACAGCAGACATACAAGTTAGCATCAATTTGCATATATAAACAAGGTTCTCTTTCATGTCTGTCTCTGCATCAAATAATTAGGTATGTAAGAAAGCTAGCCTAGCATGCGCCCTAACTACCTAAAATGTAGCTATCTCCATGAACTAGCTAACTTCTATAACTTAAAATCTTCCAAACATAAGCGCCGCCTCCTATCTAATAGTCATACCCTCAAGGTACACTATTAGTCTCACCCTATCAGTAGCCCCCATCCACCATTCTAATAGCCACAACCCGAGTTCATGGCGCACTATTAGTCTCCCATCTAGTCGATAACAAGCATATCACAAGCATAACACAACGTGACAATACAAGCTTTCAATCCATCTATCTCTTATCTAATAGTCGTACCCCTCTAGATCCCGTAGGACCGGAACATCAGGGCGGACTACTAGTCTCTTCTCTAACAAGACAAGACATAAATCTTTGTAACAATACAAGCATACATCAATCTAGCTTTTGTATCCAAGACAAGCAATTATATAAACGACGACAAGCAAACATATGAACGATCTATAATTTAAGCAAGCATGGCACATGTCTTCTATCTCTTCAAGTTAGCATTCAATTCTACTCTTTCCTTAGCATGGCAAGGTTCGTTCGATAGCGGTATCAGTGTAACTAACATGCAATATTTATTTCTATACTTAGCATGGCAATGGTTCTATCTCTTTTTAGGCAAGCATATAAGTTCTCTTATTAGGCAGGCAGGTTCTCGTTCTACCATTCTCAATGCGAACATTATCTTATTAAGCAAACAAGCATTACAAAAACTCAGATTCATTATTAAGGCGTGTAAGAATTGGAGAATGAAGTTCTGCCCACTCACCTAGATCAGTCGTCTTGTGTTTCAATCGAAAAACTCTTCGAGAAGGCTTTTGCTCGAGCCAGCAAAGTGATATCTCTTGTACATAGTGCCAACACGGAGCCGGATACTACATACTTACCCACCAAGAAAAAGTTTTGTCCTCGAAACTTCAAGGAGAAACTTTCGATATCTTGAGCAGCGATAGTCCTTATCCCTCACTATCCTCAATCGAAAACACTAGTAATCAAGAAGCATGAAATCACAACTCTCAAGCAATAAAACAAATCCAGAAAACTTTTGCGCGCAACTTTGAGAATATTTATGGACTTATTGTATGGAACACTTAACTCAGCAACGATATCAATGGGCAAGGAGTCGTCATATAAGAAAAATAACGAAAAGAGGCAACGACCAGAGAATCGAGTTGCTCTGATACCAATCTGTCACGTCCCAATCCCGAAGGTCCCGACAACGTCCCTGCCGGGCGCGAATCACTGCGCCCCGGCGCTCCCTGTCACGCCCCGGCCCCGCCCGGGCCGCCGCTCCGCCCTGCCCGGCCCCGTGCGGCCGGAATTCAACGAACCGGGCACGAATCACCGTGCCTCGACGCGCCGGACGCGAATCACCGCGCCCGTCCCGCGGTGCGAGGGAGGAAGGGAGCCAAGCCAATGGCCCGTTCGAGCTTTCGGGGGACGTGATGCCGCACGGGCCTGGGGTTGCTCCCGTGCAAGGCCAATCGTTTAAGTTGATAGTTGGCTATCATCGCATCAATCGAGTAAGCAGCGGAAAGGGACTTGTTGCAATGCAATGCATTAGCCAACTGAGTGTTCGGGACAATCGAGGCAACTTGGGTTTTCTTTAGCAAAGGCACACGTTCGTTCCATACATTATGCCCCCTTATACGATAGCATTCTCGGGGCAACAATCGAAACCAGGATTCCGGGTCTTTGGGACTGTGGCACGCCTATCGCTTCCTCGGACGATCCAGTACCTGCGAACAAGTAAACTGTTGGTGGGTCAGCACTTTATACAAGTACTGGTGAGATAAATCAACTGAACAGAAACAAGCATTCACTCAAACAGGCACTAAGTAATCATGTTATAAAATATTACATTACTAGTGATCTTTCTAGTTTTACCTAGGTTCGTTTCATGCAGTTCTAGCAGAGTCGATTTACTTGTTTAGAAACATGTTTGGAAACAGAGTTTCATATTGAATATGCAAGCAAGCAAACCGTTCATGTTCAGGGTGTGCGCAGCGTGTCTCGTGCGACTCGAGGGTCTGATGCAAGGCTAGACACACGATGCACATTCTTAGGGGCAGTCACTATCCAAGCCAACACAATAACTTAGCTATATGCAGGGCGGTCCCCGAGTAACTCAGGATCGGTAGCGGTTAATCCAGCATACCAATGACTCTTTTATCTGATGCTAGAGGCAGCTGTGACTCATGATTGCTTTGCACTATCATGGTAGCAGCCGGGACACATGCAGTTCAGCTCTCCACCAATAGCCATTGTCCGACCGCGTGCGAATGCATGGAACACTATCAAATAAACTCTAGTATGCAGACGAAAAGAACCATCTATAAACAATCTTTGTTGCGGGGCAATCCGACTTATCACTTGAACACGTTCAGGCACAGTATGGTTCTCTCGAAGCATAGACGATAGTGAACATGTTCATGCACTCTAAGCAGGCGATCAGGATTCTCGTTAAGCAGACATTGATTCAAAGACAAGCTAGGTGAGTTCGTTCATTAACATGCAAGGCAGGTTCTATCATTCTCTTAAGAAAATATTGTAAGCAAAAACTCAGGTTATTATTAAGGCGTGCAAGAATCAGAGAACGAAGTTCTGCCCACTCACCTTGATATATAACGCCGGCGCGGAGTGGGGCGTTACATACTTACCAACCAACAAAAAGTTTCGTCCTCGAAACTTCAAGGATAAACTTCTCGATATCCCGAGTAGCGATAGTGCCGTCCCTCGCCGTACTCAATCGAAACAATCAAGCAATTCAAGTTCAGGAAACATTTTGCACTTTGAGAATATCTATGGACTTATTGTATGGAACGCTCTTTGCAAAACCATATCGATAATATCTCAGAGTCATAGCAACGGTTTGGGCCAGAGAATCGATTCCGCTCTGATACCATTCTGTCACGCCCCGGCCCCGCCCGGGCCGCCGCTCCGCCCTGCCCCGCCCCGTGCGGCCGGGATTCAACAAACCGGGCACGAATCACCGTGCCTCGGTGCGCCGGACGCGAATCACCGCGCCCGTCCCGCGGTGCGAGGGAGGAAGGGAGCCAAGCGAATGGCCCGTTCGAGCTTTCGGGGGACGTGATGCCGCACGGGCCTGGGGTTGCGCCCGTGCAAGGCCAATCGTTTAAGTTGATAGTTGGCTATCATCGCATCAATCGAGTAAGCAGCGGAAAGGGACTTGTTGCAATGCAATACATTAGCCAACTGAGTGTTCGGGACAATCGAGGCAACTTGGGTTTCCTTTAGCAAAGGCACACGTTCGTTCCATACATTATGCCCCCTTATACGATAGCATTCTCGGGGCAACAATCGAAACCAGGATTCTGGGTCTTCGGGACTGTGGCACGCCTATCGCTTCCTCGGACGATCCAGTACCTGCGAACAAGTAAACTGTTGGTGGGTCAGCACTTTATACAAGTACTGGTGAGATAAATCAACTGAACAGAAACAAGTATTCACTCAAACAAGCACTAAGTAATCATGTTATAAAACATTACATTACTAGTGATCTTTCTAGTTTTACCTAGGTTCGTTTCATGCAGTTCTAGCAGAGTCGATTTACTTGTTTAGAAACATGTTTGGAAACAGAGTTTCATATTGAATATGCAAGCAAGCAAACCGTTCATGTTCAGGGTGTGCGCAGCGTGTCTCGTGTGACTCGAGGGTCTGATGCAAGGCTAGACACACGATGCACATTCTTAGGGGCAGTCACTATCCAAGCCAACACAATGACTTAGCTATATGCAGGGCGGTCCCCGAGTAACTCAGGATCGGTAGCGGTTAATCCAGCATACCAATGACTCTTTTATCTGATGCTAGAGGCAGCTGTGACTCATGGTTGCTTTGCACTATCATGGTAGCAGCCGGGACACATGCAGTTCAGCTCTCCACCAATAGCCATTGTCCGATCGCGTGCGAATGCATGGAACACTATCAAATAAACTCTAGTATGCAGACGAGAAGAACCATCTATAAATAATCTTTGTTGCGGGGCAATCCGACTTATCACTTGAACATGTTCAGGCACAGTATGGTTCTCTCGAAGCATAGACGATAGTGAACATGTTCATGCACTCTAAGCAGGCGATCAAGATTCTCGTTAAGCAGACATTGATTCAAAGACAAGCTAGGTGAGTTCGTTCATTAACATGCAAGGCAGGTTCTATCATTCTCTTAAGAAAACATTGCAAGCAAAAACTCAGGTTATTATTAAGGCGTGCAAGAATCAGAGAACGAAGTTCTGCCCACTCACCTTGATATATAACGCCGGCGCGGAGCGGGGCGTTACACTCCCGTGGGACGTATATCGTTTGCCATCGAGGCATGATGCCGTACGAGCCTGGGATTGCACTCGCACAAGGCAACATCGTTAAAGTTGTGGCTATCATCGAACTGATCGAGTATGCAACGGAGGAACAATATTACAAACTGTAATCCATCTGAGTATACGGGATAAAGCCCAAGGCACGAGGTTCTCTGAATACAATGGCATCATTCCATAAATTAAGTCCCTCTATATAAAAGCAGCTCAAAGCATCTTGATACGGCTCAAGACATCGGCACCAGATTTCCCGGTCCTGGGGATAAAGTACGACTATCACTTCCTTGGACGATCCAGCACCTGCGAACAAGCAAACTGTTGGTGGGTTAGCACTTTAGAGAAAGTATTGGTGAGTATAAAATCAACGAACAGAAGCAACATTCACTAAAACCAATACTAAGTAATTATGTTATAAAATATTACAATACTAGTGATCTTTCTAATTTTACCTAGGTTTGTTACATGCAGTACTAGAGGGGAGTCATATTACTTATTTTGGAAACACCTTTGAAATCAGATTTCAGTTTAATACAACCAAGCATATAAGGCAAGTAGTTCAAGCATGATGTACCAATCAGGGTGTGCGCAGCATGTTGTAATGCCCCGCTCCTAGCAGGTTACTTATGGAACACTTGTTACTTTGACTCGGTTGAGAATCGAGTCTCAGGAAAATCTTACCACCAAATCAACATGGATGAAATGCAATGAACTCTTCAAATTGATGGAACGGCTTCTATTGAAATGATTCCAAGAGTTTTCGTTGGTTGTTTTATTTCTTGGTTTTGTGTTGCTTTGTGTTTTGTCTTGCTTTCGATGACTTGGTTTTCATGATTCACTTTTCTCGCTTGCGCATTCTTTTTGAATCGTAAAGGAAAGAGATCGAAGGATGCAAACCAAGTATTGTTGTAATTTCAGGACGCATAACCAAGGAGTGGTCGTTGCATGAGGCTTTCCCATCCTCTCATTCGATTCAATCGGTTAGTGGCTTAGGTCCTTTGATGAATCCTTCAGTCCATACACCTTAACAAAATGATCTCTAGTTCACTTGAATTGCTTGTTCCTATGGTAAATATTAAATTCACTACAAGATATGCTAAAAGAAATGAATTGCATGCAAATCTAAATAGAGTTACTGCTTTACTTCAGTTAATGTTTGTCTCTTACTCACCTGCTATGCCACAAATTCGTGTATTGAACCTTTTATGGTTAGTGTTTGTGTACCATGTAAAATATTGAAAGAGAAGAGTCTAGTAGCCCGTCCCAATATTCTGGTCCTAAGGGATCTAGGGGGTGTGGCTATTAGATAGTGATATGCTTGTTCATATTGAATGCATCCTAATAGTTTTATTTGATAGATGTTGCTTGTCATGCATTGGTCTCGGACAACTTATGCACAAGGTAAATAGTCTCTCGAACGATTCTCGGGGCACTGGGAATCGGTCGTTCCGAAGGAGATTATGAGAGCACCCTGATATTCTGGTCCCACGGGATCTAGGGGGTGTTGTTGTCCATCATGTGGGGCAACTCATGGGCCGTCATATAGTTAGGTCGCATGCTAGGTTTACCTTCTTGTATACCTATTATTTGATACCAAGATTGATACATAAGTTAGCTTTATATATGCAAATTATTGCTAACTTGTGTGTCTGCTGTAGGGATAACCGCTCGACCGTGGGTAAGATTTATCATATGCATAGTCTATCTATCATCTATGTTTTCTTGCATGAATTTTTCAAAAGAAACTAGACAACTAGAAAGATCACCTAATAATGCTAGCTTCACATGCTTACTTAGTATGGATTTCTATGTGAGTTTGGCCATGGTCGCTCACTATTATATGTTGTAGTACTGACCCACGTTTATGGGCAAATCTTCAGGTTCTGGTAGTGAGAGCTTGGCGAGCATTTTGAATCGGTGTTAGCACATCTTTCCAGAGGGACCGTGCTCGTGCTGCTTTCTTAGCTTTCCTCTCCTGTGGGCAAACTCCTCTTCTGCAAGATATTTTGATTTTTGGTCCTACTAAGGATATAATGTATGGGCGTTGTTTCTAGTTTTGGAATTGTAAAAAGAGTTATAAGCCTTCTATGACATATTTTGTAACACAGCCAAGCAAGTACTTTGTAATCCAATCTTCAAGTATTCAATAAAGAAAGTATTTTGTGTTTCTATTGAATGTGTTCAACTTTGGTTCTCTGCATTTACATCATGTGCCTATATATATATGTATATTTTTGTATAACTTGTTTCTTGTGTAGGTACTATGCCTGGTGCAAGCGTAACTTAGGCTTGCACGACATCGCGCCCAAGCGAGGATGATCGGTTCCGTAGGGACCAAGCGAGGACGATCGGCCCTTACGGGACCGGGGCGTGACAGGTGGTATCAGAGCACGTCTTTACATTCTTGGCCTCTACAAATATCATTTTCAAAAATAATATAAGTTTTCAAGCGGTTTCAAAAGTCTCGAATTTCGAAAATGGTTGCTAATCTATATAAGTAAATTGAAGGTGTTAATGTCCGCTCTTGAAAAGTATAAAAATCCAACGTCCTATATAATAAGTCCATAATATGTTATGAGACTAATGCAAGCTACACTCTTTTGCAGCAAGATGACTATAACAGGTAACCAAGGGACATTGCGAGCAATGAGTGTGAGCGATGACCAAATCGATAGGCTGATGCTAGAGCCTTGGCACAACAACAACAGCTCGACTCTCTGACTCAGTTAGTGACAGCATTGGTAGCCAACAACGGTGCATCAGGGACCGTCACGACGTTTATGGCAGTCGCAGCCATGCCTCGAGAAGCTGGCCTAGCAGAAGCAGATGAACCTCCATAAGGGTCAGAAAGTCTACCTTTAAAGTTGCCGAGTTCCTGAAATTGAACCCTCCAGAGTTTAAAGGCAGGGCCGTAGCGAATAAGGTGATGGACTGGGTCGCAAAGTTGGAGGGCTTATTTGAGTTTGCTGGGATACCTTCGAATAAGAGGGTGGCGTGTGCAGCCATGTAGCTGCGGTTACGTGCACACGATTGGTGGCAGATCAAGAAGCTAGATCTTGCCACAAAGCGCAGCGACTACAAAATCACTCGGGGGATGTTTAAAGATGCATTCCTTGCACAATATCTCCCGCAACTGTCAGACAGAGAAAAGAAGATGAGTTTATTGAACTTAAGTAAGGGAGCATGTTCGTCGAAGATTATGAGTCCAAATTCTCCAAACTTGCTAAGTTCGCTAGCTCAATGAATCCTAATGAGAGGGCCCGTACACATCGATTCATAAGAAGCCTAAACAATAACCTGAAAAATAATGTTATGAAATGGGGGTATATATCGTACATACAGGCTTTTGAGGCACCAGTACAGAATGAGGAGTTCACACCGCATAGTGCTCAAGAAAAGGCACTGGCTCCTCGGAATCCTCCTACAAAAAGATATCGCAATGGCGAAAAGAAGATCGACAAATATAGGAACCCTGGAAAATTGTGCAGTTACTGCGGCCGTCACGGTCACACTAAAGAAACTTGTCGTTTCCTGAATAGGCTGTGCTTCAAATATGGACAACCAGGCCATGAACTTCGAGATTGTCCAATTAGGAAGTCCGCACAACAAAATTGAAATGATAATGTAGAACGTGGACAGAATGAAAACCCCGCCCCAGCCCCAACTAATGGACAAACTGATCAGACTAGAAGGCCTAGAGTTTATCAGTTGAATATCGAGCGTGATACAAATGGGCACGATGTTGGTGAGTCTAATTCCTTTGACCTCTTGATGCATCATTTATCGAATCCTTGATCTCTTAAGTTTTGGGATAAAACTTCTTCTTAGTGGGGTATTATGTAATGTCCCGCTCCTAGCGGGTTACTTATGGAACACTTGTTACTTTGACTCGGTTGAGAATCGAGTCTCGGGAAAACCTTACCGCCAAATCAATACGGACGAAATGCAATGAACCCTTCAAATTGATGGAACAACTTCTATTGAAATGAGTCCAAGAGTTTTCGTTGGTTGTTTTGCTTCTTGGTTTTGTGTTGCTTTGGGTTTTGTCTTGCTTTCAAGGACTTGGTTTTCATGATTCACTTTTTTTGCTTGCGCGTTCTTTTCGAATCGTAAGGGAAATAGATCGAAGGATGCTAACCAAATATTATTGCAATTTCAGTATGCATAAGCAAGGAGTGACCCTTGCATAAGGCTTATCTATCCTCTCGTTCGATTTAATCGGTGAGTGGCTTAGGCCCTTCGATGAATCCTTTAGTCCATACGCCTTAATAAAATGATCTCTAGTTCACTCGAATTGCTTGTCCCTATCGTAAATGTTAAATTTACTACAAGATATGCTAAAAAAATGAATTGCATGCAAATATAAATAGAGTTACTACTTTACTTCAGTTAATTTTTGTCTCTTACTCACCTACTGTACCACAAAATCGTGTATTGAACCTTTTATGGTTAGTGTTTGTATCCCATGTAAAAGATTGAAAGAGAAGAGTCTAGTAGCCCGTCCTGATGTTCCGGTCCGACGGGACCTAGGGGTGTGTGGCTATTAGATAGTGATATACTTGTTCATATTGAATGCATCATAATAGTTTTATCTGATAGATGTTGCTTGTCATGCATTGGTCTCGGACAACTTGTGCACAAGGTAAATAGTCTCTCAAACGATTCTTGGGGCACTAGAAATCGATCGATCTGGAGGAGATTGTGAGAGCACCTTGATGTTCCGGTCCCACAGGATCTAGGGTGGTGTTGTTGTCCATTAAGTGGGGCAACTCATGGGCCGTCATATAGTTAGATCGCATGCTAGGTTTACCTTCTTGCATACCTATTATTTGATACCAAGATTGATACATAAGTTAGCTTTATATATGCAAATTATTGCTAACTTGTGTGTCTGCTGCAGGGATAACCGCTCGATCGGTAAGATTTATCATATGCATAGTCTATCTATCGTCTATGTTTTCTTGCATGAATTATTAAAAAAACTAGACAACTAGAAAGATCACCTAATAATGCTAGCTTCACATGCTTACTTAGTGTGGATTTCTAGGTAAGTTTGGCCACAGTCGCTCACCAGTACATGTTGTAGTACTGACCCACTCCAGGTTCTGGTAGCGAGAGCTTGACGAGCATTTTGAATCGGTGTTAGCGCATCCTTCCAGAGGGACCGTGCTCGTGCTGCTTCCTTAGCTTTCTTCTCCTGTGGGTAAACTCCTCTTCTGCAAGATATTTTGATTTTTGGTCCTACTAAGAATATAATGTATGGGCGTTGTGGCTAGTTTTGGAATTATAAAAAGAGTTGTAAGCCTTCTATGGCATATTTTATAACTTAGCCAAGCAAGTACTTTGTAATCCAATCTTCAAGTATTCAATAAAGAAAGTATTTTGTGTTCATATCAAATGTGTTTAACTATAGTTCTCTGTATTCACATCATGTGCCTATATATATGTATATTTTGTCTAACTTATGTCTTGTGCAGGTACTATGCTTGGTGCAAGCGCAACTTAGGCTTGTACGGTATCGCGCCCAAGCGAGGACGATCGGTTTCGTAGGGACCAAGCGAGGACGATCGACCCTTACGGGACCGGAGCATGACATGTGTCTCGTGAGCTATACTCAAAGACTCTAGGGATAAAGCAACATCTAGTGGACTATCATTTTTTATACTACAAGACGATCAACATATTCAAGCAAGCATGCAAGTCTATGTGCGATGCAAGACAATAAGCAAAATAATATATTATTTATTCTGTAAATCTTATGCCTCGTCGAACGGTTATCCCTGCAGCAGACATACAAGTTAGCAATAATTTGTATATATAAACAAGGTTCTCTTTCATGTCCGTCTCTGCATCAAACAGTTAGGTATGCGAGAAGGCTAGCCTAGCATGCGCCATAACTACCTGAAATGCAGCTATCTACATGAACAAGCTAACTTCTCTAACTCAAACTCTTCCCGACAGAAGCATCGTCTCCCATCTAATATCTATACCCTCAGGGCACACTATTAGTCTCACCCCATCAGTAGCCTCCATCCACCATTCTAATAGCTACACCCCGAGCTCAGGGCGTACTATTAGTCTCCCAACTAGTCATCTAGCCCCCATCCACCATTCTAATAGCCACACCCCGAGCTCATGGCGCACTATTAGTCTCCCATCTAGTCGATAACAAGCATATCACAAGCATAACACAACATGACAATACAAGCTTTCAATCAATCTATCTCTTATCTAATAGTCGTACCCCCACTATATCCCGTAGGACCAGAATATCAAGACGGGCTACTAGTCTCTTCTCTAACAAGACAAGCCATAACTCTTTGGAACAATACAAGTATACATCAATCTAGCTTTTGCATCCAAGACAAGTAATTATATAAACGACGATAAGCAAACATATGAACGATCTATAATTTTAGCAAGCATGACACGGGTCTTCTATCTCTTCAAGTTAGCATGCAATTCTACTCTTTCCTTAGCATGGCAAGGTTCGTTCGATAGCGATGTCAGTGTAACTAGCATGCAACATTCATTTCTATACTTAGCATGGCAATAATTCTATCTTTTTTTTAGTAAAGCATATAAGTTCTCTTATTAGGCAGGCAGGTTCTCGTTCTACCATTCTCAATGTGAACATTATCTTATTAAGCAAACAAGCATTACAAAAACTTAGATTAATTATTAAGGTATGCAAGAATCGGAGAATGAAGTTATGCCCACTTACCTAGATTAGTCGTCTTGTGTTTCGATCGGGAAACTCTTCGAGAAGGCTTCCGCTCGAGCCACCAAAGCGATATCTCTTGTACATAGTGCCAACGTAGAGCGAGGCACTACAGTACCCACAACTCATGCCTATTTTTCGGGTGCAGGTCGTAACACATTTTTAGTGGTGGCCCATGCAGGTCAACGTTGCAACTAGTGTAAGTTCGTAGTAGTGCTCAGACTTGGAGTACTATTACGAGCCTGCTATAAGAAATAAGATATAGGGTGAGAGAATACTCAATCACAACTAGGAAAAATTTTAATCCATTAAATTTTTGCTAATTCTCATTCATTCTAAATATTTGCTTTCTTTGAATTTTTTTCCTTCTTTGATGATATCGTATCTTGTGCCTTATTGATTTTTTTGTTTGATCTGTCTTCAGGATGCCGCCAAAGACCAGGTTATAGCGTTCAGGAGCAGCTTCAGAGAGGTCGATGACTTCTCGATCTCTTGTCCGAGCAGCAGCAGATACTGCCCCACCTCCACCAGGTCAGAGGGTTGCCTCACCAGTTCAGGTGGGGGGCTCAACTGTTTTCGGGGGTCCTCCCCCCCCCACATGTTCAGAGGACCATTCTGACCATTGCAGAGGGTCTTCCTCCTTCTCCTTCAGCAACTTAGAGGGTTGTTCTAGCAGTAGCGGAGGGTCTTCCACCCCCACCACCCATGCCAGATGATGGGGCACAAATGTTCGCCCTATTCTTGGAGATAATAGTAGCACAGCTGAGACAGGTGGATGTTCTACTCTAGGGCATCGAGTACTCCCACCAGCTAGTGTTAGCAGCCGTGGAAAAAGTAGTACTCGTTCAACTATAAATTATTTTGCCTCAGCAGCCGAGGCCAGGCACTATAGTTGCAAAACCCCTGATTTTTTTTTATTTTTTTAAAAAACAATTTTACACAATTTTCTGGAATTAAAACTAAGGTATTTTGTGATTAAATAATTTTTAAATGAAGTTAATTAATATTAAAATATTATGAAAATAATATTTTTGGGTGTGAAATAGAAAACTGGACATAGGATAATTTTTCAGAAATTTATTGGACCCCAGAAGCATTTTTAAAGCCCTAAAAACTAGTTTAAAATAAACCCCTAGAAATAAACCCGGTTCAATTGAACCAAACCAACCCAAACCGACCCATACCCGGTTCAACTGAACCAAAATCAACCTTAGCGGGTCGGGTCGGATCTAAACCCGACCCAAAACCCGATAACCCGTACCCGCACCTAAGTTAGGTGGATCGGGTCGGATCCCCGCTGACCCGCTGACCCGACCCGACCCGATCGAAACCCTAGTCGGATTCCGAATCCTATACTGTTCCGGCGGTGCCCCTATTTAATCCCCAGTCGCGGCCGCCTGAACCCTAAACCCTCAGCCACCGCTTTGAGCTCCCCTCTCCGAATACCTTCGTCGTGAACCTCCTCCGCCCTAGCCGCCCACCGCAGCCACCGACGCTCTCAGCCCCGACCCGCAGCGCCTCGTCGACGAATTTCCTCCGTTCAACCCCCAGCAACCCCGGCCTGCTACTCTGGCCTTCCCCCTGCACCCTGCCTCCTTCTCGACCAGCCTCCTTCATCTCCTACCACCGGCACCACCACACGACTCCGCCACTCCCCTCCATCAAAACTCTCGACTAGCCGCCTTCCCTCCTCCTTCCTCCGCCCTCGAGCCCCGATATCCCCAGCCCTAACTCGCCGCCCTAGCCGCCTTCCCTCACCACCATCCCTCCTAACGGACCCCCACAGCCTCAACCACCACTCGTCGTCCTCCTTCCGTCCCCGACCTGCAGCGCCCCGCTGGACCCAGACCCCTAGTCGCCGTGCCCCGCCCTAACAGCCCTCGACGACGACCCCCTCGGCTTCGTCCCCGTCGCCTCGACGAACCAAAGCTCCGCCACGCCTCCCCACGAGCAGCGCCGCCCCTCTCCGGCCGCCCCGCTGACCGGCAACCCAGACTCGAGCAGAAACCCAAACCACGGTACAGTACCGGACACGGTGCAGTACTGGACACAGCACCCGGACACAGAACCCGGACACGAGAATTCGGTCTTCACGGAGCCCTGTTCAGGTAGTGTTTTCTCTCTCCTTGTTGCTCCATTTTCTGTCCTGTCTGTTGTGACGCATAGACTGCGTAACCCTGTCGATGCCCGTGCAACCCGCTCGGTGCGTCGCGTCCTGTGGTGATCGCGAACTGCGATCCAAAAACAGGAAAAATAATACCCCATTTTCCTCCGGAACTAAGTGTGCCACGCCAAACGGGACTACTTGGTCGCGTGCGGTCTTCACCGAAAGGTGCGTGTCGTTGATACGGATGTGCGGGATCTCACAGAAGTTGATTTGGATGTGCGTGCATACCGAAATCAACGCGTATCCGACGACAACGCCCCGTATTCGCCTGTTTTGGAACACGTTGTAACTTTGTGTACACAAGTCGGATCAAAACAAAACTTGTGCCATCGGACTCGTAGCAATACGTTGGTCCTGTGACCCAAGTTTGGTTCGATTCTGAGAACGATGACAAAATCGCGTATCGTGGGCCCCGCGGCTCCACTTAACGGGCAATTTTGTGATCGGCTCATCGGAATCTAATTCTGGAAGTTCCGTTGGGTTCGTATCATCGTTCTGGACTTGTTGACACTAAGTTTGATGAATTTGGAGACCTTTGTCTCTGGCATATTTTTTGATGCAAAGCGACCCACATGTGGACCCCGCTTTGACAAGAAACGGTCATTTTTGCCCCTGTGTCCAAATTGGACTTAAGGACAGGCGTTTTTAGCTATCTGATATTTTTTGAATCTGATGGTGATGTTTATTTCAGCAACCGGAGTAGTACCTGTAATTCCCATTGGGACCAGAGCTATAGTTGGAGCCAGAACCCCAGGCAAGTGTACCTTGCCAACAATGCAGTTTGTTACATATTTTTTTGATTCATTTATATTATTGTACATGCTTGATCTAGGACCGTGTGACTTTACTTAGCGTCCGATTAATAGTCGGGTGCCAACACCGTATGCGGAGTTGTGTAACGTCACCTAGAGATGGATATCGACACCCTTTTACATTCTCGTACTTGTCTTATCAAGTACATCATAACCCAGGATACTTGATACTATTCATGAGACAGAATCTTCCTGAGATATTCATGGTGATTATGTATAGGATATAGGTTACATGACATAGACATTATATTCATAGATACTATATGACTTGTTGCATTAGCTATGACCTCGCGTGACATGGACATGAGACATTATGGACATGAGACGTGTGGTTACATTGGGTGGGGAGAGACACACATGCTATAGGCTGATTTCATATAAATACTACATAGTAAATACATAGTAAAATACATAGTAAACTCTGCTACATGCTCCCAAACACAGAGCTTGTAGTGGTCTCAGCCTGAGTACTAGTGATGCTCTCATCTTGTATTTTACTTAGATGGTTATTTAGTATTACCCTATTTACTCATTTATTTTTTGTACTATATTATTATGGCTTGAGTTATTTTGTACCTTGCTATGTCCCCTGAGGACCTGGATCCGGATTATGTCCCCAGGATTAGCAGACGAGACCTATCCCGAGGTATACGGAACATGAGCATTAGCAGGAGCAGTAGCAGGTACAGACACTGGAGCAGTACCAGATCCAGTAGACGAGTGATCACTGAGGGTATCTTCTGAGTATATACTGTTTCCATACTCAGTAATTGCTGTGGTTATCTTTATTCTTGTATCTCGACAGATGTATCAGACTCATTATCGGGTTATTTCCTAAGTTTATGTTATATTGAGATTGATCTTGTTTTATGATTCTGATATTGTTGTATTCATTTCTGTGGATGAGATTAGTATAATTAGACCCTTATTATTGTATTACAGCTTAAGTATGCCCCGATGGATCCATTAAATTGGGTTTGTCCATTGGTGTGTGCTGCTGGCCATTGCCACGTGTCTAGTCCCTCGATATTTTGGGATTAGGGCGGGACATGGTTTTTGTGGTGGCCCATGAAGGTCAACGACTAAATTGTTTCTGTTTTAACTTAGGGACCGAGCAAGCCTGCAATAAGAATAGGATAAGTTTTTGGATCTCATCCACTTGCTTGAATCGTTCTTGACATCTATATCGGATTCGAATTAATTTCTTGACTTGCATCCTGCCTTGATTCCTGTGCGCCTCTTATTGTTTATTTTGGTTGTTACTCTAAATTTTTTTAGTATGTAATTGGTAATTAGAACTTGACAGTTTAAGTTATTATTGTAGATTATGACCTAATGATTACCCCTTAGCTTTAAGTCGCGTAATTTGTACCCCCACCTCGATACAAGATAGATCCTTTTTCCCTTAACGGCTAGTAACTCTTTTATTCTTACTATCGACACTTGTTCTATAAGCACTAAGACTAAGGCTTAAGACGACCATGACCTATGTAATATAGGAGGATACCCTAATAGGTATCAAGACCCCTTCTAGTAGACCTTAACAAGAGTTTCCACGGTATCCTTAAGACGATTTCAGTATTAGTTTATTGTTTTAAGTTGAGTAGTATGCCTCATAATATAGTACCACCTAGCCCTATTGACCCATTGATGAAGTGAACTAGGATGACACAACTTTAGACTCGTATAAGAAGATAGTGTTTATTCAGACTGTAGAATTTATAGGTCCTTGCCCCTATTTGGTCGACTAACGACTTAGACAAGGAGGTTGTATGATGACTGTAGAGATTGTGTAGTCTTTTATTATTATTGCTTATTCTGTTTTGTTTTTGTAAACTTGAATTAATTTGTACCTCCTTTCATCATCATCTAGCGTACTTATATTTTTGTACTACCTCGACTTATGCTGCTGTTACAGCCTAGTTTTGTAAGCTCATTCTTTTATCAAGCTTGTTCACGACATATATATTATTGGACGCGTACACTAATACATTTCAGAATCAGTGTATTAAGGTCTAGCTAACCTTAGTGCGCTTGATTCGCCCTTCATAATACTACTTTACGTGGATTGAGATATGTAGTGATTAGTAGACGAATATACTTGTCCTAGACATGTCTGGCATATCGTATCGGTTACATAACTGTACTAATACGAGCATGTGAACAAGGGATTACCAAAAATAGGATTTTAATCCACAACTGCTTTGATAATTCCTATTTGAATTCTTTAAACGCCTTGATCTACCTCTCCCTTGAACTCTTTATTATTGATCTTCGTCTTCCCTTATTTCGGAAAGACAAAACCTCGTGCTTGGTATAAGTTTGATACACAGAGAGTACTAGATATACCCCACATGCCAATCGCATTGTTTGGTGACTATCTTTTATAAAAATAATTAAGGGCATATCATAGATGATATGGTTGGTGTTAAAAACCTTGAGGATTCAATAACATAATTTGGGACATAGCTTTCTTAGATGTATAGCCTTAGATGATAGATGGGTAAATTCTAAGTTGGGTAGAGACCACAATATTCACTTGAGAGGAATTCTTTAGACTATAATCAAGTGAGATTTAATAGAGAGAACCCTACCCTAGTTTAATTTTGAGGACAAAATTTTTATAAGTTGGGTAGATTGTAAAACCCCTGATTTTTTTATTTTAAAAAAAAAATAATTTTACACAATTTTCTGTAATTTTTTGGAATTAAAACTAAGATATTTTATGATTAAATGATTTTTAAATAAAGTTAATTAATATTAAAATATTATGAAAATAATATTTTTGGGTGTGAAATGGAAAACTGGACATAGGGTAATTTTTCGAGAATTTATTGGACCCCAGAAGCATTTTTAAAGCCCTAAAAACTAGTTTAAAATAAACCGAATTAATCCCTAGAAATAAACCCGGTTCAATTGAACCAAACCAACCCAAACCGACCCAGACCCGGTTCAACTGAACCGAACCCAACCTTTGCAGGTCGGGTCGGATCTAAACTCGACCCGAAACCCGACAATCCGTACCCGCACCTAAGTTAGGTGGATCGGGTCGGATCCCCGCTAACCCGCCGACCTGACCCGACCCGATTGAAACCCTAGTCGGATTCCGAATCCTATACTGTTCCGGCAGCGCCCCTTTTTAATCCCCCGCCGCGGCCGCCTGAACACTAAACCCTCAGCCACCGCTTCGAGCTTCCCTCTCCGACTACCTCCGCCCTGAACCTCCTCCGCCCTAGCCGCCCACCGCAGCCACCGATGCTCCCAGCCCTGACCCGCAGCGCCCCGTCGATGAATCTCCTCCGTTCAACCCCCAGCCACCCCTGCCTGCTACTCTGGCCTTCCCCCTGCACCCTGCCTCCTCTTCGACCAGCCTCCTTCATCTTCCACCATCGGCACCACCACACGACTCCGTCGCTCCCCTCCAACGAAACCCTCGACTAGCCGCCTTCCCTCCTCCTTCCTCCGCCCTCGAGCCCCGATATCCCCAGCCCTAACTCGCCGCCCTAGCCGCCTTGCCTCATTACCATCCCTCCCGACGGACCCCCATAGCCTCGACCACCACTCGCTGTCCTTCTCCCTTCCTCGACCTGCAGCGCCCCGCTCGACCCAGACCCCTAGCCGCCGTGCCCCGCCCTAACAGCCCTCGACGACGACCCCCTCGGCTTCGTCCCCGCCGCCTCGATGAACCAAAGCTCCGCCACGCCTCCCCACGAGTAGTGCCGCCCCTCTCCGGCCGCCCCGCTGACCGGCGACCCTGACTCGAGCAGAAACCCTAACCATGGTACAGTATCGAACACGGTGCAGTACTGGACACAGCACCCGGACACAGAACCCGGACACGAGAATTCGGTCTTCACGGAGCCCTGTTCAGGTAGCATTTCCTCTCTCCTCGTTGCCCCATTTTCTGTTCTGTTTATTGTGACGCATAGACTGCATAACCCTCTCGATGCCCGTGTAACCCGCTCGGTGTGTCGCTTCCTGTGGTGATCGTGAACCGCGATCCAAAAACAGGAAAAACAATACCCCATTTTCCTCCAGAACTGAGTGCGCCCCGCCAAACGGGACTACTTGGTCGAGTGCGGTCTTCACCGAAAGGTGCGCGCCGTTGATACGGACATGCAGGATTTCGCAGAAGTTGTTTTGGATGTGCGTGCACACCGAAATCAACGCGTATCCGCCGACAACGTCCCGTATCCGCCTGTTCTGGAATACGTTGTAACTTTGTGTACACACGTCGGATCGAAACGAAACTTGCGCCATCGGACTCATAGCAATACGCTGGTCCTGTGACCCAAGTTTGGTTCGATTCTGAGAACGTTGACAAAATTGCGTATCGTGGGCCCCGCGACTCCACTTGACGGGCGATTTTGTGATCGGCTCATCGGAATACAATTTTGGAAGTTCTGTTGGGTTCATATCATCGTTCTGGACTTGTTAATACTAAGTTTGATGAATTTGGAGACCTTTGTCCCTGACACATTTTTTGGTGCAAAGCGGCCCACCTGTGGACCCCGCTTTGACAAGAAACGATCATTTTTGCCCCTGTGTCCAAATTGGACTTAAGGACAGGCGTTTCTAGCTATTTGATATTTTCTGAATCTAATGGTGATGTTTATTTTAGCAACCGGAGTAGTACCTGCAATTCCCACTGAGACCAGAGCTATAGTTGGAGCCAGAACCCCAGACAAGTGTACCTTGCCAACAATGCAGTTTGTTACATATTTTCTTGATTCATTTATATTATTGTACATGCTTGACCTAGGACCGTGTGACTTTACTTAGCGTCCGATTAATAGTTGGGTGCCAACACCGTACGCGGAGTTGTGTAACGTTACATAGAGATGGATATAGACACCCTTTTACATTCTCGTACTTGTCTTATCAAGTATATCATAACCCAGGACACTTGACACTATTCATGAGACATAATCTTTCTGAGATATTCATGGTGATTATGTATAGGATATAGGTTACATGACATAGATATTATATTCATAGATACTATATGACTTGTTGCATTAGCTATGACCTTGCGTGACATGGACATGAGACGTTATGGACATGAGACGTGTGGTTATATTGGGTGGGGAGAGACACACAGGCTGCAGGCTGATTTCATATAAATACTACATAGTAAATACATAGTAAAATACATAGTAAACTCTGCTACAGGCTCCCAGACACAGAGCTTGTAGTGGTCTCAGCCTGAGTACTAGTGATGCTCTCATCTTGCATTTTACTTAGATGGTTATTTAGTATTACCCTATTTACTCATTTATTTTTTGTACTGCATTATTATGGCTTGAGTTATTTTGTACCTTGCTATGTCCCCTGAGGACCTGGATCCGGATTATGTCCCCAGGATTAGCATACGAGACCTATCCCGAGGTATACGGGACATGAGCATTAGCAGGAGCAGGTGCAGACATTGGAGCAGTACCAGATCCAGTAGACGAGTGATCACTGATGGTATCTTCTGAGTATATACTGTTTCCATACTCAGTATTTGTGGTGGTTATCTTTATTCTTGTATATCGACAGATGTATCAGACTCATTATCGGGTTATTTCCCGAGTTTATGTTATATTGAGATTGATCTTGCTTTATGATTCTGATATTATTGTATTCATTTTTGTGGATGAGATTAGTATAATTAGACCCTTATTTTTGTATTACAGCTTAAGTATGCCCTAATGGATCCATTAAATTAGGTTTGTCCATCGGTGTGTGCTGCTGGCCATTGCCATGTGTCTAGTCCCTCAATATTTTGGGATTGGGGCGTGACAATAGTATATTTCAAAAGGATGCTGCCTAGAGCTTTCAAGGTCATGGAAGGGATCCTTTACGCCAACGACTGGCTAAAGGATATAGAGAGGATCTTGCAATTGGCGCAGATCCCAAAAAGCTTACAGGTTGAGGCGGCTGGTAGCCAGTTGTTTGACATCGCCCTTACATGGTACCGCACAGAGCCTAGGGTTACCGCATAAAACTAAGGATTACCGCACAGGGACTGACTTGGAAGACTTTCAATGAGATTTTCAAGGAGAATTTCTTCCCCGATGTGGCTCTGAGTGCCCTAGAGAGCCAGTTTCAGGAGCTTATCCAGGGGATGATATCGGTGGATGAGTATGCCGTCGAGTTTTGTTGACTGAGCAGATTCGTGGAGGTGTAGAACCCACTAGTGAGAGCGAGGAAGTTCAGGAAGGGTTTGGTCAAGGAGATCAAATTGCACACTATTGGGCGTCGTACTGCGAGAAGATTCTGGCATATGCTCAGATAGCAGAGATGACCTGGAGTTTAGGTCCAAGAGGGAGAGAGATATATCAGATGGAGCTAGTAGTAGTGTGGGTCCAGCCAAGCGACCCCACTTCCAGCAGCAGAGGACCTTTCAGCCACAACGTCAGTACCGCTGAAACTCCAAATCTAAGTGCTGATATATTGTTTGAGTCATCTTACAGAACTGACCGAAGTGGGTTGTTATATAATACACCAGTCAAAAAAAGTTTCATCCTCAAAACTTACTAAGATAGAACTCATCCAAGTACAACACTTCTATACCAAACTTGAACATTTTACGTTTATCTTCAAATCCTTGAGTACACTTATCGTTTCTTTATCCATTCCAAGTCCAATAATATCCTTGCAGTCTATCAAATTCTTGCCTCAATCTCTACTGCGCCTAGAGCAGAGCTGCACTACTCAAACACAGGGGTATGTTATAACTTTCTCACACAAGGGACAAACAAGAACTAGGTCGAACCACCCGATGTTCTATCACTTAACTTTTGAGTCATGAATACGTCCTAATAAATCACTTGGTATCGCTTGACTAAATCCAGTGTTATGCCTAACCAACATACAAAAAATCCTTAAAACTTTAACTTCAATATCCACTAATTCTTTGCATGTAATATTTCTCAAATCTAGATCCAAATCGTATTTGATACGCAATCCTCTATCCCGAGCCATCGCTCAATCACGCTAGAAATCTTGCACTATCTTCCAAGTTTATCACTTGACGCCTATACATTTTATCTTTCGAAAACTCATTCATCGAACAAGACCTAGCCAATCCCTTATTCATACCTCATGCATATAACAATCGTACTCTTCCAAACACGATATATATTTAGATGATATCGTCTACATCCTAACCAAATCAAAATCCACGTTTGTTCAATCTTCAAGAACGATCTTTAACTTATCCATCCTGAAACATATCAACTTTATATCCAATCTATTTATCAATACTTCCATTTTTGTTTTCAATCAATCCTTTCTATGGCACGATTCATCATCAAGTATCTCTCGCCCTATGAAATCACCATGATACCTCAAGCGGAGTCGATCAAAATCTAAGTCAATTCTAATTCGATTTCAAATCCATAGTATTGCACTACCATCGAGAACATCTTCCAAGAACACAATTTTCATTCATATTCAATGCATCATCCAAGTTTTCCATAATTTATTTTATACATTGAATACTAACACAAATATGACAAGTCCTCGATATTAACTTATAATTTCATTTGAACGATCCATTCGATTTCAAGTAATTCTACCGACAAATCCCTAATTCTATCGTCTGTTTCGATCATGTTAACCCAACTCTACTAAGACACATATCATAAAAATTACGTCCTAACTCTAACTATTGCTACCCCAGCATTGAAGTCTTACCTAGGCAAATTCTAAGGTTGATAACACAAACCCAATTCTCGTCAAGGGATCGTCTGCGTAACCACTAGGTCAGCTCACCAGGTCATAGTTACAATCCAGATCACCATCCATAATATGCAAATCTAGAGTACCATGCTCACCCAAAACTAAGGTCAAACCATTGTACGTTCATACGGGGTATTCTACCCAAGCTTGCATCACTCAAATTTCTAACATCAAGCCTATATCATCCTACCCAACCAAAATACCTCAAGCCAGGGATACGAGTCCGTTCAGCAAAGTCGTCCTAAGGTAAAATCTATTGCAATACAATCCTCGATGCATCTTGTGATATCGCATATCAAACCTATTAATTCGCATAGTCTATCTTCTCAGAAGTATCCGCTAAAGTCTATTTATCCATCTATCCAAGTCAAGTTCACCAAGTCATAATTCAAAATTTTAAACCATAATTCTCATATCATATTCTCTAAATCGTTCGACATGATTCACGTATTTGCTCACAAAACTATCATGCACTACTTGCATCAATTTCCAAGCTAACTTATCCTTGACTTTGATTCATTCTCCAACCATATACTAGAGCAATCCTCAAAACTCATCGAGCTATCCCTTGTTATGCTTTTATTTCATCCGAGTCATAATTTATATCAAATCTTTTCCTGAACATCAATATCGTTGCATTGATCTAAGATCTGTGTTCAAGCATTGATTTCCTCAAGTTTACGATGATCACAAATCTATCTTCGAGCCCATGTCTACCAATCTTCATTACATTCTATTTTATCGAGTTTGTCCATATAACCATTCCTCAAGGGTCTTAGTTGTGATTGAGCACACACTCTTTCAGCCTATATCCTAGATCCTATTGCAGGTAAACCTAAAAACTAGACCTGCATGGGCCGCCACCAAAAACGTGTCACGACCCGCACCCAAAAAATCGGGCATGAGCCGTGGGTACGTCCAGCCTACGCCACAGAATCGGTGGTAGAACGCTGTAAAGGTCTGTTCTAGGTCAACAATCTATCTATATATCTCACAAAAATCTGACAATATCCTCTCCAAAAGGAGGGCAACCACGCAATATATATATGAATAATCCTCTCCAAAAGGAGGGCAACCACGCAATATATATATATGAACTCTCAATCACAAAAACTAGGGGAAGAAATAAAAGCACGATATGATAGCAAAAGGAAACCAGAACCAAGGAGCAAGACAATATCCAAAATACAGTCCAAGTCTATAATAGTCTACAATATCTCGCAGCATCAAAAGAATAAGTACAATCATCCAAAATAATAACTGGGAACAACCCAGAAAATCCACCTAGCTAACTAGGACGTTAAATGCGTCTCCTCGCAGGGCTCCTCCTCAGTCTCGGGGTCACAGCACTCGTCGACACCCGGCCCGTAGAACGTCGGGCAAAAATCCTCCGGATCCTCTGGAAAAAATATGCCCAGTCAGGACTGAGCGAAGTATATAACTCTGAAAGCAACTCCAAATACATGGTAAGGTGTATATGACGAGCAATAGAAAAGTATACAAGATGCACAGGAAATAAATACATGCTGGGGCAGAATAAGTAGCTGCAATGTAAACTGGAGAACAATACAAGTAGAGAAGTAACTGCATGTGAGAAAACATGAATACTAGCTAAGTGCCTTGAGCACAAGTTTGTTATATGATCGACTTAGGTTGCACATGAAAAATACTACGATAACTCTGTTATGCGTGAGTTGCATAACCGATATACACATGAATACTGTTTGGCTTTGATCACATAACCAACTCCTACTCCCCTCCCCTACTAATACTCTTGGATCCAACCACAACATGCTACGTACATGATAATAGCTCGCACACACGAGGGTGAGAGCACAAGAAGCACATGATAGCACATGAGAATCAATACCCGAAGCACATGATAAAATACACGTGATAGAGTACCCGCTGAACACGGTAAGGGGGATAGCATCTCATGACGGAATCCACTAGTACCAGCTCGTGTAATAATGTGTCAGAATCAAGTATTACAGTTCTAAAACAGGTGATATAAACGCTATCATGAAATGAAAACTATCAGAGGTAGGTACTCGCCTGATGTCCTGAGCAACTGATGAGGATCGAGATCCGGACCGGTGTCACAAGAACCTATTATGAAAAGCAAGAATTAAACAGGCTTCTAAGGATTTAAACTGATATAAAATAATTAAAAATAGGCTTCTAGGGATATTCTAGGTCGAACGGGTCAAACCGGTAAAATTCGGGTCAAAAAGTCAACTCGGGGTCCAAAAAGTTAACTTTAGGTCAAAACTAGGTCAAACGTTGACTTTTACGGTCAACGGGGACAATTATGGTCAAAGCTAGGTCAAACTAGGGTGCTCCTGAAATTCTAGGTCAAAATAGCTCATTAAGCTAGTAAACTCTCAAACTCGCCTCCTCGAGATACCGGGATACCCTCGGTATCCGATACCTCGCCCTAGGCCACGTACCTCGCCTAAACCCGCTAAAACCTATGCTAGCACGCGTAATTATATACACATATACATATAAAAATTACTCCAATACTATTCCTAGGCTAATGCTCAAATACCCCGCTCGAAACTCAATACCTTGGATATCTCAAGGTATTGAGATACCTTGGTATCTCAAGGTATTGAGGTACCTCTCTAATACCCCACTAACACTCTTCTAGTTAGCTATTTAAGTATGTAGATATATTCCTAGTTATTAATCTAGGCTAGAAAAAAAAAATATATATAGCACACACACACACACACACACACACACACACACATATATATATATATATATATATATATATATATATATATATATATATATATATATATATACACCTAGATATCTATATGTATATACATATATATTCACAACACATATACACATAACTTACACACACTCTCAATATATATATATATATATATATATATATATATATATATATTGCTATAGGTATATATATATCTATACCTTAGATAGATATAACTATCTATCTATCTATTTATTAACTATCTATCTATCTATCTATCTATTACCTATCTAATATCTATCAATCTAACTAACTATCTATTTATCTAGTATCTATCTAACCATCTATTCATATATTTATCTATCACTATAACTATCTATCTATCTGTCTATCTATCTAACCACCTATCTATTCATACACATCTAACCCTCACTCTCCCTCGCTACCTAGCCACTAGAGCCACGCGGTGCTGCGCTCGCCACGAACTGTGAATGCTAGCTGCTACTGCTGCCTTATACTGCTGCTGCTGCTGTGCTTATACTGCTGCTGCTGCTTAGCTGTGCTGCTGCTGCTGCTTAGCTGTGCACAGCTGCCTCCCCGCTGCGCTGCATTACCCCACACACACACGAGCACAAAGACACACACACACACACATAAATACATATATATATATATATATATATATATATATATATATATATATATATATTTATATATAACCACTATATTTATATACACACACTATATATATATATACTTACACACATATATACACTCACATTCACACATACAGACAAACAAACACACACACACACACACACTTATAAAAAAAAATATATATATATATATACACAAACACATAGACATATACATACACAAGCCCATATATATAAATATATATACATATATATAGACACACACACACACACACACACACATATATATAGAGAGACACTTAAACACAAACACAACACTACACACAACACAACGCTCACAACGCCCACCAACGCGCGCCCAACGACCCACACGCACGCGAATACATAAATATATATAAAATATGACCCGATAATTCTAGCACACACTCCCCGAAGCTAATCCAACGCGCGCACAAGCCCGAAACTACGAAACCAAGTCGAAATGGTCGTTCGGTCATTTCGACGAACACGTGGTGTGCGGTTCGGAAAACCTCCTGAAACGCACACCAAACCAAGTCAGAATCGGCCCAAAATTTACCCACGGGTTCTAAATAATGCCTAGATCCTAGAAAAAATGCTATTCCGTCGATTCTAGGCCCGTGGCAAAAACGCGCACGCACTTAGAATCGACGACGACAAAAACCCCAAATTTGTCCGAAACGCTCGTTTCTCCGCGATACGACTTCCCGTGTCCGAACGGAGACACACACTCACCCTCAAGACACCCGACAACGTCTACCTAGGTCCGTCTAACCTAGGGCATCACCCAAAATTGGGCCAATTTTGGATTCCACCCGAAATTGACACAAAACCTAGTGTCAAAGTCTCCAAACTCAACCAAACTAGTTCCAACTTCCTCCCACGGGTAGGCTTAGGGTCTAGGAAGGTTCTAAACCACTAATTACACTACATAAAAGTAATTAGCAAGGGGAAATTAGGGTTTACCTCTTGGGAGTTGGAATCCCAAGGCCAAAGTCTCCAATCCACTTGAAATCACCTCCCTCAAGCTCCAAGCTTCCAAATATAGCCTCCACTCCAAGTCTAGGCTCTACACACCTAGGTTAAGAAAAATCATAAGGTTAGGGTTCACAACCATGGAGAATAGAAGAAGAAAAAAGAGGAATAAGGTACTTACTTGAAGTTGGGAGAAGGAAATAAGTAGAAATGGAGAGTGGAGAAGAAGAAGAAGTGAAGAAGAAGGAATGGGGGCTGGGGCTGCTGGTTGCACGGGTCTGGGGGCTGTGGGAAGGGCCGACCAAGCACAAAATATAGGTCACATAAAGTCCAAAAGTCCAAAATGCCCCCCTCTCACTTGGGTTTGGGTTTTGGGTTCCAAAAGCACTCAAACTAACTCCAAATCTCTCCAACTAACCCACTAAAAATATAATAAATATTCTAAACCAAAAAATAAGTCTCACTGGGGTGTGGGCTGGGTCGGACATGGGTCCACTAGGGTCTGACACGGGTCCAGACTAGCCAAAACCCTAAAACAATCAAATAAAAATAATACAATCACTATTTAAATATAAATATAATTAATTAAATACAATACATAATTTACCAAATATAAAAAAAACCCTATTTTCTAGAATTGGGTAGTGACAAGCCTACCCTCCTTAAAATAATTTCGTCCTCGAAATTAAAAGACGAAACTAGGACAGGAATGCAAAAAAAAGAACCACCTCATGGCTCGAAAAGATAGGGGTATCGCTCGCGCATTTCATCCTCCCTCTCCCAGGTCGACTCACTTGGAGAGTGATGCCTCCACGCGACGCGAACCAAGGGAATAGTCTGGTTCTTCAACACCTTCTCTCACCGATCCAGAATCTCTACCTACTGCTCTGGATAGCTAAGAGTAGGGCCCACCACGATCTCTGAGTGATCCAATACGTGACTGGGATCCGCCACGTACCGTCTCAACTCTGACACGTGGAACACATCATGAACTTCCTCTAGCGTAGGCGGCAAGTCGAGCCTATACGCCAAGGCGCCGATCCTCTCAAGGATACGGAAGGGTCCGACAAAACGTAGGCTAAGCTTCCCGCCTCCACCGAAGCGAATAGTGCCCCACGTCGGAGAAATCCTCAGGAACACCAGATCTCCAACCTAGCACAAACAAGGTCTCTGCACTTAGTCTAAAATAAGCAATCACAAGCAAACAAAAGAAAAAAAATCTAAATTCTAAGCTATACCTCGAACTCCAAAGGTCTCCGGTGGCTATCGGTCCAATGCCGCTGCCTGTCATGCGCCACCCGAAGTCTATCTCTAATGAGTTTGACCTTCTCCGCTGCATCAACCACCATCTCCGGGCCAAGCAAAGCTCTCTCACCTACATCATCCCATGATAACGGAGTGCGACACCTTCGTCCATACAACGCCTCGAAAGGTGACATCTCGATACTGGCTTGGTAGCTGTTGTTGTAAGCAAACTCTACCAAGTGCAAGTGATCCTCCCAAGAGCCTCTGAAATCCAAAACACAAGTACGAAGCATGTCCTCAAGTGTCTGAATGGTCCTCTCTGACTGACCATCTGTCTGTGGGTGATATGCAGTACTAAACTTGAGCTGGGTGCCCAAGCTAGCCTGCAGACTCCTCCAGAAATACGAAGTAAAGCGACTATCCCGATCTGATACTATGCTCACAGGAACTCCATGCAGTCTGACTATCTGACGCACATACATCTCTGCTAGTCTCTCTGTAGACGTACCCACTTTGAATGGTAGAAAGTGGGCCGATTCGGTCAACCTGTCCACGATGACCCAAATCGCATCCTTTCCGCCTGGAGAACGGGAAAGTCCAAAAACAAAATCCATGGTCACATGCTCCCATTTCCACTCCGGAATGGGTAACGGCTAGAGCAATCCTCCTGGCCTCTGCCTCTCCGCCTTCACCTGCTGGCACACTAAGCATCGGGATACGAAGCGCGCTACCTCCCGCTTCATCCCGTACCACCATATATTCTGTCTCAGATCTCTATACATCTTGTTGGCACCTGGATGCATAGAGTACTAGGATTGATGCGCCTCCTGAAGAACCTCCTCGTGCAATGACCCACTCGGCACACACAACCTGGTACCGTGCCGCAAAGAACCATCATCAGCAATGGTAAAGTCATCTGACAATCCCATCTGAACCTGCACCCTGATGCTCCTCAGGGACTCATCCTCAAACTGTGTAGCCCTGATCCGTTCTACCAACTCTGACTGAATCTGCAGTCCCCACATCTGCATCTCAACTCCAGGCACTATCACTTCAATGCCCAAGCTCTCTAAATCTGCCAGAAGATAACGATCTGTAGTCAGGCACATAGCTACCGGATACCTGCTCAACGCATTCGTAACTACGTTCGCCTTCCCTGGATGGTACTGCAATAATATGTCGAAGTCTTTTATCAACTCCAACCATCTCCTCTGCCTCATGTTCAATTCTTTTTGGGTAAACACATACTTCAAGCTCTTGTGGTCTGTGATGATCTCCACACGCTCTCCGTATAAATAGTGTTTCCACAACTTCAGAGCAAAGATGACCGCTGCCAACTCTAAATCGTGGGTAGGGTAGTTCTTCTCATGAGGACGTAATTGCCTGGAAGCATAGGCAATCACCCTCCCATTCTGCTGCAACACACAACCTAGTCCCTTCCCCGATGCATCACTATAGATAGTGAATCCTCCAGATCCTGATGGCAACGTCAATATTGGAGCTGTCGTCAACCTCCTCTTCAGCTCATCAAAGGCGATCTGGCACTCCTCTGACCAAACAAACTCCACATCATTCCGAGTCAGCCTGGACAACGGCTCTGCAATCCGGGAAAAATCCTGAACAAATCTCCTGTAGTAACCTGCCAGTCCCAGGAAACTCCTGACCTCGGCTACTAAACTCGGAGCACTCCACGCCTCAACTGCCATGATCTTTCTCGGATCCACCGAGATACCCTCTCCAGTCACCACATGACCAAGGAATTCAACCTTGTCAAGGAAGAACTCACACTTCGAAAGCTTTCCATAAAGCTTCTCCTTTCTGAGAGTCTCCAATACTATCCTCAGATGCTCCTCATGCTCCTCTGGGGTCTTCGAATACACCAAGATATCATCTATAAAAACCACCACAAACCTGTTCAGATGTCGATGGAACACCTTGTTCATCAGATTCATGAACACTGCCAGGGCATTAGTCAACCCAAACGGCATCACCATGAACTCATACTGTCCATATCTGGTCCGAAAAGCTGTCTTCGGAATATCCTCCTTCCTGACCTTCACCTGGTGGTAGCCTGTCCTCAGATCAATCCTAGAAAACACCCTCTCCGCTCAACTTGTCACTACCACATTCCGAAAATAGGGGTATTTTCGATTTTTTACAATATTTAATATTATGTTATTTACAATTAATTGATTGCATGATAGTGTATTTGATTTAAATAATTTTGTGCGATGTGTGATTAAATATATAATTATATGCAGTGTTAATTATTTTATTTTAGCTAGCAGACTAGACCTAGAAGCCAGTAGATAGCACCTGTCCGAATTATGGAATTTTGAGGTAATTATTTTATCTAGAATTTAATTCTTGGAGTTTATAATTAATTACTGTATTTTATTTAATATTTTGCGCATTGCCTTTGCTTCGATATTTGGAGCAGTATCCTGACTTCTGTCTTCCAACAAATTTCACAATCTTGTCCTAGACATGCCCGCCTTCAATTCTCCTATTTTTGCAACTCATAATTTTGCTCCCTGTGCATTGTTTCTGGCCGCACAAAAATCGTCGCGGACGTTATTTTTAATTTCCTATTTTGTATCGTTGTGCGTTCCAATCGAAAATTGGAGGCCATCTTGACCTATTTTTCGTGCGGCCCAAATTAGGATAATATTCTGTTCTGAGTCTTCTTCAATATTGGTATTGATGACCTGACCTGATTTTGGCTCCATGTACTCCAAATTAATTGTTGAACACAACTTGCATTTATTTCTATTTAAATTGAGGATACCATTTTATCTGATTTTAAAATCCCCAATTAATTCCAGTGCCCTACAAATTCAGCCCATACCCATCTTACAGTGCCCCCTGACCCTACAAATTATCGGACCCCGAATCGCCTGCCAAATTTTTGTTATTTTATGTGTTGGTGCAATTTCCCGAATTTAAGGGGCTAAGTTGCAATTATTCAATTGTAGATGCCAACACCTAATTATTTTAATCAATGAGGGAGCCTATTAATTTTAATTAAAGAACCCTCATCCCCCATGAATAATTTTCTCATGTTCAATCCTAGCCATTCATTTGAAATTGGCCCATCATCACCCTACATCATTCCCTCTCTCTTCCTATTTAATGACTTGTACCCTCAACCCTAATCCCTAGGCAACCTAGAAAACAGCACCCTCCTCAAGCCTCCATCTCCCCTCAACCCAACGTATGTAATTTCTTCTCTCCTTCTTCCTTCTTCTTCTCATTTCTTTTCCTTCTTCTTCTTCCCCTTCTCCTTTTCATTATTTTTAGAATTCAAATTTAAAGGAGGGGGGGGGGGGAATACTGTTCATTCCCCCTACCGTTCAGTTTCCGGCGGACGGGCCAGCAAGCCGATCAGCCCGGCCTTGCTCCTCACCCCGGCGGCACCCATCTCAAATCCGGCGGCCTGCAGCACAGTCCGGCGGCCCCCTCCTCTGCCTTCACCAACCCGCACGGCTGCTCCTCCGGCGGATCTCTCCGGCGCCGCTGTGGCTGCCCCTCCCTCTTCTCAACCATCCTCCCCGCGGCCCTCTGAACTCCGGCCCGACCCAGCGGCCTCTCCGACCCGCTGCTGCTGCCCGCAGTTCCTGTGCACGGCGGCCAACCTCCCCATCAGCCCTCTGCTGCTCCCCCTCGCGCCACCGACGGCCGGCGGCTCTCCCTCCACCGTCCTCTGCAACTTCCACCACCACTAACATCATCACCCATCCACCACCTCCACCTTCACCATTCACTCCTTCCCGGTCGAGCCCCATAACCCGGCCTCTACAACTCCGGCGCCGAGCTCCCTCTCCCACTGTACCCCGGCGGCCAACCACCTGCCACCTCCGGTCCGGCGGCCAGCCACCCCGACAGCCCTGTAAGCTTCTCTTCTTCTCCCTCTTCCCTCTTTATATATATATATATATATATATATATATATATATATACATACGTATACGTATGAATATATAATACATGTATATGAATGTTATTTAGTATAGGAATGCTATGTGTATATGTAATGGTATATAATTAATGTATAGTAAAAATATAATGTATGAATATTAGTATAATTAATGTGTATACGTATATGTATATTTAAATTAATGTTTAATATATATTAGTATGGTATATATATATATAAATTGTATAATGTATTGTGGGTGTATTCACTATAATGTATATATGTATACATATTTTGTAAACGTATGTATTAATATATATGTATAAGTACATATTTTGTATATGTATATTGGTGCATTTTATATATATATACTTTGTATATTTAATATAATTAGTATATATACTTTGTATATACTAGTATATGTATTTGTGTATATATATATATATCTAATGTATATATATATAAATGTTTGTTTATATATTTAAATTAGTGTGAGATTAGTATATGCTTTTAATTAAATTTGTATGTATATATATTGTAAAGTATTTATATATTTAGTTAATGTGAAATTAGCATATGTATATTATTACTTTATTAATATCTGATTATATGAGCATAGTAGGTAATTAAATAAATTATATAATTAAGTATGTATTTAATTAAGGCAAATGTATATACCACGTATTTGGTATATGTATTATTTTTGGTAAAAATGTATAAATATGTAAATTGTATATTATTTAATTATTAGAAATCAATTGTATGAGTATAGTATATATTTAAATAAATTCTATAATTAAGTTGGTATATATATATATATATATATATATATATATATATATATATATATATATATATATATATATATATATATATATATATATTGTATATATATATATACTTGATATAATCTCAAATGTATATTTTGTACATACATTTAATATATTTATATATATATATGATTGATATATATAAATACGTGTGCTACTATATGTATTTTAAATATATATATACATAGCATATTTTCAAAATATATTTAATTGGTATATTCATCTGTATATAGTATTGTATAATTTAATTGGTATAATTTAGTATATAAAAATGATAGTATACGTACTATTTTTGGTGTGTATATATATATATATATATATCTTTATTGTTCAATTGACATAGATATATATGTGTAGGTATATTTTGTATAAACCCTTAGTACATTTTTATAATATATACATGTATATTCTGTAGTTGTATTTAGTTTGAGATATATTGTATTAGTTTTATTTAAAGTGTATATATATTTTACTTATATCTATTATTGTAATTAAGGGATATTAAGATATAGTTGGCCTATCTAGTAGATGACCCCTACCGTACCTAGCGTAGCCCTAAGGCCAGTGTATTTCTATTGTGTGTTAGGATAGCTTCTGATACAAATGTCATATTGTGATGTGTTTATAGGACTGTTGGTTTACCAGGGGATACTCTGGAACAGGACATCCATAAATACCAGCTAAGGACCCGAGGCAAGTACATTCTCTAATAATTTCCAATTCTTGATAATTGCTATAAGTTCAATGATCTTGAAATATTACAACTGAATCTTTGACACTGTGTTACACGGACTAGTATAGCCTGGATCTGCAGTCATGAGATGTTACCTTGATTATCGTATTGACATTGTACACGACATGTATATTTAGATATCGTACATGATAGACTTGACTTGCTCGTGTATCGTGACGTGTCATGATTGGATCCACAGTACTAGTTGGGGGCGGGGAAATTGCTAGTGAGAAATGTGATCAAATACCTATCGTACAAGTTTATATTATTGGTGTTAATCATTCGCCTCACGCATGATTAGTCAGGCCATGTAGCAATCGTACAAGTCCCAAACCGATCACATTTCGAAACTACAATTTCAAACACTTAGAATAGTTACAGTTCTCTATTTTAGATCATATACTACATCACCCGTATATGATACTGTTCCTTGTTCTTTTCATTTTCATACATGCACTGACTGTACCATATTGCCTATTGCCTGTCTCTTTATATTGCCTGTCTCTCTTAAACTGTCATTACATTTTCTTCTCAGTAGCTAGCATGACATGTTTTTTTGTATTATAGACATTATCAATTAATGGAACTGTTATTTGAGATTATGCTTTGCTCCTTCCTGACTGAAAATATTTTTCCAGACTATGCCTTAGTGGACCGCTGTCCGACACTTTATGGACCTTATGGTGAGTAGCTGCAGACTTGGTAGTAGTTGTGATTCCAGGAGGTCTAGCTGGAAATTACTATTTTTAGTTAGTTCTTTTAACAGTCTATTTGGTACCGGATTTGTCTCCGACATTTTGATGATTCTGGGATATTGTTAAGTTAAGTTATTACTTGTGGACTTGTGTTGTGTTTAATTTTAGTTTTATTCGAAATCTTATCGTGCGGTTATTCTGTGGTTGAGTATGTGTTTATCTTATTTGTGTCATCCGTGCCTCCTAATGAAGATTGGATGTTTGCGTGACATTAGTTAGATAATATCAAGACCTTGACAGCGTTCTACCGCCGATGCTGCGGCGTAGGCTGGACGTACCCACGCACTCGTGCCCCTAAACCGGGTGCGGGTCGTGACACGTTTTTAGTAGTGGCCCATGCAGGTCAGACTTCGCGAGTTGTGCGACGTCGTAGTAGTGTGACATCCTTGTTATACTACTGCGTGCCTGCTATAGGACATAGGACATAGGATACTAGGACGAGAGCAAGTACTCAATCACAATTCCTTGAGAGATTCCTGGGATGACCCCTGAGAATCTTGTTAAAACTTCCAATTTAAAATCATTCCCTTGTTCCGTCCATTCTCACTTGTTGATATTGATTGATTGTTGTTAATTAAGGTATTAAGTTAGGATTTTTTTTTTTGCTTCATTATAGAGTTGATTTCATATTAAGATGAATTTATAGACTGATTTATGGTATTATTTGATGATGCCCGTCAATGAGGACAGTGAAAATGATTAACATTAGAGCTGTTGGACTACAGAAGGTGGATTTAAAATTTTAATTGAAGATTGAAAATGAATTTCAAATTTTAGGATTCTGAGAAGATTGAGATTGTTATTAAAATTTATTTTGAGGGATTCAGATTCGATTCAATAAACCTAGACAAGTCTGTAAGGATTTTGTGTGGTTAAGTTTCATTTCAGTATTTAATAATTAACCTTGAGGAACGTGTATACATTATACTTTAAAAGTTTATTCGAGGAGTTATTTTCAGGAATTTTATTTGAGGATAAAAATCTTATAGTGGGAGATATATTAGTATATAAGTAGATAAGATGCATGTGTAAGGATTTGTTGGCTTGAGCATGATTGAGATCTCACTGCAAACTGACTTGGGTGATCATCAAGGGTTGTACTAGAAAGTGCAGTACTTAGTATAGTGTATTGAAATTGATATGCATTGAGTGATAAGATTAACTAGTATTAGCGATTGCAGTAGGTAAGGAAGCTAGCAGTGAGTGTGCTTGTGATAGAACTGTGGTACCTATAAGGATAGAGGTATCAGACCATGGATGCATCTTTGACCCGTACAATCACAACTAGGGTTTATTTCCAATCTATTTATCTTAAATGTTGCTTCTTTAGATCTGTACTGTCCTTCCTTGATGATATCGCATTTTGCCTTAATTGATTCTTTGGGATCTGTCTTTAGGATGTCGCCGCAGACAAGGTCTATGAGAGCGGGAACATCAGCTTTAGAGAGGTCTGCCACCTCTCCACCTGATGGACAGACATCCGTAGTTCCTCCTATATCTCCAATACATGTGGGAATGTCTGCACTTCTCGGGGATCTTCCTCCTCCACCTGTTCAGAAGATTGCCGCAGCTGTAACGGACAACCTTCCTCCTCCACCGACTCCGATTTCTGGAAGTTTGCCCATTGACGGAACACAGATGTTTACCTTGATCCAAGGCATGGTAGATGCCCAGAGAGTGACGGCAGACGCTCAGCGAGTTCAAGCTGAGGCTCAGAGGATGAAAGCAGAAGCGTACCAGGCACAAACCGAACTGATGAAAGAAAACATGGAGAATGCTCATCAAGTGACCCTCCAAGCTTTAGAGAAAGTAGCACAGTACCAGCAGTTTCCTGGCCAGCAACAGCAGAGATCAGGCACTATAGTAGATTTCAAGAGGATGATGCCTCGAGAGTTCAAATGCACCGAAGGAATACTCTACGCTGACGACTGGTTAGAAGATATAGAGAGAAGCCTGCGATTGACCCAGATTCCGAAGAACTTGAAGATAGAAGCCGCTGGCAGTCAGATGTTCGATATCGCACTCACGTGGTATCGCACGAAACCGAGAATTACTGCGCAAGGACTTACTTGGGAGACCTTCAAGGAACTCTTCAAGGAGAAGTTCTTTCCCGACGTGGCATTGGGAACCTTGAAAAGTCAGTTTCATGACTTAGTTCAAGGAAACATGTCGGTCGACGAGTACGCTGCAGAATTCTGTAGATTGAGCCGTTTTGCATCGTCTATGATTCGGGACCCAGGAGATCGAGTCCGGAAATTTAGAAAGGGACTGACAAGAGAGATTAAGTCGCGCACTTCTGGTCGACGTACCGCTACCTTTGAGGCTATCTTGATGGATGCTCAGATTGCAGAAGAGGATCTGGATCTCAGGCCTAAGAGGAGTCACGACACTTTTGGAGATACGAATGATAGCGCAGGACAGGCCAAGCATCCCCGTATTCAGCACCAACAGCAGTACCAGGCACCAATTCATGTTCAGCAGGATCAGCAACAGCCTCCAAGAGAGACACAACAGACTTGTCATTTCTGTAAGAAACCAGGTCACCTTTGGGAGAGCTGTAGAACGAGGCTAGGACTTTGTTTGCACTGCGGCGCTGCGGGACATCGAGTAAGGGATTGTCTTCTAACCTCTTATCTTCCCGGCCAGCGCTCAACTTCAGATTATAGAGATCCAGTTAGGCTACCTGTGGAACAGTATATTGCTCAGCACCCGCAAAGGGAACCACCCCAGCAGGGCGGACATTTGCGATGACGGTCGAGGAGAACGATACTGCAGGTAATGTGTTAGCAGTTTCTGTTCTTTCCTTCCTTTTGTTCCTATCTAATTGATTGATTGATTGCTTAGTACCGTAGCTTGTATGCATGATTCTTGTTATAATGTTAGTAGTACACCCTGATACATAGACTGCAACACCATGACAAAAGACACCATGACCATCCGTATTTCCCCTAGATTGTATATGGTATGACTATAGGTAGAATTTTCTTAGACCGTGATTAGTGGTGTTGACTGTAGTGAAGATTCATGAAGGAGTTATGACTTGACAAGAGGAACAAGATGATTAAAATTTGAGGATAAATATTGATTTAAATAAATGGTTAAGAAATTAACATTGCATAATTGGTGGTTTATTAATTCCAGAAAGATTATGACATGATTAAATGGATTATTAAAATTTGGAAATTTTGGGAGACTATCATCATATTTATTTGATTGCAAGTTAGGATTTTTGAATTTTATAATTGGATGTTGCATTTGGAGAATCCTTAAGTATCATATTGTTGAGTATTTTGAGGAGTGGATATTAAATTCCGGGTATTGAATTATCAACTCAAAACTTTCAAGGAAATTTTGACAAATGGACTTTGATTTTATTCCGAGGAATGAAATAATTACAGAAATTTTATTTGTGAAAAGATATTGCGGATTATAACCTAATTTCATGGTTAATGGATTTAAATTTTGAGGGAAATAATAATGTGTATGATTTAAACACTAGTATGAGGATTTTAAATTTCGAGGACGAAATTCTTTTAAGGTGGGTAGACTTGTCACTACCACATTCCGAAAACAGGGGTATTTTCGATTTTTTACAATATTTAATATTATGTTATTTACAATTAATTGATTGCATGATATTGTATTTGATTTAAATAATTTTGTGCGATGTGTGATTAAATATATAATTATATGCAGTGTTAATTATTTTATTTTAGCTAGCAGACTAGACCTAGAAGCCAGTAGATAGCACCTGTCCGAATTATGGAATTTTGAGGTAATTATTTTATCTAGAATTTAATTCTTGGAGTTTATAATTAATTACTGTATTTTATTTAATATTTTGCGCATTGCCTTTGCTTCGATATTTGGAGCAGTATCCTGACTTCTGTCTTCCAACAAATTTCACAATCTTGTCCTAGACATGCCCGCCTTCAATTCTCCTATTTTTGCAACTAATAAATTTGCTCCTGTGCATTGTTTCTGGCCGCACAAAAATCGTCGTGGACGTTATTTTTAATTTCCTATTTTGTATCGTTGTGCGTTCCAATCGAAAATTGGAGGCCATCTTGACCTATTTTTCGTGCGGCCCAAATTAGGGTAATATTTTGTTCTGAGTCTTCTTCAATATTGGTATTGATGACCTGACCTGATTTTGGCTCCATGTACTCCAAATTAATTGTTGAACACAACTTGCATTTATTTCTATTTAAATTGAGGATACCATTTTATCTGATTTTAAAATCCCCAATTAATTCCAGTGCCCTACAAATTCAGCCCATACCCATCTTACAGTGCCCCCTGACCCTACAAATTATCGGACCCCGAATCGCCCGCCAAATTTTCGTCATTTTATGTGTTGGTGCAATTTCCCGAATTTAAGGGGCTAAGTTGCAATTATTCAATTGTAGATGCCAACACCTAATTATTTTAATCAATGAGGGAGCCTATTAATTTTAATTAAAGAACCCTCATCCCCCATGAATAATTTCCTCATGTTCAATCCTAGCCATTCATTTGAAATTGGCCCATCATCACCCTACATCATTCCCTCTCTCTTCCTATTTAATGACTTGTACCCTCAACCCTAATCCCTAGGCAACCTAGAAAACACCACCCTCCTCAAGCCTCTATCTCCCCTCAACCCAACGTATGTAATTTCTTCTCTCCTTCTTCCTTCTTCTTCTCATTTCTTTTCCTTCTTCTTCTTCCCCTTCTCCTTTTCATTATTTTTAGAATTCAAATTTAAAGGAGGGGGGGGGGGGAATACTGTTCATTCCCCCTACCGTTCAGTTTCCGGTGGACGGGACAGCAAGCCGATCAGCCCGGCCTTGCTCCTCACCCCGGCGGCACCCATCTCAAATCCGGCGGCCTGCAGCACAGTCCGGCGGCCCCCTCCTCTGCCTTCACCAACCCGCACGGCTGCTCCTCCGGCGGATCTCTCCGGCGCCGCTGTGGCTGCCCCTCCCTCTTCTCAACCATCCTCCCCGCGGCCCTCTGAACTCCGGCCCGACCCAGCGGCCTCTCCGACCCGCTGCAGCTGCCCGCAGTTCCTGTGCACGGCGGCCAACCTCCCCATCAGCCCTCTGCTGCTCCCCCTCGCGCCACCGACGGCCGGCGGCTCTCCCTCCACCGTCCTCTGCAACTTCCACCACCACTAACATCATCACCCATCCACCACCTCCACCTTCACCATTCACTCCTTCCCGGTCGAGCCCCATAACCCGGCCTCTACAACTCCGGCGCCGAGCTCCCTCTCCCACTGTACCCCGGCGGCCAACCACCTGCCACCTCCGGTCCGGCGGCCAGCCACCCCGACAGCCCTGTAAGCTTCTCTTCTTCTCCCTCTTCCCTCTATATATATATATATATATATATATATATATATATATATATATATATATATATATATATATATATATATATATATATATATATATATATATGTATATGTATACATACGTATACGTATGAATATATAATACATGTATATGAATGTTATTTAGTATAGGAATGCTATGTGTATATGTAATGGTATATAATTAATGTATAGTAAAAATATAATGTATGAATATTAGTATAATTAATGTGTATACGTATATGTATATTTAAATTAATGTTTAATATATATTAGTATGGTATATATATATATAAATTGTATAATGTATTGTGGGTGTATTCACTATAATGTATATATGTATACATATTTTGTAAACGTATGTATTAATATATATGTATAAGTACATATTTTGTATATGTATATTGGTGCATTTTATATATATATACTTTGTATATTTAATATAATTAGTATATATACTTTGTATATACTAGTATATGTATTTGTGTATATATATATATATCTAATGTATATATATATAAATGTTTGTTTATATATTTAAATTAGTGTGAGATTAGTATATGCTTTTAATTAAATTTGTATGTATATATATTGTAAAGTATTTATATATTTAGTTAATGTGAAATTAGCATATGTATATTATTACTTTATTAATATCTGATTATATGAGCATAGTAGGTAATTAAATAAATTATATAATTAAGTATGTATTTAATTAAGGCAAATGTATATACCACGTATTTGGTATATGTATTATTTTTGGTAAAAATGTATAAATATGTAAATTGTATATTATTTAATTATTAGAAATCAATTGTATGAGTATAGTATATATTTAAATAAATTCTATAATTAAGTTGGTATATATATATATATATATATATATATATTGTATATATATATATACTTGATATAATTTCAAATGTATATTTTGTACATACATTTAATATATTTATATATATATATATGATTGATATATATAAATATGTGTGCTACTATATGTATTTTAAATATATATATACATAGCATATTTTCAAAATATATTTAATTGGTATATTCATCTGTATATAGTATTGTATAATTTAATTGGTATAATTTAGTATATAAAAATAATAGTATACGTACTATTTTTGGTGTGTATATATATATATATATATCTTTATTGTTCAATTGACATAGATATATATGTGTAGGTATATTTTGTATAAACCCTTAGTACATTTTTATAATATATACATGTATATTCTGTAGTTGTATTTAATTTGAGATATGTTGTATTAGTTTTATTTAAAGTGTATATATATTTTACTTATATCTATTATTGTAATTAAGGGATATTAAGATATAGTTGGCCTATCTAGTAGATGACCCCTACCGTACCTAGCGTAGCCCTAAGGCCAGTGTATTTCTATTGTGTGTTAGGATAGCTTCTGATACAAATGTCATATTGTGATGTGTTTATAGGACTGTTGGTTTACCAGGGGATACTCTGGAACAGGATATCCATAAATACCAGCTAAGGACCCGAGGCAAGTACATTCTCTGATAATTTCCAATTCTTGATAATTGCTATAAGTTCAATGATCTTGAAATGTTACAACTGAATCTTTGACACTGTGTTACACGGACTAGTATAGCCTGGATCTGCAGTCATGAGATGTTACCTTGATTATCGTATTGACATTATACACGACATGTATATTTAGACATCGTACATGATAGACTTGACTTGCTCGTGTATCGTGACGTGTCATGATTGGATCCACAGTGCTAGTTGGGGGCGGGGAAATTGCTAGTGAGAAATGTGATCAAATACCTATCGTACAAGTTTATATTATTGGTGTTAATCATTCACCTCACGCATGATTAGCCAGGCCATGTAGCAATCATACAAGTCCCAAGCCGATCACATTTCGAAACTACAATTTCAAACACTTAGAATAGTTACAGTTCTCTATTTTAGATCATATACTACATCACCCGTATATGATACTGTTCCTTGTTCTTTTCATTTTCATACATGCACTGACTGTACCATATTGCCTATTGCCTGTCTTTTTACATTGCCTGTCTCTCTTAAACTGTCATTACATTTTCTTCTCAGTAGCTAGCATGACATGTTTTATTGTATTATAGACATTATCAATTAATGGAACTGTTATTTGAGATTATGCTTTGCTCCTTCCTGACTGGAAATATTTTTCCAGACTATGCCTTAGTGGACCGCTGTCCGACACTTTATGGACCTTATGGTGAGTAGCTGCAGACTTGGTAGTAGTTGTGATTCCAGGAGGTCTAGCTGGAAATTACTATTTTTAGTTAGTTCTTTTAACAGTCTATTTGGTACCGGATTTGTCTCCGGCATTTTGATGATTCTGGGATATTGTTAAGTTAAGTTATTACTTGTGGACTTGTGTTGTGTTTAATTTTAGTTTTATTCGAAATCTTATCGTGCGGTTATTCTGTGGTTGAGTATGTGTTTATCTTATTTGTGTCATCCGTGCCTCCTAATGGAGATTGGATGTTTGCGTGACATTAGTTAGATAATATCAAGACCTTGACAGCGTTCTACCGCCGATGCTGCGGCGTAGGCTGGACGTACCCACGCACTCGTGCCCCTAAACCGGGTGCGGGTCGTGACACAACTAGTCAAAAAGATCATCAATACGCGACAGCAGATACTTGTTCTTGATTGTGAGGTTGTTCAAAGCCCTGTAGTCGATACACATCCGTATCGACCCATCCTTTTTCGGCACAAAAAGTACCGGAGCACCCCACGGAGAAGAACTAGATCTGATAAATCCCTTGTCCTGAAGCTCATCCACCTGCTTCTTCAACTCTATCAGCTAACTGTTGCTGACTTTATAGACGTGCTGGAATATCGGCTCCGTGCCTGGCACCAAGTCTATAGAGAATTCCACATCTCTGTCCGGAGGTAACCCTGGCAACTCCTCCGGAAAGACATCCATATACTCCTCTATCAGTAGATATAGCAACCTCGGCTCTACCACCAGGGCTCCGCAGAAGACTCCCTCGGTCTACTCCGCTACTCCTCTGGCAAACTGAAACTCTGGCTCACCCGGCGGACTAAACAACACTCTGCCTCCACGACAATCTATACTAGCACAATGCGTACTCAACCAATCCATCCCGAGTACAATGTCGTAACTCGGAAGTGGCATTACGAGTAGGCACACACTCAACTCCCGGCCTCCCAAAGTAACTCTTCGGTCTCTACAGACATCACTGACTAGGATGATACCACCCTCGGTCGTGATCTTGCAGAGTCTAGCTAAAGGTTCAACAACAAGATGGTGTCTAACAATAAAAGATACAGACATAAAACTATGGGAAGCATCAAAATCAAATAAAGCAAGTGCTGGAATGGAATCAAGAAGAACAGAACCTGAGATAACATCACCAACGGTGCAAGATACGATATCGTCAAAGAAGGACAGTAATATTGCAAAAGAAACAATTTCAGGAAAATTAAGATAGCAAAGGAAATCAGGAAGGGTCCTAGTTGTGATTGAGCACACTCTCTCTCAGCCTATATCCTACATCCTATTGCAGGTAAACCTAAAAACTAGACCTGCATGGGCCGCCACCAAAAATATGTCACGACCCGCACCCAAAAAATCGGGCATGAGCCGTGGGTACGTCCAGCCTACACCGCAGAATCGGCGGTAGAACGCTGTAAAGGTCCGTTCTAGGTCAACAATCTATCTATATATCTCACAAAAATCTGACAATATCCTCTCCAAAAGGAGGGCAACCACGCGATATATATATGAACTCTCAATCACAAAAACTAGGGGAAGAAATAAAAGCACGATATGATAGCAAAAGGAAACCAGAACCAAGAAGCAAGACAATATCCAAAATACAGTCTAAGTCTATACTAGTCTACAATATCTCACAGCATCAAAAGAATAAGTACAATCATCCAAAATAACAACTGGGAACAACCCAGGAAACCCACCTAGCTAACTAGGACGCTAAAGGCGTCTCCTCTCAGGGCTCCTCCTCAGTCTCGGGGTCACAGCACTCGTCGACACCCGGCCCGTAGAACGTCGGGCAAAAATCCTCCGAATCCTCTGAAAAAAATATGCCCAGTCAGGACTGGAGCGAAGTACATAACTCTGAAAGCAACTCCAAATACATGGTAAGGTGTATATGACGAGCAATCGAAAAGTATACAAGATGCACAGGAAATAAATACATGCTGGGGCAGAATAAGTAGTTATAATGTAAACTGGAGAACAATA